>OY292518.1:6261356-6608356 GCA_958496365.1 Subacronicta megacephala
ACATGGAAGCCCATGCCTTAGTAGCAAGAATGTATTATAATCTTCAATTTCCATTTATAGTTTTACTTATATCAGGAGGACATTGCTTATTATCACTTGTAAAAGATGTGACTGATTTTATATTACTTGGAAAAAGTCTAGATAATGCACCTGGTGAAATTTTTGATAAAGTTGCCCGAAGAATGAAACTAAAAAATATTCCAGAGTATTCTCAAATATGTGGAGGAAGAGCAGTGGAATTAGCAGCACAAAAATCTGTAAGCCCTGGTATTTTTCAGTTCCCCTTACCTTTGTTAAGGTATAGGGACTGTAACTTTAGTTTTAGTGGCCTTAAGGATTCTTTGGTGCGAAAGCTGATTAAAAAGGAGTCCGAACATAATGTGATGGGTGATGAAATTATACCAGAAGTAAATGAATTGTGTGCAGCATTCCAGCTTGCTGTTACTGAACATATTGCGCACAGAACTCAAAGAGCGATTTTATTTTGTGAAAAACAAAAATTAATAAATCCAGACAATAGAGTGATAGTTGTGTCTGGAGGTGTAGCCTGTAATAATTTTATATTTGAATCAATAAAATATATTGGAACCAAAATGGGCTATGAAACTTACCGCCCACCTGCAAGAGTGTGCACAGACAATGGTGTAATGATTGCTTGGAATGGCTTAGAGAAATTGAGGAAGCAGTTGGATATTACAACTGATATTAGTCAGGATGAAGTAGAGCCAGAAGCACCATTAGGTAAAGATAGTATAGGCGAAGTAAAAGCTGCCAATATCCAAACAAAAATAACAAGATTAAAAAATATGAAATGGAAATAATTATTTGTTTTTTTTTTATTCTGCAAAACCCATCGATAGTTTCTTCAGAACTAAGTTAATACTACAATGATAGGTACTTTGTTTTTATTTATTTTAAATTGTACTCTTTTATTTACCTAAGTAATATGTAGATTTGATTCCATAAATTTGTTTTGGTAGATGTTGCATGTTTCAAAGCCTTGTGAATTTAGGAAGTGCTCTTCTAATCAGTCGATATTGTTTGAATACATGTGATTTAGTTCACTTGGAAGTGTAGTCATCACAGATGTGTTGGCTTATTATAATCCCAGAATGACCATGGGAATGTGTGCGTTCGCGCAGCGGAATGTTGTTGAATTTAAAGATTTTAAGTATGCAGATATTTAGTGTATGACGTCGTATAATTGTGTATGGTAAAAAAAAATTTGTGCACGCAGCCATCGTGGAGAAATTCATCAAAAACTGATTCCGCTGGGCGAACGTTGTCCTGGCGGAACTTTTTTTAATCCATAAACTTTAGAAGAAAAAAGATGTGTCCAATAATTAGTGTGTATTTGTGTGTAATTGTGTATGTATGAATAACATTAGTGCATGCATAAACTTCGGAGAGATTCAAGTTTCCGCTACGCGAACGTTTGGCCATTAGCTAGTTTTCATATAAAGCGCTTACATAGAGAGCTGTAGAATTTTACATACATTGTTTTGAATTTGTTTATATTTGTTTAAAAAACAGATTTAGAAAAAAACGTAGGGCTTAAAAGATAAAAATATAAACGTAAAATACGCTTATTAGGTCTTAGTTCTTAAAGTATGCACTTTGGGGTCTAGATTTTCACGTTTATACAAACCTTGTAGGTGTCTGCAACATGTTGCCAAGTATCAATGATGTTCCGTTAGTAATTAAAGAGTTATAGGACAATTTACCATGAATAGATCACTGTTTACAAAACAGTCAAATATCACGACGTTCTAAAGGAATTGCATGGTAAAATTTATGCCAATAATTAGTGTATTCATTCAACTATTCACATGCAAAATTTCATGTCATTAAATTCAGTAATTAAAGAAAAACAATTATAATACTGACGAAGCATCGAAAACCTACATAACCCGACCAAGTTCAGATGGCTACAAAAAAGCGGCCGTGCCATATATCTAAGAAACGTTCTTAACCTTCCAATATAGTATTTATTAATACGGTACAGTTGCGTACACAAGCGTTGCGGGCCGCGGCTAATGAAAACATATTGCCCTCTCTTTTCTTCAAGGATGGAAGTACCGTTTTTTTTTTTAATAAAAAAAAAAGCGAGTTTCAAGCGAGAAGCCGCCTATCGCTCGTTGCGCGCAGCGCGTTGTCTATTTTTTCACACTAGAATATTTTTGATCAATTCATAACTACAATACTTAGACTATTTAACCAAAGGACTAGCCTTAAGCGTACCTACCGCTTCGAACAAAATAATTCTACATATTTTGGTGGGGTGCGGGGGAACACGCTCACATACATAAGTCACAGTACAGTACAACGGTATACATCAATTAAAAAATCGATTCAAGAAGTAGTTTTTTTAAGTTATTAGATTTGTTTGATCCACTAAACTTGCAAAGGGGAACGCTCGTGCATTAGGCATGCACGAGTGTCCATTGGTTAAATAGTGTAGTAATAAGCTACAATATGATAAATATTTACCTAAACAGTAGTAGGTACTTACATGTGGTAATTATTTAATTTCCCTAAGGGGTCTATAGTTAGAATCCTGATCCGTGAAATCTTCAATAGAAATTAGCTGTATGAATTTTATTTGTCTTATAATATATCTAGATTATATCTCAAGTCTCAAGCGCATACTTAAATAAAGTACCTACGTAAATAGTACCTACTTCCTGTCATAGTCAAATACATTTAAAAAAGTAGGTGTACAATAATAAATGACCTATAAATTATATCGAAACAACAATTGTGTTATCACCTATACCAATTCAATACCGGTATTATACTGTAAATTTTGGGATGTTACCTAAATATATTGCACGGCCGCTTTTTTGTAGCTATCCGAACTTGGTCGGGTTATGTAGGTTTTCGATGCTTCGTCAGTATTATAATTGTTTTTCTTTAATTACTGAATTTAATGACATGAAATTTTGCATGTGAATAGTTGAATGAATACACTAATTATTGGCATACATTTTACCATGCAATGCCTTTAGAACGTCGTGATATTTGACTGCTTTGTAAACAATGATCTATTAATGGTAAGTTGTCCTATAACTCTTTAATTACTAACGGAACATCATTGATACTTGGCAACATGTTGCAGACACTTACAAGGTTTGTATAAACGTGAAAATCTAGACCCCAAAGTGCATACTTTAAGAACTAAGACCTAATAAGCGTATTTTACGTTTATATTTTTATCTTTTAAGCCCTACGTTTTTTTCTAAATCTGTTTTTTAAACAAATATAAACAAATTCAAAACAATGTATGTAAAATTCTACAGCTCTCTATGTAAGAGCTTTATATGAAAACTAGCTAATGGCCAAACGTTCGCGTAGCGGAAACTTGAATTTCTCCGAAGTTTATGCATGCACTAATGTTATTCATACATACACAATTACACACAAATACACACTAATTATTGGACACATCTTTTTTCTTCTAAAGTTTATGGATTAAAAAAAGTTCCGCCAGGACAACGTTCGCCCAGCGGAATCAGTTTTTGATGAATTTCTCCACAATGGCTGCGTGCACAAATTTTTTTTTACCATACACAATTATACGACGTCATACACTAAATATCTGCATAATTAAAATCTTTAAATTCAACAACATTCCGCTGCGCGAACGCACACCATGGGAATCCTCAGATTGTGAGATTAATGCCATACCTTACACCATGCTTCTGATAAATGCTGATTATGAAAAAATTATAAGGATGTCAGATAGGTATACAATAAATTTCCAGGTGGCAAATAAAAACCTTACTTAATAACAATAATTTATTAGTTGACTTCACATAAAACTAACTTAGGTATTTGTTGACAATCATGCATGCTGGTAAAGAATCCACTTCTATTTACTTGGCAGCAGCTTTAAGATCTGGAAATGATAAGTTTGTATTACTAAATGAATATACCATTAAAGATACAATGCACATATACAAACAAAAGTATTATCAGGTAAAAACTATGTCACTATGCATTAGAAAATAAAACTGATGTTAAATAAATCACACTCATTTGAATTGTGTTAGTGTTGGAACGCACAAATTTGCACAGACAGGTACTAAACTAATAATTATTAATTTCACTACTCTAATGATTAGTTTCATCAAGCCATTTTCATTTCAAAAATAATATGGCATGGATAAGCTTTGTAAACCCTTTCAATGGCTTATAAGACAAACCTAAATTAGTTCATCCTTATTAGTCCTTTTCATCTGAAAAATCAATACATAAATTTGTGATGTAAAATCTATTAAAATTATGTTATGGCGCCTCTCTGACTATTTTTTTCTTGAATCTGAAGAAAATACTAATGAAATTGGAATACCATTACTGCCCCTATGACCTATGTAGGAATTAAATTATTACAAATTAAATTTTCAAGTTTTCGACCATAATATATCCACTATAGTGTTCGCTAATAAAAATAATTTAAAGGAGATACCAAAAGTAAGTAGGTATTCTTGACCACTGAATCTTCACATAAGGCTAATACTTACGTGCTGGCTTGCCATTAGCCCATGGAGTGATACGGACATGGGAATCATCGCGCTTTAATGCCTCAGCGCGCAATTCTGGCTTTAGGGCTCGCCGCAGCATCTTTGCAGCGATGTTGGAGTAGTTTATGTAACTAGAAAAACATAACCTTTAGCAACTGCATATTACCCTTAAAATAAAATTTTCGAGGATAAAGAACTTACTTAAGACCAGCTTGTCTCCAGGCACTCATTTTTGGTTTTCAAATCGTTTTTAGGAGATTTTAATAGAAGCTAGCGTTTCCGAAAATGTTCGAAACCCACGAACGAATGATCTTGAATTTAATGACGTAACAAAGAATAGTGTAGTGATGTGATGTGATGGTCAACTCAGTATAGGTACCAAATCAGGATGAGCTCAACTCGATTTAACTAGAGTGAAATTTGTGCAAAAATACGTGACTTCGCTTGCACGATGAATTCATAAAACGAATCAATTCGGTTTTGTAGAAGGGTCATTTGATTATGCGAGTTCGAATATATGATTGAATCGCCAATTGCTTGCTAGTCTGTAACTCTGTAATATTTTACCCATGTTCAAGGCACAAAGGCCTCAGAAGCCATGCAAAAAATATTATTTATTACATTAAAAAAAATTACCCATGGTCAGCACCATCACTAGAACATTTTAATAGGGTTAGGACTTTACGGTAAAAAAATCGATTATTCAAAAATCGATTTTTATTTTTCTCAAAAAAATCAATTATATAAAAATCGATTTTAATAAAATAATAATCGATTTTTCTAAAAAAACGTTTTTTTTTAATGCAATGTATGTTATCTACTTCGAGCAATACGGAAATGGAGAAGCCATCAGTTAGCGTTCCACTCTGCCAAAGTACAAGCCCAAATCGGCATATTCATTTAATAAAACTAGTTGCCGCTCGGATTTTTACCTAAACCAAGTCATGCCGTGCGGGTGAACACAGCGGTCCTCAAAATGTCAAATTGTTCGGTTTTCTGCTGCAAAAACAGGTCTGGAACATCAACTCTACTAAAAGACAGAGAGACAGACATTTCACATGTAAATAAATCTTTACCGTATTTTTCTATTTAATTACATTTAGACACCAAATTCGTGTATTCTATTTTAAATTATTATCAGATTTGTGTACCAACATCGAGTCCGCTCGCCCCTACAAAATACGGATCGACCAAGCGATAAATCCGAATTCTTGCCGATAAATAATTTAGTGATGTTACCTTTAACTTTGAACCAAACGCGTAAGCTTTCGACCTTTCTTATTAGAGCCATAACATAAAGCGTTTTAGCGCTGCATGTTTCTTCGTCTGGTTAGACAGCTATTTGCTGTTTCAGCGCTGTGCAAGGCTTGTTGGTATTATTTAATTTTGTATGTGTTAGTGTCGTCATTACAGTTTTAGTTTTGTTTGTAGTAATTCAGAACTGCGCTTGTGTGCACATTTCCCCTCGCAAAAATCTACGAACGAACCTCCCTCCCTCAAATGGATAGCGGGTAGCGGTGTTTGTAATTTTTAATAGATGCCAGTAGAAACAAATCTAAATAGGGGACGCTTAAAATAAAAAAAAAAAACGATTAATAAATAATCGATTTTTATAAAAATAATAAACGCTCATAAAATAACGATTTTTACGAAATTATAATCGATTTTTTTATAATCGATTATTTTTTAACACCCCTACATTTTAATATTTTGTTTGTTGCGACTGTTGCGAGTCGCCTATTATTTCTTTGAAAATATGTTCATCAAATCCATATAAAAATATCTTGTTTAGCTTGGAACTTCGTGAATTCTTACAATATCTTCAATAATCACGTACGATTTTTAAAAAGGTACATATTTATATGAGACCATTATTATTACAATCATTTATTTACTTTCACAAAATTGAGTTGGCATAAATGAGTTGTATCCACGTTATATTGACTTTACTAGTGAATATAATAATTCTTATTCATTGTCGAGTGTTATCCACTGTTAATTTATTTGCTACTAATAGCAATAATAAGTTATAATTTGTAGTGTCAGCAGTGCAGCAGCAGCTGTTGCACTTCACCTTGTATTGTATGTGGCATTTTCACTTACAGTAATTGAATAATAAAATGGATGCTGCTGATCGTTTGCTAAATAATGAAAGGCTAGTGGCACATCATAATTTAGAAGAAGATCAGTTGATCCTGAAACCGAAACCTTCAGGGGTCACACATGATATGGTGAATGAATGTAAGGTGTTCATCAAAGCCGAGGATGGAGGTGGCGATGCGCAACTGAATGCCACCAGTGCAATGTTACCAGAGAAATCAGGTATGGTGTAAGACTATAAATATATACCTACATTAAAAAATAGATAGGTTGGTCCTGGGCCCCTTTGAACCTGATATTGTTATCTTTGAAATTATTATTCAATTATTCTGTTTCTTTGTGATAAGAAAACTAATTTAGTTATATTTTATTCTATTAGCAATTTCGATGTCTTTTACCATTCCTTGATTGGTAATGTAACTCAATTTTATCAGCACATTTAATAAATTGTTATTTTAGCCCACAGACACAGTTAAGTTTTTTTACAGTCTAATTATTACCGTTAATTATTGCTATTGCTTAATTATTCTAATAATTTATACCATCTTAAGAAGTTGGATAAATAGATTATTATATTTTCAGAGATGCCTAAGTTTGCTACTTCAACACCAGACCAAAAGAAGGAAACACCATCTGAAAATCTAATTGTTGATTCTAATCCAGAATGTGACATGGAAGATGGTAAATATTTGGATTTTACGCTTCTTAACCCTAAAGTCTTAATTACAGACACAATTACAATCAATTATCTAGTTAGTCAACAGTTTCTCCGGCTTTACGGAATTAAAATTGTTTAATTCACTGATGCACATAGTGGTCTTATGAGGGCAACACAATCCAGTTAGCGTTGTGTCTACAATATGGTGCTTGATTGGTTAAGTTGTAGTTACATGCTGTTGGTCTGATTCTCAGGTGTGTCTGAATTGCCCATGGATGAAGGGCTTCCAAGCACGGTGACAGTGTTGGATGCTCCTGATGGTGGCAAAGTGTACTTAGTGGGTACTGCACACTTCAGTTTACAGTCACAGGAAGATGTATCTAAGGTCTGTATGTAGTGTGGGATTATGAAAAAATAATTAAAATAAATAGTGGGGTTAAAACAATTAAGTATTATAAATAATTTTAGATTTATTATCATGGTCAAACAAGAATGGCCAGCCAACAAAAATTGTTATGACAATTGTGCCAAAATCATATTGATCTTTGTCTACTATATGTAGTTTGTAAACTGCAAAAATATCATTCATTCACTTATAAATTAAGTATAATTTTTTACTGCTTGTAAAGTTAGTTGTTTTTTAGGATAAATCCAACTTAGGAATGGTTAAAACATACCTACCATAATTATTATCACTCAATTTACTCATTATTATTCAAGTATGATTGTTTTAGGTAATACAAGAAGTACACCCACATATTGTCATGGTAGAATTGTGTGAACAGAGGACAAACATTCTCTTATTAGATGAAGAAGTTATATTAAGAGAAGCTAAGAATATTAATATTAAAAAAATCAGGTTTGTGTTTTGTTCTGAATGATTCAGACATAGTTATGCAAATTTTGTATTAATAACTTTGTATATAATATGTTTATTTGTTGTTACAGAGCAACAATGGCTCAGAATGGAGTATTCAATGGATTGATGTATATACTGTTATTAAACATGTCTGCACACATCACAAGAGAGCTGGGTATGGCGCCTGGAGGTGAATTTCGACGTGCAATGGCTGAGGTTACTATACTATATTTTAATGGCATCCCTAATACATGAAGTACGTACTGAGGGCACCAGGTTTCCAACATTCAACTGCGGCAGGTTATTGATCATGGATCTAAGGGTTGTATTTCTGAATTACTGAAACTACTCACATTGCTGAGTAGAACAGAGCCGATAAAACTTCACACTCATGTATCATTGCTGTCAGTACAGGGCAGGGCTGTCAGTCAGGGTTGGTCAGCTCCTACTTGCTACGGCAATATTTTATGTTTATTTATTATATTTAATTCTATTGCCAAAAGTCATATTATAGCAGTGCAATTGCAGTGTCTCTGGAGTTTCTTGCTGGTTCTTTGTTATAAAACAGCGTTTTGGAAACTTGTAACAATTGTTTAGTTTTCAAAAAAGCTTTCCTTTTTTAGAAATTCAATCATGATAATCAACCCATATACTGTTGCTAGGCACTGCACTGGTCTCTTTATATAATGAGCAGGGTTCAGCATCCAGGTTTCTGGCCTAGTGAGTGTGGTTTGGTAGACTACATGCCATCAAGAAAATCTCTCGGGCATTTTTGTTTTATCACAATGTCGTCCCTCACCGTTTAAGTGCCTAATTATTATTATTAATACGCACATGATTTCGGAAATTCAGATTCTTGAGGGCACAGAGGTGAGGAGAAGAATTAAATGTGAGACCTTTGACTTTTGCTATTACTGTTATAACCATCTCATGTTAAAAAAATATTTTAGGCTAAGAGAATCCCAAACTGTATTGTACAGTTAGGCGATAGAGCAATTGATGTTACACTACACAGGGCAATAGCATCTCTCTCTTGGGGCCAGACCATAAGGTTTATATGGCACTTGCTGACATCCAACCAGACAATAAGGTGAGTTTAGCTCTGTAGCATTATTATTTTATTTAAAAACAAAGTACATAGTTATGTAACATTCAAAAAATAATGTTCTAGTGGGGCTGCGCTGAGCAATAGGGTTGTATGCTACAGATCAATATTCCTGAACATAACAAATATTTGTACGACTTTGACATTGTTGTTTTGAGTCTGGGTGTGTATGCATGTAGGACTAGTGTTTGTAAATAATGTTGAAGGTACTTACGCTTGTATTGTTAGTGTCTTTGTAGGGTAATTGTATGTACTAATTACTATGAAGTAACTGATTAATGTCTTAATTATTCAAGTCTGGAAGAAGTAGAAAAATGTAAACAGAAGAAAATGTTGGAAGATATGCTGGAAGAAATGGCTGAAGAATTTCCTGCCTTGAAGAGAGTTTTTGTTGTCGAAAGAGACATGTATCTCTGCCATTCGCTGCAAGTTGCAGCCTTGCAACCACGTGAGTATGATGTTATCTCAATAATAATAAAAAAACATGTTAACAAAACATAATAAAAACCTCCTTATTCTCTGATTCCACTTTAAGTCTTTATCATGTTACCTGGTTCACAACTTGATTAAAATAAAAACCATTTATTGTTTGCAGGTCGCGAACCCTGCCGTATTGTAGGAGTAGTTGGTATTGGTCATGTAGCAGGCATTGTGGAACACTGGGGAAAAATCCAACCCCAAGACATTCCACCACTGCTACAGTAAGTATCGAATACTCATTCCACGTTCAAACAGCAAGACTGCGACTGAATATAAAAAAATACGATAATTTATAAATAAACCCCGTAGTGCTGTTCATTGACATAAATTAATATTATTTTGTTTGTATACAATAATTTTGTCACATAAAATTATTTAGCATGTTTAGTAATAACAACCTATTTGTGTATGTGAAATTATATTATTAGTTTTAAATTGGATTTGTAAAGCTTTGTGCTGTGTTCCTAAAAAACCTTTATCCTAAATGTTGTGCATACAGTGCATGTTTGTTCTAGCCACTTATAAATCTTTTTCTTTACATATCAGTGTTTATGTTTACATTGTTGATATTCCTTGAATCAATTAATATTGAGCTAATAAAATATTTTTGTTCTAGAATACCGCCGCCATCTTTATCCACGCGTGTAATTCGAGTCTCGATTCGCGTAGCGTGCGTTGGAGTCCTTATCTACGCTGGATACAAGCTAACGCCCCGTCGCTGGCTGCCTTGATGATTAGATCACAGCCCTATTCGATTGTGGTAAATATCTACCCATAATGGATGTTTATTTATTTGATAAAAATAAATATAATATACTAGCTTTCCGCCCGCAGCTTCGCCCGCGTGGACAACACGATTTTGACTGTTTAGTTTTTTCCAATTCTGGCGGGAAATTGCAAATTATATTACATATCTTTCCGTCAGCTTTTTTGCTCGGGTAGACCACAAAATTTGCCCAACTTGATTATTTACCTAAATATAAACGCAGCTTATATCTTTTCCCAAGGTCTAGTCTATTTTTGTACCAAATTTTGTCAAAATCCAAACAGACTTTCATCCCCACACAGTTTGAAATTTCAAAAACCCCATATCAAATATTTATTTATTTCTTACCAAATGCCTAAACACAAAATTTCAGCGTTTATCTTCAACAATGACAAACTCCCATACAATTTTGCATCCCTTAATACAACCCCTTTTTTACAACAAATACTTAGCTTATATCCTTTCCCAAAGTCAAATCTATTTTTGTACCAAATTTCATCAAAATCGGTTCCAAGGTTGGGCTTCAAAGCGTGACTTTGTTTGGACTTCCATATGAACTTTCATCCCCTGTTTCATCCCCACACAGTTCGAAATTTTAAAAATGCTGCAACAAATTTTGACTTCTTATCAAGTGTCTAAATTCAAAGTTTCATCGTTTTATCTTCAACAATGACAAACTCCCATACAAATTTTCATCCCTTATTTCAACCCCTTTTGTACAACAAAACGTAGCTTATATCCTTTCCCAAGGTCTAGTCTATTTTTGATCCTAATTTCATCAAAATCGGTTCCGGGGTTAAACTTGAAAGCGTGACTTTGTTTGGACTTCTAAACGAACTTTCATCTCCTATTTCATCCCCACACAGGACGAAATTTCAAAAACGCCAGAATAAATATTTATTTATTTCTTATCAAGTGCCTTAATATAAAGTTTCATGGTTTTATCTTGAAAAAATGACGAACTCCCATACAAACTTTCACCCCCTATTTCAACCCCTTCAAAACTATTTTTTTGCAACAAAAGGTAGCCTATGTCCTTTCTCAAGCTTTAGTCTATCCCAGTACCAAATTTCATCAAAATCGGTTGAGTGGTTTAGGCGTGAAAGCGTAACAGACAGACAGACAGAGTTACTTTCGCATTTATAATATTAGTAGGGATTCGATAATTATTCATAAGGCTGACCTGTCCAGCAGTGGACAACGCTACGCTGTACGATTGATAGATGTGATAGATGCGAAAATATATTCTCCGATTCTCGGGATTAAAAACTTCAATTGATTTAATTTAGGGTATATTTTTTAACTTGTGAGTAGGTACCCTGTTTCCGATATTTTATGTCGCTAGCGCTAGCGGTTACCAACTTTGACTCTTATTGTTAATAACGTAAGAAATTGATTGAAATTAGATAAAATATGTTTAGGTAGTGGATTAATTTATAAAGGTACATATTTATAATAAATACGATGAACGGATGATGGTTACAAAAAATATTTGTTTCAGGATATAATATCGATTCGTGAACACAAAAAAATTCAAGAAGGTGATTGGTCGATTTTGTAATGTTTTAGTATAAAAAAATAATTCAAACATACAATTGCTTGCCTAACTAATAAATTACTTGGCCATATGGAAAATTATTTTGTTTTATAAAAATTATGTAATATATTATTGAATGTGAAAGTTGAGTTAATGTAGGTATCATAAATAAGACATTTCTTTTTGTTATAACCTAAATGTAGACTTAAATGTTTTTTTTGGGAATAAGTGTGTGATAAACTGTTAAATAATTAGCATCAAAACCACCCATTTAATGAAAGCACGTTTATTACTTTGGATACATTATTGCCAAAAAATACGGCGATTTATGCCTCATATTTCGGCAGTTACGTACTTTCATAGTGTATAAACTTTGAAAATGTTAACACTATTGATGCTTCATTATATATAATAGTCAGACTTGTATTTGTCCAGTTTTTTAATATATAGTAGGACCACATACCACACCAATGGGCCAAAATTGCGGCAAGTCGATGTTTATGACTAGGGCTAAATAATGTTATAAGAATTGTAGTCAAAAACGTCAAGTATAAGTCTCGATTCTCAATTTCCAATTCAAAAATAATTTTATATTAGTGTGATCGTAATTATTTATCCAATTGATTTGTTATCTGTTATCTCTGTTTTCCGAATTTCTACGTGGTTGCTTATTGTGTTTGTATAATTTAATAGCTTACTTATATCATACGTTTTGCAGTTTACAATAGCTATAAGAATAATAAATAAAATATTGTGGACTCGTGAGTAGGTAGGTACTGATGATATTATGTATGGGGTCGAGTCGAATAAAATAGGTATATAGAAAAATTAGATGGACGCACACATAGTTATTGTAATTAAGGATATTGTTACGAGCTGGGGTTCGGGATAAATCAATTACACCAATTAACTCACAAACACTTTAATTAAGTTCACAAAAACACAAACGAAATCACTATTATGTCACTAATTCACTATACTTTTACTCTTCAAACAACAATGTCTCACAATTAGGTAATCACTGATCAACACGATTTCATCTTCACTTGTTCACTTACAAAACTAGACTGCCCTGCCCGGCCCCCACGACCGGTATTTATACGAGCGACAAAGATTCTAGAGACGAACAATCCCGATTATCCCATAAAATGAATACAGGCAATTATTTATCTATTGTTTCCGGGCGTTGAACCTTTGAACTCAGCGTTGAACTGTTATTATTCGTCTTCGTTCGTGTTACATTCTGTCGTGTTTCTGCGACGACGGTTTCAGAATCTTTGTGACTCATTACGTAGTTCTACTAGTTACTCGGCGTAACTAGAAGAAGGATAAAGCAATCATGTTAGGGCCGGCTCATACTTAACCGAAGAATGAAGATAAGGTCTTTGAGGAGGACGAGAAGAGGAGGGCAGGGAACATGAAACTTAATTGATGTCAATTTTTGTCGAACGGGTCACAGCAATCGCGTTTAAAATTGGTGCGGCTAATACTTACAATTTGCCCCAAAACGCATTATATAATTTTGGCAAAGGCTAGCTTTCGTGGATTTTGCTACGGAACCCTGCTACTTTAATGACGATGCAGATGAGCTACTATTTAAATATTGGTTTGTTTTCGTTTTCATCTTAAAATGGGGGTAATTAGTATTAGGAAAAAACAAGCAAAGGACAAGCAATCTTGAGTTCTGCATTCACGGCCAATCGGTACGGTACGTACCGTACCGATTACGGTGTAATCTTACCACAACTTGATGTACAAACATAAAAATAAACTGATTCAGTGGTAGTCAGAGGTAAATAACAGTGAACGCGGAACTGAAATTTGAACTTTGCCACTCGCTGTTTGCCTTAAGTTTTCTATTGAAAGGTATATCTTTTGAAATTGTAAAACCCACAACACAACATTTTGCTGGGTCGACAATCCATTATTGTTTAATTGACTAATAAAATGCCTTGTTATTTTATATTATATTGTCTTATAAACAAACAAAAAAATGTTGTGAACTGTGATATAATTAAAGATTCCATCCATCTTTAAGAATGTGCCCGTTGTAAAAATATATTATATCGGCAATTATGAAATAAATCTAATCTAACTAGTAACATTATTATATAACATATAACTAGACTGAAACCGTGTCATAGTTACATCCCTAGTGAAACAGTTAAGAGATGTTCTCGTATAACAATGATCCAGAATATGGTTATACTCGCATTAGTAGGGTTATTATAATATAATTGTATCACGGCTGATATTAATGTGACATATAGATACAGGGTGCCCTTGAAAACGGGACACTGCTGAAATGGCATAATACTAATATTCTACTAAAAAAAGAGATTGTTGAAAAAGAAAAAACCTATTCCTTCTTAGACCACCTTATTCAACTTACAACTGTTTAAACAAAAAAATCTTTAATGGAAAATTTTTGTATTGGGTTATTATTTTAAAATTTATTATTATCAAATATTGTGGTTATTGTAAAAAATCAATAAGTACAAAAAACACAAACAACAACATGGAAATACAAACATATAAAACTACTAGCTTTTGCCCGCGACTTCGTCCGCGTGGAATAGTTTTTCCCCAATCCCGTGGGAATTTCCCAAAATATCGTTATAATTTAAAGCCTATATGTTATTCTGATGTATAAACAATAATACTGTAAAGTTTCATCAAAATCCGTTCAGTAGTTTTTGCGTGAAAGAGTAACAAACATCCATCCATCCATCCATCCTCACAAGCTTTCACATTTATAATATTATAGTAGGAAGGAAGTAGGCTAGGAAGTAGGACTATAATGCATGTATTCACGTTGTACTACGGTTTATTTAAGCAGGTGTTCCGTTTTCATGGACATCCTGTAAAAAATAAGTTTTTTTTGCTGATAGGACTGTCTGTAACTCTTCTACAAAGAACAATATAAATATAACTACAAAATGAGAAATAATTTACTGTATTTATTAATGTGTGGGTACTTTTTAGTAGTTAAATAAGAGGCTGACTTTAACACTGATGTTACTGACTGGACATACCAACCTACCAACACAACCTCTTTTTTATTTATTTATTATGATTATTTTAGTAAGGACGCGAGTCTTTCAGGAAAAGAAAAAAAAACTATTCAATTTATATTACTTATTTTATGATGGTTTATATGTATGTAAATAATGTCTGAGAATATGATTTATGTTTGTAATAATAATAGTGAG
Source organism: Subacronicta megacephala (assembly GCA_958496365.1). Lineage (NCBI taxonomy): Eukaryota > Metazoa > Arthropoda > Insecta > Lepidoptera > Noctuidae > Subacronicta > Subacronicta megacephala. The sequence goes on from OY292518.1 coordinate 6,276,597, forward strand.
TTTTAGTTGTTATGTAGAAATATCTTTGAAATTCAATAATAAAGGTATATAATTGTTCACCCTATGAATATACAATTAAATAACTGAACTAAGAAGAAATAAAATTGTTTTTTTTTCTCAAGTGTTTTGGTTGAATTCCCAGATTGAGCAATGCGACTGGTTTTTTCTACGGTCTTTCTTGAAACTTGTATGGCAAAATTTGAATTGAATTGATTAAAATCGTTATCGTAGGAAGGTTAAGTATAAATTGTAATTTTTGGCCGAATCCTCTATTTTACACCAAAATCTTGTAGGTACTATAACGGTTTTTAAACAAAAGTTTTAATACTCAATTGTGAGTAAGTTGATGTCGCAATTTCTACTGCTATATTGCTATATAGCCTAGAATGTGTCATAGACGAACAATTTGCAAAAAAACTAAAATAATTGAATGTGCTAAGCTAAAGGCTTGTGTTACGAGCGGGCTCACGTCGGTAGTGCCATAGTGTAATAAAATCGAATAGTAGTGAAACTCGGCCGTCTAGACAGGTCAACGATGAGGTGCAGGGCAGAGCGGCGTCACCTCGACTCTAATTTGCAATCGCAGGCATCCAGTCCGCCAGACTTACACTGCGCGTCGGTACTGAGTTTCAAGTGTGGCTATCGCGCTATCGCTAATTTATTTATGCTTCAATTTTACAATGAGTTCTATTTCTATTTTTTTATTTTATTTTATATTTATACTTATAAGTAATATTATAAAGGTGAAGAGTTTGTTTGTTTGGTTGATCGGGCAAAACTACAAGTTGGAATTGAAAACAATATTTTTGTGTTGGATAGTCCATTTATCGAGGAAGGCTTTAAGGTATATAACATTACGCTACGACCAATAGGAGCGGAGCATACATGAAAAATGGTGCAAAAACGGGAAGTAATTATTCCTTTTGAGCGCTTCCGTTTGCGTGCGCTGCGTAAACGGTTAAAGTTATGCAAAAATGTAACACGGAAATATGGCGCTTTAAGTTCTAAAAATAAGTCCTTGATAGCATTATTTCGGCACTGCGCTGCACCCCAACCTGTACTCCGTCGAGCATGCGCCCGCCCACTTGACATGATTTGATTGGTGGCCGTATGTTCCTTGAAGAGTTCAGCAATGCGATGGGGCTAACTCTCCCCCTCAACGATTGCAGGTAAACACGAACCAGTCTCCAGTCTCTAAAGGTATGTAATATAACCCTTTTTGTAATAATAATGCATTAATCATTAAGTATTTCTTAAGGTGTATTCATAAACATGATATTAATCCTTATTAAAATAAATATTTACGTTATTCATCACAAGTATTTAATTTTAAAACAAAATTGAATATCTCAGGAGATATCACAGGTTTAAAATATATACATTTCGCTTTACGCGGGCTATGGGTGAGCACGCTCTTAACCTTATGCAGACATCAATACTAGGTAGGTAATACTAACACATAATTATGTAGATCTTATTACAATATGGTAGTGCAATGGGTGGGTTTCGAACCGGCAACCACATGATCGCAAGTCCAACGCCCCAGCTCAGATTCAACTAACTCACGTGAGCCGCGAGTTGAACCGCAGCAACACGTAGTAAAGCAGCTGCAACAAATTATTGGGATAAGGGAAATCTAAATCTAAAAAAAACTACCAACGCTAATACGCTATCATGCCTTTTCAGTTAGCCACCTAAGTTAGGTAAGTATATAGTGTAAGAACCTATTGATATAGATACCCGTTTAAGTATAAGTATGTAGTTAGGTAAATAAAGTAGACAATAAAAATAGGATTTCCACAAAGTCGGAAGAGATTACAAACCATTTTAAATTTTCTACCCTTCGTTATAATTCTATCTTGAATGGAGACAGTTATAAGTCTGAGGTCTCAAACGAGTTTTTTTGTTTTTTTGATTGGACCTAATTAGCTGATTATTACTGGCTGTTGGAAAAAAAAAGAAAACTTTCAACTTCTTTTACATCAAATTGGACAAGAAACAAGCAAATTACTTACTTAGTCAAAAATGGACAATTTGGAGTAATATCATGAATTCACCTAAAATTCTTCGTAATTTGTTAATAATGCAACAAAATTGTATATTGAAAATCTCAAGATAAATATGAAATACCAAACATGCATACTCAGACGATTTTTGAGCAAAGCCTTTGAAGTTCCATTTATATATAATCCAGTCAGAAGGCTCGCTCGTAAGCTGACATCATTCTACTTACGATTTTTAGAAGTGTTAGGTAAAGCCCCAGAGGACGTCTACTTACTAATGTTTCACCTTTGGCTTATTTCAGCGGTATGCTCAGTACATCAAAGGAATGATTATTGCTCAAGTGCCTCTCTCAAATTGCCACAATCAGCAACTCTTTTACAGCAGGATCAGCAGGCCACAGTCGTGCTATTGGGAACCGTGCATTTCAGCAAACAATCAGTGGAAGATGTTTCTCAGGTAAGTAAGTAGGGCTTCATTATCCAATGCCGCTTTATTATTTTACGATACTTACCTAGGTCATATTTTGTCATCAGATAGTAAAAGTGTTAAATCCAAACGCTATTCTGGTCGAATTATGTCGCCAGCGAGTTTCCCTCCTAGAACTGGATGACAAAAAATTTTTGGAAGATGCCAAAAACTTTGACGCCCAAAAGTTAAAGTGAGTTATTTTCGTGGATCATTTGCAAATTCATGTATTTACATTAATATTACCTATCTATATACAATATATGTATACTTTTTTTTGTAGCGTGCGTTTGTACCTACCTAATGTCAAAATAACAGCTTTTCACGAAATACTATAATATCAGAAATAAATATAAAAAATCTGTCCGTTTCGGCTAATCTTCGAAACGGCTCGACTGTTTTTGACGAGACTGTAACTGGCAGATAGCTGATGGTATAAGGATAAGTTACTCCTCTGGCTACTTAACATCGCGCTATGACTATGACTGTTTTTTGATCGCGCAATGACCCTTAGTCATAGCGCGATAAGCGCAAAAATAAGCAGAAACCACGGGGCACGGCTAGTTTAATAATACCTATCTTAGTACGCACGGCTACACATCGAGCTATACAATTTATATATTTATTCAATCGATATTAAGCCTAAACAATGCGAGATCAGCTTAAACTGGAGATCATTGTAGCCGTGTGTGTGTAGTTGGGTACTAACGAGGAAAGTTTGTTTGTTTTTAATCTATAAACACTGAAACATTTTTCTACTATTTGAAACCAACTTTATCCAGAAGTAACATAAGCTACCTTATATTTTATTTCCATATGATTAAGATACCTGTCCGTTTGAAATAATACGCCACAATAATGCATTTTACGTAGAAAATTTAAAAAATGCGCACCATTTTATTTATGGTTACAAAAAAAAAAGTTTCATTTTTATCATCCAGACAACATAAATAATATGTTGTCTGGATGGATAAAAATTAAACTTTATACATAGTTGAGCAGATACAGTTCGTTCAACATTCAACTTTGCGAGTCTGGCTTGTCCGCAAGTGGTATTGCGGTGGTTTAAAAATTGAAGGCAATGGGGATCGTAAACTTTTTGCATATTATAGGCATATTGTCTTTTACTAATTTATATTTTTATGGACGATAACATCAATATGACTTTGTGCGTAACTTCACCCACGCATTTTGAACGAACTGAGGTGATTTGTACAGAAGCTACCGCTTATATGTACAATGGTGTTCCTTATTTACCTAAGTACTTTTTTTTACTACCAGAGAAGCAGTGAAAGGCCAGAACTTTGTGTCTGGTATGTTACACGCAATGCTACTGAAAACATATGCTGACATTGCAAAGGAGTTGGGTGTCGCACCTGGTGGAGAGTTCCGACGAGCCTATCACGAGGTCAGTGTAATTATGAATTAAAAATAAAAGATAGTTCGTTCAAGTTTTATGACATCCGCACTGTTATATCGATACCTCTGGGCTCAAAGGTCGTAAAGGACATTTGGGCGAAAATGACTTTTTGATACTGTTTTACTCAGTTTTTAATTCTCTATCGATCTGTTTAATCCGTTTTACGAAATTCGCAAAAAAAATGCCTTTACGACCCACATAATTTGAGAGGTTAAACATAGTTTACCGTGAACATATGGATGTAAATAACACTTCGTTACCAGAGTGAACTCATTTTGGTAGTAAAGCAAAGTATAAAACAACTTTTGGGTGTAAAATACATAAAAAATATCAATTGTCTTATACCACCTTAAGTGGTTAATATAATTCACCTCAAAAATTTGGATGTAAAGGACATCGTCTTTGCAAATTGTCCTGTACACCCTTACAATGTAAAATAAAAAAATACAAGTGTCCTTTACGACCTAGTTTCATTTTATTTATTTGCTTCCACTAAGGGCGTATATAAACGTAAGTCAGGAATTGTCCCATAAATCCTAGAATATTCAAAAATCAACGAATTGAATCTAAACTTACGACCTAACTTAATAAAAATTAAATCATTTACACAAAACCTTACAATTTTGTGAAATTACAAGATATTCAAGTTTAGCTAGGGTAACATGTCCAGTGTGCCGACCCCACCAATGTCCGTCCACGCGATATTGTTTTATAAAAATTAAGAAAATTCGTATAATTTATACGCTAAAACCCGTAATTTTAAAAACTATTTTTAATTACCAAAAACCTAGATGCAGCGATATCGTCAGCGGACGTTTAATAAATTAATATGCATCTCAAAACGGAGGCGAGCAAAAGCGTCTTAAAAGTTTAAAACAACACTTTCAATATATTAGAAATAGCGGAGAGATGTTTTCAGGTGGTGAGTTAATGTTCTTTTAATCACTTATTATTAATATGTTTACACTTTATGACACAAATATACGTTTATTTATTCAATTTCGATGCGAGTTATTTTGGACGGTTTTTAAATAAAACCGGGGCCGCTGGACTGGCATAGAAAAAGGCTCTTTCTAGGGTCCCGTCTTGTCTAGTGGCACCAGCTTTGAAAGCGATTACGATTTGTAAAATTATCTTGAATACGAGTATGTTATTAAGTAAAATGTTATTAGTTATATCTCTCTTAGTTTCTAGATAATCTTGTGTCCAGTCTCCGGCCGCAAAAATAAGCTGTATAAATATTATAGGTAAATTATTTTGTATGGGAATACGGTGGCCGGACTACTGGACTATAGCCTAGTAAGCCGGCCCTTAAAAAGACTAAGCGGCCGGATTACTGCATACGTTCCAGCGTTCGCGTTCCGCTATCTACACATAAAATTAATCTGTACGACCAGCGCGTCTGTCTGTACCTGTACATTTTATCTACAGGATTTAGTACAAGATCTACTACAAGATTTAAAGCTTTGTGTTCAATTAAGTACCTAAGTACAAATAAACGATCTCAATTTGATTACACAAATGTACGTTTTATTTGTATAACTAGCTTTCCGCCCGCAGTTTCGCTCGCGTGGACAACACGATTTTGACTGTTTATTTTTTTATATTTCTGGCGGGATATTACAAATTATCTAAAATTGAGACCAATTTATTGAAATATAAAAATAACATGTAAATTTCTTATTAATTAATTCATGTCCTTTTAGCTATTGCGATAATCTATCATTCTGGAGGCCTCGAAGGATCGATTTTCATGAGGAGGTACAAATAGTGGAAGACCACTGCTCTCAAGAATAAAAATTGCACTGCCTTGTATACCACATTGATGGTTTTCCTGTCTGGTATCAAAATGACCAGACTGCTATTAATACTGATTCAGTAACAGGCAAGGTAGAATTTCTCGTGTGAGAAGCAATCTTCCCTTAAATCTATGCCTGCCACCCTTAATGACTCACCATGAAATTTATTTATAGGCATTGCAAAGCAAATCTTAAGGGAGAAACGTAATCGTTCTTAAAAACATAGTTTGAGGGTATCAAAGGTATTTGAGGAATGAAAACTGAATACTCCCGAGCACATCCAGTAATCACAGTGACCTTTTTAATATTTTTGTGCAATGCTGATACTCTGTCTAGTTCCGTTACAGACTTAAATATTTAAAGAGACGCAGCAGAATTACAAGTGTCCCAAGGAGGTTTAACATTGTTAAGGAACTCTATAGGATAGAAAACTGCTTCGACCGCTTGTAGCACTGAATCCAATTTCTGAGCCCTCCAACGGTTTAAGAAGTATGTAAGTAATAGCAGCTGAACTGTTGTTTTTCGGAGTCAGTATTGCACGTTTCGACGATGCATCTCTCTCGTATCTTTTTAAAGGTAATCATTACGATGACGATGGATGATGACTTCGTCTGCTCGGGTTCCTCTAGGTACAACAGAATCTGACGGAATTCCCCTACCAGCATTGAGTGACTCCACACATCACTCAATTGCTGCCTCTAAGAAGGGTTCTATGGTGTGCCTCTCAATTCCACTTTTGTGTGCCATAGAAAGCATTTTATATGTTTATCAAGCAACGTTTCTTGAGTAAAATCAGACATGTGTCAAAATAAAAAGTAATTAAAATCAAAAGCACTAAGGAGTATTGATATCAAATTCGAAGCAAACCACGCCCAAAATAATTTTCCCCCCTTTTTTAAGTCCGTTAGGGGATGAATTTCAATAAAATACAAAACGCGTCTTCCATCATTTCTGTTAAAGAATGTTTATGCAAAATTTGAAGTAGATTGGACCAAGGAATCACGTTGTCCCATACAAACTTTGGCCCTCTTTTTCACCCCCTTAGGAGTAGAATTTCGGAAAATTCTTTCTTATCGGATGCCTACGTCATACAAAGAACACACCCTCCAAGCCCAAGGTCTCTACGATTAGCGGTTTGGGCTGTGCGTTGTTCCGTCAGTCGGTCATTCAGGACAAAGAATTTTATATTTATAGATATAATATGTTATTTCATGAATATTTATAAAGAAAATAGAGCAGTAGCATACAAAATCATATAATCCATTTAATTATTAATTTATCCTTCTTCTTAGCGTGTGAGAAGAATTTATCCTTTCTAGAATACCTTAGCGGGTTATCCTTAATAACCTAAAAAATATTACACTTGTCGATTATTTCCTTATTTTATTTAGCTTTGTGCAGTAAAGTGGATTTACGCCCTTAGGTTAATAATAGGGTGAAAATATGAAGGGTGTAAAGGACTTTAATTTTTTAATTTATGGTCGTAAAGGAAATCTATCTCGGTAAATACAGCACTAGGGCAATTTTTTAACACTGCACTAGATAATACTAGAAATTCTAAACACTTTTTTGCTAGGTTTCATTTAAATAGCTCAAGAAACAAAAAAGTTATAGTAAAAATAATTTTATTTTTTTCGTTTTTTGCTTCTCCTGAAAAGTCGCATTTTGTCCTTTACGACCTTTGAGCCCAGAGGTATCGATATGTATAAAGCAATGTATATAGGGACCGTATTATACTGTTATGTTTTTTGTGCGTAGGTATTAATATAACATCATGTCGAATAAAAAAAAACTATTCTAATTCCAGATGAAACGGATTCCCGGTTGCAAATTATTTCTCGGCGATCGTCCAATTCAAATAACTATTGCTCGAGCTTTTCAATCTTTGAGTGTGTATGAATTAGGACAAGTACTGTACCATCTTACAACGACGAATCCTAAACCACTAGAGTATGTATTTTCATCTTTATATAATTATGTATATGTTACAGCGAAAGTAATAAATCCGGATATTATACACGTATACTATCCAGCTATTATAAATAATATCCAGTCATGTTATACAAACACAGAATAATTAATCACTTGGAAGACTTAGATAAAGTAATAAAACAAGTAGGTATAGGTGAAGATTCATCATCAACCCATATATTGCGGTCACGGGTGACCACTGCTTGGCACGGTTCTCCGCTTAGAATGAAAGGGATTATATTTTGTTCATTAAGTGAACTACTTTTTGACAGATGCCTTAGATCGTAGCTGTTCCAGATTACGTAAAACTTAACTTTGAAATGCGTGACAAAATTAATATATTTACTACCAAGTTATTACATTAACTAATGATTTCTTGCAGACATTATAATGTAACAGATAACCATAAATGTAAGTGCTCATTCACACTAATCCGTCAAAGACAATTCGTGTTTTTTGACGAATCGTCTATTTTCACGAATCGTTATTCTGATTTGTATGGGCGGCTATACATTTTAATTGCACGTGTTCACACTTTTACGGAATTGTGAAAAATTACGGATACGTCTTAAATGATAAAATATCTTGGAAGACTTAGATAAAGTAATAAAACAAGTAGGTATAGGTGAAGATTCATCATCAACCCATATATTGCGGTCACGGGTGACCACTGCTTGGCACGGTTCTCCGCTTAGAATGAAAGGGATTATATTTTGTTCATTAAGTGAACTACTTTTTGACAGATGCCTTAGAACGTAGCTGCTCCAGATTACGTAAAACTTAACTTTGAAATGCGTGACAAAATTAATATATTTACTACCAAGTTATGACATTAACTAATGATTTCTTGCAGACATTATAATGTAACAGATAACCATAAATGTAAGTGCTCATTCACACTAATCCGTCAAAGACAATTCGTGTTTTTTGACGAATCGTCTATTTTCACGAATCGTTATTCTGATTTGCATGGGCGGCTATACATTTTAATTGCACGTGTTCACACTTTTACGGAATTGTGAAAAATTACGGATACGTCTTAAATGACGTTTCGTCTATTTTCAAAAAACTTCAGTTTTAAATCACGAATCGTTATGACGGATCGGTCGGGACGACTATGCAAGGTAATAGGTACCAACACAAGATAGTCATATTCACATCCATCGTGTTGGCTAGTTCGTCCAAGACTGAAGTCTGAATCACGAATTCAGTGTGAACATCTATTCTGATATTTTGATGAATCGTGAAAAAACTCGATTGCGTATGCAATGTGAACGTTCATCCGTCATTACTCATTACGTATCGTTTTTTTGACGAATCGTTGTTGACGGACCCAGTGTGAATGAGCCGTAACAGATTTTCAAAAAAAAATAAGAAATTGTTAAGCGTATTAAATTTTGTTACATGCTACCGTGTGTCGTGATGCAATCCAATGTAGGTATTCGCTTCAAACATTTTAAATAATGACATTCAATCAGTATCGGAAAATGGCATCCACTTTAAAATCAATAAAATATAAATTAAACAATCTTTTTGAAAATAAATGGTTGAAAAATGAATATTATACAAAAATTAATACAATCAGATGAATATTATACATATTTATTTATTATTGGTCGTCGTTGCACCATTTTCGAATCGACAACCAAACAATCGATAATATCAACACTACACAGTAATCAAAGTGTCAAAAATCGGATCGATAATGGCATTGTTACGTTCTTGCAATCACTAGTTCCATCTGTCAAAAGGTGGTTTACATGTTGGACAAGGTTTAGGCTATAGTCCACCACGCAAGCCTACTGCGGTTTAGGAGACTTCACACGCCATCGAGAAAATCGCACAAGCACGATGTTCTCCTTCACCGTTTAGTACGGATAACTTTAAAGCGGCGGTAGCCTAATGGCTAGGGCGTCGGACTTGTGATCATGTGGTTGCCGGTTCGAAACTCACCCATTGCACTACCGACGTGAACCCACTCGTAACACAAGCATTTAGCTTAGCACGAGGGTTTAACAAGATTACTAGTAATGTGTGACCCACATTGCTAGTAACCTTTTCTTTAAAAAAATAAATAAAAAAAAAACTAAGTATTAATACGTACACATGACTTTGAAAAGTCAGAGGTGCTTGCCTTAGATTCAAACTCGAGACCTTTGATATGGAAGTCCAATGGTCATATCACTAGGCTATCACTGCACAAAGGTGAAAGTCATAAAGTTTTATTTTAGTTTGCCTTAAGCATATTAGTAATCATAAAGTGTTATTTTAAATAGTAATATTTTTGACTATAAATATTCACATAAACACCTTCACGCCTGTCTTCTCCGAAGGGTTAGGCAGAGGTGTACTAGTGTTCATCTTCGCTTCGCCGGTATGTTTAGGTCCCATGTAATAGGGGCCGAGCCTATTACCCTTAACCGGGTACAAATCCAGACTCCGAGCTGCTACAGAGAATTTCATAGAAAAACTTAACTCCGCCTGCTCCTCATTCTGTTGCCACGTGCAATTCAGCCCGTACTTTATTACTCTGACTGACTTTCGCCTGCCATTATGAATAATATCTGGCTAACGCGATTAATTTGTCACAATGTCTAGACAATTTAGTCATTATATACATATATATATATAATATCCAGTCATTCTGTATACTAACTATTCGATAACTATGGCTGTAATATACACATATATATATAATATTTCTGTTCGTGTGTTTGTCACCGAACCTAAACCTCCTAAACAGTTGGCCCAATTTGTTTTGTGTGGTTTTGAGTGTGGGTCCCTGGTTAGATAAGATTTGTAATTAGATCCAGAAGGTGGTATTGCCTAACGTTTGGGTAGAACTTCGTCTGTTGTGTCCGTTAGACTAATATAAAATAAAATTGTCAATATTATTTGACAAGTATTAAAAACGTTTTATTTTCTACAGCAAAGAACAGCTGGAGAGGTATAAAGACAGGGATTTCGTACAAGCACAATTTGAAGAAATAACTAAGGATGTACCGGCCTTCAAAAAAATATTTCATGTATTTGTTGACGAGCGTGATAAATGTCTGGCGTATTCGCTACAAGAGTGTGTTCGTTCTGGCAAGTATTATGTAATTTGTTATTATCCGAATGCCTATAAATAGTCCCATTAGTTTCTTTGAAAATGGAACTAGTGATTAAAAAAAAGCGTCGGTAGTTCCAGACATACGAGTACAAACACAGTGTGTGAATGTGCGAAGTGTGTTTCTTACTTCTTTCTTTCTTTCATGTAAATTGACTTTGTTTTGAGTAGAACTCATAAGTGAGTTGAGACACCCCTTAGTTTTATATAATACAATGTTAATACCTTACCAACTATAACTATGTATTTCCTATTTCAATAGTTAACAAACCGCGCGTCCTTGCAGTCGTGGGCATGGGGCATGTAGATGGCATCGTCAAATACTATGGTAAAATGAGGCAAGAAGATATTGTGCCGCTTCTGTTGTAAGTAATGCTAGGGAAAATCAATAAATGTGTGTGTACCTACCTACATTAGATTCCGATTATGTGCCCTGTCTGGGGTGGATTGAGTGAACACGCGCTTTGTGAATTATGAGGAATAACCCAATATTATGCGTCTAAGACACTTATTTTTTTTCTTTATTTTCAGTGACTAGGTTTGTTTCTATGATCAGCAATTGATCAATAATTATGTGAATAATCATTTAAAAGTTCATGAAGGTGAGGAGCTTAACTAGTAACTTTTTTAAATAGATTAATGCTAGGCATGATTTGTGGCATGATCTGTTCTTATTTATAATTTCCTTCAAAATTTAACTTAAAATCTTGGTATTAATCCAGGTATTAGGCATGCCTTGCCTTAATGTACTTTATTCAAATTCTACAAGGAGACTTGTAATTCATTGGCAAATTTCGAAGATTTGATGTCCGCCTTAAAAAATCTATGATAAATTCAAGGGTACGCTACGGCTACACATTAAGTTATACAAAACCAGTTTACGCTGGCCTCTTATTGTAAATAAGGCATATACAATGCGAGATCAGTTTAAACTGGTTTTGTATAGGTTGACCTGTAGCCTTGTGTACTCATTGATATCACTTCATAATCATCATCCACATCCCGATTTCACCCACTGCTGGGTATAGGCCCCTCTTTTGTAGATTATATTTTATATGTAAGTATATTTTACAACAAAATCTTCCAAGATAACAAGTTTTAATAATAAATTTATTATACCCAAAAAATTCCGGTCAAGCCGTTTCGGAGGAGTTAACAAACATTGTGACACAAGATTTTTATATACGTATATATGTTACATGGGTAGTTATCATCATCCATCGTCGCGCTTGAATGAAAATTTACCAATGAATTAAAAGCCAATCCGGTCCAGCATTAAATTTTTGTTCTTTTAAATATGATTTAATAGGCCTTTTTTAAAATAATAATAAAAAACTAAAGTACTTTTTTTTCAGCATACCACCACGGCCATACTACACGATTTTAATAAGAAAAGGACTTAAACTAACTTTTTATTTTTTGGTCTTTTCATTTTTTTATAAAATGTTGTTTGGATAAAAATTATTAAATATATACTATTTATAGTCTAGGTTGGAATAAATATGTTTATGTCCGCAGTTTTTGTTTCTTTTTCGCAATCCTCGTAGGCTCAGATCGAATAAAAAATTTGATCTGAGTTCGTAGGTAAGCGCGACTGCTACTAAGTACGTTAACTATGTTAGAGGTTGTTAATGTTTTTTCCAACGAAATGTACAGTCGCCAGCACATCAAATTAAACAAAACTGTCAAATTTCTCCATAGGATTTTAAACCTTAAAATATTCTAGTCTAATATTAAGTTCAAAATCAACTGAGAAAATTTTACATTTTGTGTTGGCCACCGTCCATGGGACCTACAGCTTGTTCGAAATAACTCTGTTTGTCGTGAAGACAACAAGTTAAGAACAAGTTAGCCGTTGCGAATTGGTAAAATCGCTTAAAATGAAGTGTTTTTATATAGGCATAATTATCGAAATTAGTCTAGAAAATAATGGAAGAATTATTACTCAACGATTATTAGTTCATTATATACACCTATTACCTAACTCCTTAGTACAGCCACAAGTATGTCAAACGATACAGTTAAGCTCTGATTGTGTGCGTGCATTACAAAAAATGATGCGACATAGCATACCATCACGCCTGTATTACCCGAAGGGTTAGGCAGAGGTGTACTAATTTACACCCACACTTCACCGGTATGTTTAGGTCCCATGTAATAGGGGGCGATCCTATTGCTATTAACCGGGCACGAATCCAGACTCTGAGCTGCTACTGAGTATTTCATAGAAAATACCCAATAACACTGCTCGACCCGGAGATCGAACCCAGGACCTCTAGCGTAGCAGTAGCGCTGATGACCACTAGACTAATGAGGTAGTCAAAAAAATTATTCAAATAATAATAATACGGGTTGATGATGATGATGATGATGAAACGTAGAACAGATAGGTACCATACTGGAGTATTAATATCGTTGTCGAGTCGGCAAACCATCGGCGTTGTTCGTTTTAGCACCATACAACAAAACGAAAAAGGAATCTACCAGAGTGTAACTCAATCTAAGGCGGAAAGGAGTAGAAGGTATATTATAAAACCTACGAACCTACCTACCTAACCCCACGTATTTGAAGTACGTCGCCATAGTAAAAATACATGTATCCCACTACGAATAAATAATCCCACTAGACGCTTCAAATGACACATTTCAAATCTGTTGGATGGTGGGGACACTTCTTCCCATTGTCCTTGGATTGGATTGGATCATTTGATTGGATTTGTTTTCAAACCTATTGGCATCCTGTTTTAGCATTTTTTTATATTTTACTTATAGTAGGGGAGCCCAAGGTGCTAAATCGGTAGTTACTCGAGCGCCATAGAGACCTATACTCCATTTGGTTAGGTACTTAACTAAAGGTAAACAAATCATAAAAAAGGTTCTTTTATAGGGTATTTTTTCATTTAGAAATAAAACGTCACCAAAATAAATTATTTAATAACTCAAAATCACATTCTCCTTTTATACTAGCATATCTTACTACTTTGCTTAATATTAAATAGTTACTATAATTCTTAAGCTTGCAAACAATTAATTAAATCAAAATTTATAATTATGTCAAAAAGTATTGCAATGTGCCTACTAAAACGAATCTAAAAATACAGATATTCAAAACATTTTTCTGCGTAGTACACTTTAGATAACTCGAAAAAATTTAGAAGTAGTACTGCGAGGAAGCGGAGCGAAATAATTAACCGATGTTATACTTAGTCGGGTAACCAGACGCCATACGTAACAGTTTGTACTTATTTACTTTACTTTCGTTCGTTTTTGTATTTATTTTGCCGCAAATGGTGTTAGATAGTTAATGTTCTGTTTGTTCGTTGGTTTTATTGATTGTTGGTTGTGTTGTTATTAGTTTCACTCCCAATTCATATGATACCATTGTAATAAAAGGTTGAACGGCTCTGAAAGCCGCCATTTTTATTGTTTACCTTTAGTTAAGTACCTAACCAAATGGAGTATATAGGGTTGCGAAGCTTAGATGATAAAAAGAAAAAAATGTGATATTTTCAAAAATGTAAAAAAAAATTGTGGCCTGGACATACTCGAGCGCGTCAGATATTTATAGCATCCATGTCCTACGTATTTTAAAAAATGTACGTATGTTAATCTGATTGTTTCCATGATGGGGGTGGTCGTACGTAAGGGTTGAAAATGAAAAAACAAACATTTAATCGAGCGCGTCAGATTTTCCCGGGGGACGTTAAGTAAACCTAAAAAAAAGCTCTTATATAATATCTGACGGTTTGGATGTGACGCAAACTCGCAGCCATTATAATGTGCAAAAAAAATTCGCCATTTTGAAATATTCAAGCGTCTCAGATTAAGATATATATGGTTTATCTTTATGCCCTAGACGTGCTGTTTCATAATCTGACGATTACTTGGAGGGATTCGCCTAATCTGACAATTAAACATTTTTATTTTTTATTTTCTTAAATCATTGAACTTAATTAATTGAAAAGACTGCCTTGCCTTGACTGCCTCGTTGGTCTAGTGGTCCCAATCGCAACTGTTACGCTAGAGGTCTTGGGTTCGAACCTCAGGTCGAGCAAAGTGTTATTGAGTTTTTCTATGACATTCTCAATAGCAGCTCGGAGTCTGAATTTGTGCCCGGTGAATGGCAATAGGCTCGCCCCCTATTACATGGGACCCAAACATACCGGCGAACTGTGGGTGTAGATTAAGTACACCTCTGCCTAACCCTTCGGGGAATTCAGGCGTGATGGTATGTTATGTTTTAATTGAAAAGCTCAGGAAATAGCATGCAAATAAAAATCTGTAGGTTTTTTTTTTCAGTAGAATACTGTATTTATAAGAAAATAATTATAAAAAAATATTTTATTATTTTAATATTTTTATTTGAGAAAGAGTGAGAGAGGAATAGAAACGCGGAGAGGGGAATACAGGCATAACGTATATGCACGCATTAAACTTTATCGATGATTTTTTGTTACTTCGGCTTGTGGAAATCGTCAGATTATATATTTTTCGTAATCCTTAAGTTATTCCCTACAAAATAAAATAAAAATTAGCCACGCTCGAGAATGTCAAGATGACGTTTTTTTTTACAACTTTGTAGCCCTCCCGTTTCTTTATGTCACCCTTTAATTGTCAGATTAGAGGAATATACATGTTTTATCATGTAACTAACTCACCCTACCTTAATCTGACGCGCTCGAGAATTTCAGATGAAAAATTTTTTTTTACTAATCTGATCCTTTATTCTTGACGGGCGGCCATATATATGAGGCTCATATTTGGTGGAAGTGGGTCATTTTCACAAAAAGTGTACATTCGGGTTTTGGGGGTGTCCCACAACTTTTGATAAATATTTAACGAATAATTTCCACATTTAAGAAAAACAGCACTAAAAATATGGATCTATGGTTAGCTTTTAACAATATTATATGTTGTTGCTACATATAAATACAGTCATATTACCGTAATTTAAAAAATACTAGTTGAAGGTACCTATTTTAACGATGTCCCACTACCAATTACAGTAAAATAACATAACTTTTATATATAGTGTTGACTTATTTATACTAATGTGATTGATTTTTCGGAAAGTAGAGTTGTTTACGATTTTTTTTATAATTGCAGAAACAGTGTAACATTACACAAAATATTTAAATAATTGTATCTAAGTGAGGACATAAATTAGCTAAGGTGGAAAATTCCCTTCCGAAACCCCATTTTTTTACAAAAGGCCGCAATTAAAACTTCCACATATATATATTTTTTGTCGATTGCGGCATTTGTAAGGCTGTCATTGGCTGTACCACAATGATTCGTCCTTTTAACGGCGACCAGCGGACGATGAAACACGCACTTTAGTCCCGGTCCGTTTTCGATATTCCACAACCGCAACCAATTTCGAAGTAAGTACTACAATTTTATTCCTTGTAAATTATTTTGAAATCTTTATAAACTTCCAGTGTACCCAATTTAATACCAAGCTTGTTGGTCTGATGTGTTAGTTAAAAATAAATAAAACAAAAATGTTTAAAGGTAGACTTCCGATACTTCCGTTCCGTTACCAAAACGCAGGTAACGTAGAATTGGAACTAAAAAGTTTCGGAATGGAATTCTTAGGAAGATGGTACATTATATTCATGTCACTTTGTGACTGTGAATAAGAATTTTAATGTTCAGAAATTATTTATTATATTAATGTATTATATTATATAAATTATTTAATGTTCATATGCTCAAATGACAAGTTCGAAGAAAATGTATGCATTTTAATAATATTGACATGAGTACCTACCCAATATTTCTTTTTCAGGTACAACAACAATTTGCAATATTTTGAATAAGCAATATTTTCAAATCTTTTTGTTAATGTACAATAATCTTAATAATTCTATTCCGTTACTGGAACAGTCAATTCCGTGACTGTCCTATTTTATATTTTGATTTAAATATAATTTTTAGAGCGAAATCCCATCTGATTTTCATCAAATTTTGATATTATAGAGGGTAATAATTTAATGAATATAAATTAAAAAAGAGTTCCTATATTGTTTCCTAATTAAGTAAATTACCAAAAAGAATTTAACTGATTTCTTCCAAAGAGTAACGTAATGGAAAATAAATTGATAAAAAATTAAGTTTTTTAATCGTGATTTTATTCTTTCTTTATTTTATATTGAAGTACAAACCATTACTAATAAATAATACCAGTTGCTTAAATCCAAGCGTGTTTTATTTTATTTCTATAACCGCAAGCTTATAGTTGCGGAATGGAAGAATTTTTGTTTCCCAAGGGCACTAAATTACTTATATTTAATTAAATACTAAAGAATAAGATGTTCTATTATTATTTTCATATAATGCAAAGAATACCACTTGTGAATGTAATGACAAAAAAACGAACTAAACAAAAAAATAAATTTCGATGTATTTAAAACAGAGTACACTTTTTGTGATACTTAACTGGGTACAAGGTATAACCCTATATATTAATCTGCCGCGCTCGAGTAAATCCCGAAATCCCCTCATGGGCTCCCCTGCTATTACTAGTGATGGCACCTCGTCATATGGGATTGACATATTGCTCACACCTGTGTCAGTTCACACGTCATCAAGCTATACAAACCAGTTTACGCTGGCCTCGTCTTTGATAGGAAGCCGGTAGAATGCAAGATCAGCTTATACTGGTTCCGTAAAACCTGGCAACTTTGCCCTTAAGGTTCGACTTTGCTCAGTTGTGTATTTTTTAGAAACTCGATACATTGCAAATTTGTCTATAGTTGCAAGTATTTTTTTATCTGTGGTAGAAAATTAATCCTTTTTCTGGCAATACTTAGTGACGTAATGTCACCGATGTCACTTCAGGTGCCGGCCAGAACTTGCAGAAGTTGGCACTATTTTTCGCGGGCAAAAACAGGTCAAAAACTTTACCAAAAAGTGGTCGTTGCAGTAACACCGGTAATTTATTTTTTGCCACTGTTACTGTGTTTGAAATAAATATTATAGACCTAATATTTCATGCAAAACCTCTCTTAAATCGCAAGATATGTCGATGGGCAAAGTAACATGCATGTTTTTGATGTATCGTTGATGACTTTCTTCGTTGCAGTTCTTTAAATATTATATTTTAAAACCAATTATGAAATCGTGGGACATAAAAAACCTCAAAAAACATATTTTCTGCAAAATTAAAAGACCCTAATATTCATCTTATTGTTTTGATTTTTGTATAATATTCATTTTCCATTCATTTCCAAAAATATTGTTTAAGTTATATTTTATGGATGGCGTTCCCTTAAAGAGGCAGGTAAGAGGAGGTATTATGGAACAGCTACGTTTTAAGGCATCTGTCAAAAAGTGGTTCACATAATGGACAAAGTATAGCACAACATATTTTAGCATTATTCACGTTATTTCTATCATTGTCAGTTAATTCAGTACTGCACATAGAACTCATTTATCCAAGGTACTGCAGCATTAAATGACAACTTCAAGCTTGACATTTTGCACAAAAGCCCCTGAAGCCACGCCAAAATATTATTAAAAAAAGCAAGCTTGACAGTCTGACACCTGACAACTTGACACAACTAACAGAAAACAGAAGTGACAGACTGAACTGACAGGATGTTATGTTAATTAATGATTTCAATATTCATTTATATATGTGTATATAAACAAAACATACACCATCATTAATTAAATACACTATCATGCGGTACATAAAGTCATTGTTCGTGTTATAAAGGACTACGATGCTATAGGTATAGGTTAACAAAAAATATATATAATTATCTCAATGTGCATCTATGAAATCGACCCGCGTGTAGCTCAATCTAAGGCGATACGAAGTTTGACGGGCCAGCTGGTTCTTGATAATAAAGTAATTTGTGATCTATTCTTTTAGCGAAAGTCTGTGTTGACAGATCACAGCTAGTTTGCTTCCTAGGATAAGATAAATAGTGTAATATACGGTACTGGGATCACAGCGTAGGTAAATAAAGGTAAACAATGTTGTACATAAACATCTTCATATTCTTTATCTCGATGTTACAAACAGTTACAACTTCTATCAAAGAATCTGGTTGTGACTGTAACATCAACCGCGCCGAGCAGACAAAATTAGTTGAAGATAATTTAGGCAGTTCATTTAATACAATTGTTCCTAATATGTGTCCTATAGGACAGGAAGATGACAAAATATATAGTGCTGTCGAACACATAAGTAAAACAAATCAGATGGTTTTAGTGCCTTCTGGTGAGTATCAAGTAGGGACTGATGACATTGCTATAGAGAGTGACCAAGAAGGGCCTAAAAGAATAGTTAAGCTAGAAAGTTTCTATCTAGACAAATATGAAGTCTCAAATAAGGATTATTCTAAGTTTATAGATGTTACTAACTATAGGACTGAAGCTGAAATCTTTGGAGACAGTTTTGTGTTCTCATCATTTTTAAATAGCACATTTAGAGAACAATTGAAGGACTATCGCGCTGTACAAGCTGTGTGGTGGTATAAGGTGCTTGGTGCTGACTGGAGACATCCATATGGTCCAAACTCCAATATATCAGGTATCACTATTGTTGTGAATAGGGTAGGTTATCAGTATACTGTAATGTCCCATAATATTGCATAATAAATTATCTTTTACTTCACATTATTATCATTTTCAGAACTGTTAAATCACCCTGTTAGTCATGTCTCCTGGAATGATGCTCAATCATACTGCAAGTGGAGAGGTGCACGTCTGCCAACGGAGGCTGAATGGGAAGCAGCATGTCGGGGAGGACATAGAGACACTAAGTACCCATGGGGAGACAAACTGTTCCCTGAAAGAAAATACATGTGAGTATTACTTTTTAATTATGTTTAAAAAAATATACACAACATGCAATGTTTCTATTGCAGTTTGTATATTATGATTGTGGATATTTTTTTATTGTTCTATGCTCTTTTTCAGGGCTAACATTTGGCAAGGAACATTTCCTACCCACAATTCAGCAAAGGATGGCTTTATTGGGACTTCCCCAGTAGACATGTTTCCTCCAAATGACTTTGGCCTATACAATATGGCGGGCAATGTATGGGAGTGGACAGAAGACTCCTGGGCAGACAGTAATGTAATCACTGTTATTTTTTTTGTTATAACTACTACGGTTCTTTTGAAATAACTACATTTGTCTGAAGTTGTCCCCAAGTGGTTTGCAGTGATACATTTGAATAGAAAAAGTTGGTGTAATGAAAATTGGGGTTGTTTATGTTTGGCAGTTGTAATTATTTTCTTTATTTATTTCGATTTTAATGTAATTCATGTAAAAGCACTTTATTAAGCAATTTTACCAGCGCAGTAGTTTGGAATGGCTAACTTCAGATGAGCGGAGTTAAAGCAAACAAACTGTATGTATACTAAGTAATATCTATTATAATATTAACACAAACCTATGGTACGTCAGTAAGTTACAGTGGGTCTGTATGACCCAAATTTCCCCCTTAAGATTCTTCATAACATCCCGTATTCCAAGCAGGGTTAAGCAGAAGTGTACTTATGTGCACCCACAGTTCGTATGTTTAGGTATCCCATGTAATAGGAGGTGAGCTTATTACCATTAACCAGGCACAAATCCAGATTCCAAATGACTACTGAGAATATGATAGAAAAACCCAATCACACTGCTCAACCTGGGAATCGAAGCCAGGAATCGAAGGGGAATCGAAGGGAGCGGGGGAGAAAAATAAATACTTAAAAAAGATACTTATTATTTTATTCTTTACCAACAATGTCTATCTCGAGATAAATCTTTGGATTATTGACTCCGTGTGTAGCGTTACCCGCCCTCGCTCCCTTCTTACCACGCAGGCGATACGCGAGTTAAACGGTCGGCCTATAATGTGGCAGTCATTCTTAAGATAATCATGATCTATATATTTTCAACATATTGTTATGTTGAAAACCATCACGCTTGTATTCCCCGAAGGGTTAGGCAGAGGTGTACCAATGTACACCCACATTTCGCCAGGATGTTAAGTTACCATGTAATAGTCGGCGAGGCTATTGCCATAAACCGGGCACAAAACCAGACTCCGAGCTACTACAGAGAATTTCATAGAAAAACCCAATAACACTGCTCGACCTGGGGATCGAACCCAGAACCTCTAGCGTAGCAGTCGCGCTTAGGCCCACTAGACTAATGATCTAAGTCATATATTTCAACTTTGTAGAAAAACTAGAATTCAATATAAATCCTGCAATGCCAGTAAAGACCCTCCAGTGTATACAATGAATTTTGCATAATGTCTTTAATTAAATACTTGCAGAGTTCAAACTGGAATACTGGATGCTTCATTATCATCTTTTTTTTTCAGCCTAAAGAAAAAGTGAAAAAAGGTGGGTCATATTTATGCCATGTGTCTTATTGTTACCGCTACAGATGTTCATCACGATCTCATAATTCTGAAGATAGTTCTGCAGGAAATTTGGGATTTCGATGTGCTAAGTCTATCTAATAATCCGTAGATATATATTATATTTTATACAATTGTGAAAGTTTCTGTACAGTGGCCAGCATATCAGGTTATACAAAACTGTTAATTTTATTCAAAGGATTTTAAACCTTAAGATGTTGATGGTCAAGTTCAAAATCGACTGAGAAAATGTGACATTTTGTGGTTCCCTGATGTGGTGGCGGCTGTACATTGAAAATATTAACAAAAAGTTGGTGTTATATAATTTATGGTGGTAGGTGGTATACAATATATAACAGATTTTAATTTTGTTCTCATGGTACGTACATCTTATCTGAATACGTCGAGGGTTTACACTTAGAAATCACAGGACAGAGAAGGGACATTATATAGTGGCACCTTAACAATCTGCAAACTATTGCTTGCTGCGATCTGTACCTACCAAAAGTGTAAAAAGTGCAAACATGGATTATGATTTTTTATACATAATATTTTAGGCGCGTCTGGGTCAATTGTACCTGTACATTGTCAGTTTTTAAGGTTTAAGAACTTTATTTCTCAAAAAGAATTTAATTCACTTACATGAGACAATAATATTTCTTTCTTTGACATTAGAGCGACGTGACGAGGAATCAGGAAAAAGGTTGTTAATTTTTTAAGTTTTGCAATCAATGTTTACACATTGAAATCCCCTAAAATATGTTTTTTGTAGTGCTTTTTAAAGTATATACGAATTTTTGGTGTTTAACATTTTTAGGCAATTTGTTGTAAAGCTGTGCTCCTTCATACAGGATAGTACTTTTCCCGTAATTTGGCCTAGGGGCCTGAAGAGCTATATTATTTGCTTGTCTAGTTCTGTTTCTTTTTTTGACCCTTGCTTTGAGTAAAATACTGATGTTCAGCCTAATCTGTTTAGACTGAAAGAAGAACCCAACATGTTGCAAAAAGGCTAGGAGGAGGATCAAACAGAAAGTGAGTCCATTTCTAATCCTAATATTTCTTCTAAAACCATGTAAACGAAGCCATGGGTAAAAAATTTTTTTTTGCAAAATGTACTTAAAAAAGTCTACATGTACAGTCGCCAGCAGGTCAAGGTATACAAAACTGTCAAATGTTTCAAAATTATTTTAAACCTTAAATTGTTGAAGATAAAGTTCAAAATCAACTGAGAAAACTTTACATTTTGTGGTAACTTGATGCGCTGGTCACCGTACGACAATTTAACAACTGTAAGTAATACTTAATATAATTTGCTTAAAGTAAGTCGGTAATATAAAAAAAAAACAAATTATTATTGTTCCTATTTGTAATTTTAAGCTAATATCATGTAAGTTGAATGTAATACTTTTTTGTAAGTAATGAACTTGGCAGCGAAAGTGTAACCTATTGTTTGATTAAATTTTATTTTTAAACCCATTTGTTAATTATTTATAATCTTATTGTTTTTTTTTTACTATTACTGAGTTTCTTTTAAACAATATTTTCATGTTAAATAAATTCATATTCTATATAACTTAAGATTTATTTGTGTTAATCTAAACTATATAATGTTATAAAGAGGAAAGATTTGATTGTTTGTTTGCATTGAATAGGAACTGATAGTAGGTACTGGACTGATTTACAACATGACGCGCACATGCCTGTTTTCATCCGTTACAAGATCGTTGGATTCATTTTAAATAAACGATGATGCTCACATTTATACGGCGAGACAACAGAACACGTAAATTTATTAATTCACCTAACAAATCCTCCATAGTTTCCACTGAAATTAAAGAATGGTTCATCTA
This sequence comes from Subacronicta megacephala, assembly GCA_958496365.1. NCBI lineage: Eukaryota > Metazoa > Arthropoda > Insecta > Lepidoptera > Noctuidae > Subacronicta > Subacronicta megacephala. The sequence continues at coordinate 6,299,591 of OY292518.1, forward strand.
TTTTTCTGACAGGTTGATGGTTAAGTACTTGATTTATTAGAAAGAAACCAGACGATACTATTTGATTTTGTAATTATAGTCCATTACGTTACATTTAATTTGGAAAGTTATGTAGGAATCTAATTTAAAAAAAAAAACAATTTGTCAGTAACATTACGCTTAACGTTTAATTGCATATTTTTGTATAAAAATTACAATAGTTACATACATTGATTCTATTATGTTATATGAAACAAAATTTATATTTACAAAATTGTGAGCTTTGTCTGCTAAGGAAAGCAGAACATTCGGGAGTACAAAGAGCACCTTAAAATTTGGTAAGTACAAAACAAAACGGAAGACTAAAAGGAAGTTTGTAAGCTACTGTTATTAAACCCGTTATCGATTTGATCTTATATACATAATTTTGGTATAAATAAAACATAAATTAAACAAAATAAATAACCAACACAACCACTTTAGTGTCATAGTAAACTAAATCTAAATTGAACATTCGGTTGAAATTAATATACAGTTGTACTTAAAATAGAAAAATAATCGCGTCAATTTACAACAAAAAAAAAAAGAGTTGTCATCGAAACAATTAACGCCCACGTGTTAAAAAAACACAAAAAGGCAAATGGCGTTGATATATTGATTTACAGCTTTTATTTAACCGGCATTTGCCGAAAAGCATAAAAACTTTTTTGTTTAATATTGTGGACAGTAGTTATGAGCTTGTAAATAAAATACTGTTTGATACTTAATAAACATATACAATTCTTTCGGCTTACATTTTATCAGAATAGAATCATGATCAATATAATAATATGTCTATTTGATAGTAAGAAAGAATTTCGTGAATATTGCATTCTTGACTATAGATTGCAGCGTTTCTTTGCCAGCGTCCAGACTGACTAGCCGCAACAGCAGTAGATTATAATAATATTATTGTTCATAATCCTAATCTCAGAATTATTGGTTTAATCCGAGTTTTATTTTTATGTCATAATATATAGAATTTTATTAATTTAGAGTTGCTGTGGTACTGTGTTAATGTGCAGCCCAGTTGCACCTATCAACTATTGCCTGACTTAGGCTCTGGCGAAGGGCAATCGCTATTAACTAAAAAAATTACGCTATTTTTACCGCAACAGATTGCCAATTTTACAAATAAAACTTGATTTGGAACCCCTTCAATGAAGTGACTACATAGCAATTTTATATTGATATACATAAGTACTTTTACCAAATTGATAGCAATCTGGTAAAAGTACGATGGTATAGTTTGAATTTTAATGTTTACAAGCTCATTTCATAACCGATACATAAAATAAGCACCATGTATAAACTACATTTGTGTAAGTTTTATGACTGTTCCTGTTAGAGATTTTCGAAACTCTAAGAGCAAGATATTAACTAACAATAATAAAAGTATAAAACGCTATGCGATCACAAATCTAGCTATACATTTACATCAATAAAATAAAATTTACACCATTGATACCGCCTAACTGTATGTACACTAGACAAATCACATGTACCACTACTTCTAGGGTTATTACTGACGAGGTGGCGAGGCAAAGTAGCGAGAGGTCGGAGTTGCGCTCGCGCATCTCTCACATATGTATCCGTCACCGTCACCGCCGAAGGTCCACGCATTAAATAAGTAATATTAACGTCCCGTGGTAATTTCAGGCTATGAATCACAGAGTACTACGGAATGCTAAGGTGGGCGCCTGGTCCGCCGTCAGTTGCCGGCCGGCAGCACCGTGCGCGCGCGCACCAGCGTACCGTTCGTATGCCCGTTGCTGAAGCCGTTCTTTAACGAACCATTTTTGTACGTGATGTCTTTGATATCTGTAGTCTCTGGTTGTGGAGACCTGGCACGAACCTGTTTGCAAAAAGAAACAGTTATATCTTAGCAGTTACAAACTAGTTCAGAAAATTAAATTGGGGAAAATATGTTTTCAGAACCAGCGATAGGTGACTAGCATAACATAAATTAAATAGGTACCTTAGGTCTAGAATAGGATTGATTGTAGAAGTCTTTGAAGAGGAAAAAGAACATGACTGCGTGCATGCCGATCCACCAAACGAACGCGCGAGGGTAGTCGCAGTCGATGAATAGAAGCTGGAACGCGTGCACCATTATACCAACGAACTGCACCTGTAAAAAAATATCCGTTGACATTACTTAAAGATGCATTATAAACCCCTCTCACTGGGAGGAGGAACTTGAAATAACGGATCGGAGAGAAGGTGTCTGGTGGTTCAATGTCAACGCTTTCAGAAACCAAAAGAACGATTTTGATTATGAGCGAGACCCATTAAAAAGCAAACCACCCTCCATTTCTCAATATAATTATCAAACAATATATTAAGCTGCCACCACTGTGCTAATTCGTACCTTTATTAAAAAAAAAAGGCTACATAGGTCACATTCGAATATACGATCGAAACCGAAGTCATCATTGAACCGCGACAGAAACATGGAAACAGTAGGCGAAAACTGTAATATTGTATGTAAACTTACCTATAAGTATGTATAAAAAAAACATACCATCACGCCTGTATTCCCCGAAGGGTTAGGCAGAGGTGTACATATGTATACTCACGCTTGCCCAACCACTATTGCCATTAACCGGGCACAAATCCAGACTCCGAGCTGCTATAGAAAATTTAATAAAAAAACACAATAACACTGCTCGACCTGGGAATCGAACCCAAAGACCTCTAACGTAGCAGTCGCGTTTGAGACCACTAGACTAACGAGGCAGTCAACGTGTACGTTACTCAAGCAGGAAAGTGGCTCTAAGTGATATGAGAGTTATGTATGAGTAACCGTTGCTTTTTTTGGAGTCATTCGAATTCTACATCCGCACATATAATGGTTTTCGAGATACACGATTCTGCAAAACGTTACTCCAGCAGGAAACGCACTATCTCGAAAACCAGAAGACGCACAAATTTATATTTTCGGCGCATGTACGATATTTCTCTCTCCGATCATTCGTTTAGAATTTTCCTGCGGGAACAACGTTACTCCATCGTTTATTCCGGTTATTTCCCAAAACTACAAGACGCATATTTATTTATTTGGCACACATTTACAGCAGGTCACGCACGCAACAACTACTACATACCACTCATATCACTCTAGGAGCTACTTTCCTGCTGGAGTAACGTACAAGTAGTCAACATGTAAATAACTGAAAACCTGAGATACCTTTTTTTTTTTTTTTTTTGTAGGGGTTGGAAATGCTTTATGCACTATCCACCGCCCTGGGGAGAGCGATGGGGTGTGTCGGACTCCGCTCTGAAAAGAGCGATCTACCGACTAAAACCAACCTCGGCGTTTCGCGTCACCACTTTAGTGCCGGGAATACGGGAGCGTTGTGACATTCCTCTGCAGAAACCTGAGATACCTACCACAAGGTACGCGTTTTTACGCACGCTGCTAACTCTTTTTTTATAGGGATCAAACAGTCGAACACTACAGCGAAGTATTGCCAGTGTTAGGGTATCTAATAGCCGTACTGTCCATAGAAATTGATTTATTGTATGGTAAAGCCTCGACAAAGTTGTCGAGAATCAATAAAAATACTTTACTCACCATTTGTAAAGTAGTAAGGTACTTCTTCCACCACAGAAATTTCCTCATGTGGGGTCCCATAGCTGCCAGCATGTAGTACGAATACATTATGATATGCACGAAGGTATTGAGCAAGCCGAAGAATGTGGAGTGACCACCCGGTGTGAACTTAACGCCGAACCATACCGACATCGGCATAACACCATGGTGGATCACGTGAAGGGTCGACACATGATCAAACTTCTTTCGCAGCACAAAGAAGATCTGTAAATAAATAGGACAAATTCTTAACGTTTTAACTGCAAAAACATTTGCGGACAACTTCAGATGAGCAGTTATTTCGAACGAACTGTATAAGTTTTACAAAATACGACAAACCAATTGATTGATACTGCAATTGAAATATTTCTATGAAAATTGTGCCAGGAACAACTTGAGGAGCATGATTTTTTATTGTCTGTGGGAAAATGCTCGAGTAGTCTTAGCTCTATTTGAACTGACCTTTAGGACTGCTACCTTTATGTTTGATCTACATATTTTATTAATATAAGTCATGCCTCATTATAGTAAATGCAACGGTGCTAAGCTAATAAGCTAAAACTAACCGTGACACTTACCGTATCGAAGAATTCGGTAAACTTGGAAAAATAGTACCACCAGCATGCGTGAACCATCTGCAAGTTTAATAGTTACAATGAAAATTCAAAAAAGTCATATTCCAATACATCAAAATATATATCATTCAAAGGAGATGTAGATAATATTACTTTAAATTATTTTACTTACAAAATTACCAATAAAAAATCTTATAAAAGAACATGGTGAGTAATTAAGCAGTCTATAGTTCAAGTGTTAGATATGTAGTATCCAAATACTATAAATATGACATGCATCATGATGTAAATGATCGATTCTAACACTTACTGATGCGGTTAATTTGATGGTCATGAATTCATGATGGTGATAACGATTGCAATACCTACATATTTTATTTTAACCAAACAACAAGCAAAAGCAATTTGCTACTCAATCTGCACAACGAGGGTGGGTATAACAAAAAAAACAATAACAAAATTGTTTTCGTGTATGATACACTGTATGATTGTAAATTACAAATATCCCAAAAGATGGAAATTTGGAAAACAGAAAATTAACCCTTAACAACTTCAGTATGTACGTTGCACATTGATTTCTAATGTTGTGGTGTCTATTACTTAACGGCAGTGGGCTTTGGGATGTTGGGACTAATGTAATAAATGGAAGTGATAATTCACCCTCATTGTTTGTGGATGTTTGGAGTGGTCGACCGGCTGACATTGAAAGTTATACCTGCCTGTGAACCAGCCCGCGGCTCCGATCTGAAACAATATGCCGACACCAGGCCCTTATATACAAAATTCGCACATCACTGAATGCCGCGATGTTCAATACACGCATACAAGTGTTACTGCGAAATAAGTTTAGCGTAATAATGTTGGCACAATTAAGACTTTACGAACGTTTACACTAAAATTGGGCGACCCTTCACGGAACTTAAGTACTTACTATTCACCTTTATACAAGCATCTCTTTTCGAGAAACCATGCACAGATAAATATATAACTTAAGTATAGTGTGCATAAATGCAGTGGAGGGGCGCGTAACTTTAGTTAATACGACCTGTACTTAATAAGTATATATATATTAAAAGCAGTAACAATATCCAAATATGTACTCATTTGCATACATAATATAAAATATGTAAGTACTTATAACTAACTAACTAATACCTTCTGCACCATAACTATGATTATAAGAATATTTACAATCACATAATATTGTGGATTGCCTGAAAATAATGCAATGATGAATGTCTATTTACAATGAGCATGGGTTAGTTTGCTCCGCTCTGATTCCAATGCCCGTGGCGCCGGTATACCAACGCCTATGCTTCACTTACTCTAATAGCTACGGGATTGTCTGTGTAGTCCACAGGTTGGCACCTAAAGCTGTAATGATTCAGCCAGCCCCCCATCATACTCTGAGCATGGCATGACAAAAAAGAAAAACATTGGTTTGGACATAACACTGGGAATTAATTTGGAGAAAAGCTTAAAGAACATTGTAGGTTAGCCTAGGTTTTAAGAATCAAACAAAAATTAGTGTGTGAAGAAACTAAATCTGTTACAATTTATCAAACTAATGATGGTAAGCAATTTAGATCTTAGTATCTGGACCTTATCTAATGAATATATTATTATGTATATCAATTATTTGAACATCATTAGCTCTACAAGGCTATTTATCTGATTTTAGTCTGTTGATAATTTTAAGCTTACCATGTCGACCTCATCTTTGTTTATTGTTATGTAAGATAAATTTATTACCTATATCAAGAGTGTGTTTGTTAGCTAGCTGTTTAATTCTGGAATTTTTTGCCAGCATTTAAAGAGGCATAGTTTACTTCATTACTTTATCAATTGTTCTCTGAAAAGTGATCTCAAATATAGAAAATTTGGATATTGGTTGTTTAGAAAGAATACGTCGTAAACAATATCTCCAGGACTTTACTGCTTCTGTGACAAAATATTAACATAAACGGCACTGGCACAGTGGGAACAACCATAGAAGAGTAATTAATACACTTACAATGTAAGATTAACATGTACACACGGCTACACATCAAGCTATAAAAATCCAGTTCATACAGACCCCTCATTGAAAACATATTCCGTACAATTCAAGGCCTGTCTTTACGGGTTTTTTATAGCTTGATGTGTATCCGTGCATACAATCCTAGAATATAATATGATAAACTATAGCAATGGTTCTAATACAAATAAAATACTAATAAGGAAAACAATAAAAAAAAATAAGATTTACATACTTTTGTGTAACGCTGTTCAAAAATTGTAGTGATCAGCAAAAATTTGACTATTTTATTAAGCATACTTTTGAAGCAGAAGAATAAAGAAACTAGTGTATACTGTATTTACAGAACACTGTAGGAATTAAATGAGCTTTTAAAAACACATTATTAAACATTACAAATATTAGGTATACAGTGTGTTGTCCAAAGAGAAATGTGAAATGGGACATGTTACCTTTTTATATGATTAGGCTTGTAGTATAGATATTATCATATTTATAAAATATAAACAATGCATTTTAATTGTACTTATAACATTGTCCTATAAATTTTTAGATAGTCCTAGAACAGAATAAGAAGTATACTACCATCATGTTAACACTCTCTTTACCTTTGACTTTAGTAATTTTATGACTTCTTAGCTAAGAGTCATACATTTTAATAATAAAGATTGTTCATATCAACATAGAAAATCAACCAAAAATAAGTAAAAAATATTATTTTGTTTGGATATTAAGAATGATATTATTTTTTTTTTTTAATATGAATATGAATGTTTTTTTTTAACACCACACTGGTCAGAAAATCTTACCTGACTCCGACTAGAATAAAAATATAGAAAAAATAATAAACCATAGGTCTTAACAAAGTGATGATTAATAACCTACTAATACTATCTAAGAATTTTCAAGTCAAAGTCTTTGTCTGTTCTAGGTTCTATGTCAATAGTCTCACTATTGAACAGATATATGTCTTCCTTTTCCACATTTCTCTTTGGACGATTTCATTTAATATAAAAATATTAAGTTGTAAATAAGAAAATATTAGAAAAAAAATTACCTCATAAAACAGCCATGCACTGAATAATACTTGACAAAAGTTATATATTATTAGAACATTTTTTAGTTCATATGGCTTCCTATTTTCCATAAATTTTGGCCCTATGACCTGGAAAATGGAAACTTAAATTAGTTTATGGGACATAAGGATCTATTGATATTAAATAAAGGCAGAAAAAAAAGTTACATACCTTGACTAGATAAACATAGCTTAGACATATTAATAATGTAGGAAACGGGGAACTCATCAGAAACCATGGATTAGTCCTAGAATCTGAAACAAAAACATAAATGAAATTATTACAATAAAACTAAAATTTCTTTGAAAAACAATATACTGTAGCAAGAAGTTTTGCTTTTAATGTCTTTTAGTCCACTCATTGCATATTGAGTTAGGTATACTAAAGGACGGTGGAATAAAAAAAAAGAACCTAATTATATTAAACAGTTTCCATATAATTAATCTTTCTTTTAATCTCTATGATAATAGGACAAATGAGGTGCATCAAGTAAATGCCCAGCTGTTTAGTGGGTCATCTAAAAATACTCCTGTGTTAAAACTGGAGTGTGTTGGCACTGTTATGTGAGATATGATCAGCATCAAAAGATAAATTTGTCACAGTCTTGTAGTAGATTGTAATTATTATTATTATCAGCATTTTAATTATACTTTTTTACATGTTCTTAGCGAAATTAAAGTATATTTTAATTGAAAGTTTTTGCATAGACACACCTATACTAATTGAAATATGTACATAAATAAAACATTAAAATTTATTCTAATCTGTAAATTGTTCTTAGTTCTTAGGTACTAGCACCTGTGCTGTGTTCGTAATGGTACTTTAATTATACACCTAAATAAATATACAAGAACATGGGTACCTATATTAATTTTTGGATAGATACTTTTTATGTAAGATGTCTTAAAATGACTTACCTCCATATTTATTCATATAATATTGCATATCGTCTATATACTGTAGCAATAGCGCCATTATGTTGATTACTGAAAATAAAAATAAAATTAAAACAATTGAAATAACCCATTAGTTGTCAAGATACGAGTTCCGCGAAGGCTACTGGTACGGGGTGTAGTAACACTGTCGGAGACTGACCAATTAATTTACATCAGCCGCTGATCAAAACATTATTACTGTATAAAACTAATTTCATTAATATATTAGCTAATAATATTCATAATTTTATTTTTTGTCATCGAAACAAAAATAGGTTAGACAGGCTTTAGCGAACTGACAAACAGCAGCAGCCGATGCCGAACAAACTATGAAAAAAAAAAATAAGATAGCTCTGCCTGCAGTATCAAATCTAACATGACACTTGACAGATGGATGGAGAAGTAATTTAATAGTATTATTAAGGCTAAAGCGTCAGCCATGGGCGCGAATTTTTTTTTTCTTGGTTTTTCGCAAATTTTTCGGCTATTACACATTCTAGGTACGGCTACACATCAAGCTAATACCAGTTTACACTGGCCTCTTATTGTATGGGTAGCCTATACAATGCGAGTTCAGCTTAAACTGGATTTAGATAGGTTGACCTGTAGCGGTGTGTACATGGCAGTAGAAACTGCGACACCAACAATAACTTTTAAATCACAATTTCGTATAAAAACTTTTGCTTAAAAAAAATGATCGTAGGGGATTTAGGTGTAAATTGTAATTTTTCGCCGAATCCACAATTTTACACCAGAATCTTCGATACTAACGATTTTGAAGTAAAAGTTTTAATAATAAATTGTGAATAAATTATTGTTGATGTCGTAAGCACCAAGAAAATTTTGAATTTCGCGCCCAACCCTGACGCATGAGCCTTATGCGAATTTATTTAAAGAGCGCTACGGAAACAACTTGCACTATGGACCCAACTTTTTTTTTGCATTTGAGTCGGATAAATCGACTCACAAATAGCCGATTATTATTGGAAAATCTAATATTTTGTCCTGTAGCATTTAATAATAAATTTGTAAAATTGAATTACGTATAGTTAAGTACCAAATACTATCACGATTTTAATGTGAAATTTGAATTCGTGTAATCTCTAATTATTTAATTATTTGTCACTCTAACTATTTGTTGTGTTGTTCTTCTGTTCTAACTATTTGTCACTCTAATTATTTGTTAACTCCCAAAGGTAGAGGCTACGCATAATAATTCAAGGACAGCTTATACTGGATTTGTAATAGCTTGATAGGTAGCCATGCGTACCTACAATAAAGGAGTGTTTTTTGTATGAGGAGCACCAGTCCACGTAGTATAACATTAGATAATTAACGTTATAACGCCGGTTTTATATACTTATGTTCTAACAAGCTCCGTTATTTCACGATTAATATATAGAGGAATATTTGCTATTAATCATTCACTAATAAATTGAAACCCTAAAATGCACCTAGATATGTTGTACGTATGGAGGGTAGTAGAAAGGAGGACTGTCTTGTATGGGGGATTAGTCGAAAAAGTGTCCACTTGTATACAGCAAATTATTGTTCGAACACTCACCGAACTAGCGCTAGTGTAGCAAGTGGAAATGATATGAATGTAGCAGTTATAAGCAGAGTGAAGTGTGCTGAGTTGAAAAATTTTATATTTCTCTTGACTTCTGTAGTTAAGAAATATGCAGTATTTAAAATCTCAACTATTTACGTAGTCAACTGTAATTTAGTAAATAATAACCTATGAAACTCCTGAAATAAAAATAAATATTTTTTTTAAATTCTTCCACTTGCTACTATAGCGCCACCTTAATTTGCTCCCTTTCAATGGACACTTTTTAATACACTGAGATTGTCCTCCTTTCTTCTACCCTCCATAGTTACCACAAAATGTCAAATTATCTCAGTTGATTTTGAACTTAAAAAAACAATATTTTAAGGTGTAAATCATTTGAAGAAATTTGACAGTTTTGTGTAACCTGATGTGCTGGTGACTGTACTTACCTTAAATGAACCTTGCCCATACATTTTTACTTTTAGAGTTATTTTGCTCCTACATATTACAAAATCATGAATTCTAATAAAAAAGATTTGTAAAACCTCCGGTAATTGCATTATACAGGGTGGAAGGGACATCGACGCACAACCGCTTACCATAAATTCAGTACATGATTCTGGACCCCCTTGCGTTAATATTTTTCGTCAGTTATAAAAAAAAATCATCTGTTCCATACATTTTGACCGTGTAGGTTTTGCACCTTTGTATGAAAAAGCAGGATTTTTTAATAACCTACGAAAAATATCTACGCAAGCGGGAACCCCCTTGTTAGAACATGATTTAAGCCCAGAATCATGTACCTACTGAATTAAGAAAAGTCCCGACTTGTTCCCCTTTCAAAAAAAAAAAAACTAAATAAAAATCGGTTAATCCGTTCGGGAGCTACGATGCCACAGACAGATAAACACAAACTTTAACATACCGTCGTTTTTCCATCTGGGGTTAAAAATAGCTTAGTTTAGGTAGTAGGTATATGTATCTACCTAGGTACTATGTAATAATAACCTTCCACTTATACATGACATCGGGTAAGCGAGGCACCTACCTACCTACCTATCTTGCATACATGACATACCAACTATGTTTGTTTGTATTGACCAATCGGCATTCGTTAATGCCCCATTACACAGAAAGTCCTACATTTGCAGGGCCAAGGTCAAGGTCAAGGTCACGTTATTAATTTTAAAATTATTCATGATGCCTACCTGTGCACTCCAAAATTTTAGCGAAATTTGTAATCGCTCTACATAATTATCTTTGAGTAAGGTTACCTACCTACCTACCTACTACGTGACGTGAAAAATGTAACCGTGAAAGCCAATAGACCGATAAGCAAGTTTCTTACGTAATAAGTATGAATGAAATTAATGTAGGTTTGTTTTATTTATAAATTATAAATAATTAGCTTTCCGCCCGCGGTTTCGCCCGCGTGGATTAAACGTTTCTTTTTATTTTACGGGACCATAATAATAGATAGCCTATGTCACTCAGGAATAATGTAGCTTTCTATTGGTGAAAGAAACTCACAAACTTTACCTCTTTATAATACAAATATAGATAAAGTATAGATAAAGATACATACATGACTGCCTCGTTGGTCTAGTGGTCCCAATCGCGACTGCTACGCTAGAGGTCTTGGGTTCGATCCCCAGGTCGAACAAAGTGTTATTGAGTTTTTCTATGAAATTCTCAGTAGCAGCTCGGAGTCTGGATTTGTGCCCAGTGAATGACAATAGGCTCGCCCCCTATTACATGGGACCCAAACATACCGGCGAACTGGCTTCGGGGAATACAGGCGTGATGGTATGTTATGTTATGTTAAAGATACATACAACAAGCGGATTATTTATCAATGGTACGAAAATTTTAAGACAGTTTAATTTTATTGCATCAACTATTTATCATTCATTTAGAACACAGAACAGGTAAATAACTGTTTTGTGATTTAAAACGTGATAGGAGAAGCACGGGGCCCGTGCTACGCAAATGTTCTTGCTTATTGGCCTCGTATCTTTACCTACCCAGCTTTGCAGGAAAATAAATAATCACTATAATTACATTTCGTAATAACTGATTACAGCTACGCAATTAACAATTCTATAACTCACCTTAAAACTAAATTTTTTACAGGCAGGTATTTCTTCTCTCTACTCAGCTTATCTGAAAATGTAAATATTTCATTTAGGATCTAAAAAATAACGGATCTAAATTCTAATATCTACATATCTAAAAATAACACATACTTAGTTCAGTAGGTAGTCTCTGGGTTTCATTTAAAAATTAAGATTTTACTTGTGTTTACTGATGGTAACATCATTGGTGGTTGCTGTGCCTGTGACTCTGCGAGCAATTTAACGCTGTGACTGACCCGTTTTTTTTTTATAAACCTCTAAAACGGAATTGTCAGGATGGAGTCACATAAAGGGTTGCCAGGTCGCCAAACCCAATCGCCGGACAAACCAGCCAGTCTGTCCGAACATTTGGGTAAAAAGGCCGGACACCCTATTTTATTGAGGATGGCTGTCTCAGTATTAATAGGTAAGACAAAAAAAAAATACTTTTTTGATTATTACCATTATTAACAAAAGTCGGACACCGTTTATTTTGACACCGATAAAGCCTAACTATGTCCGGCTTTATCCGGACGCCTGGCAACGCTAGAGTCACATAGCATATTAATTTCATCTCCTAACTTTATAACAGTCTTATTCAAATACTCATTGTATTGCGAGCTATTGAGTGAGTGAGTAAAATCTCGGTGATAAATCCCTGTTTACCTGTTGTTATTTATTTGATAAAAATAAAGCAAACAAACCCTCAGACTCACCGGTTACTGGAAGTTCAACCCAAATCTTTCAATATAATGAAAGTACTTTAGTTCTTATTAATGTATTATTCATCAGTCAATTTACATGGTTATGTTAGTAGCAAAGTCGATGAATGACGTTATTCATTATTTCAAGGAATCTCGATGGTCAATATCGTGCAATTAACGGTTACATGTTGTTACAGTCTCTATGCCGATGCCGTGTTCAAGTTTAGTACAAAAACGTAACGCATTGCGCTACGACCTTCATTTAAGTAGGTAGGCATATGATAGTCATATGGTGGTCGTTCTAGTAAAGCTGATATTTAGTGAGGACAAAATGAAGCATTATATTTAGGTAATATTTTACGTGACCTACATAGTCAGTCTACTTGATTCTTAATGATAAGATAATGTTATGGAGCTAAAAACGTTAAGTACACAGAATGACGTTGAAGTGAAGCCGCATTGGTGTCGTGAAATCGTGCGATACCTAGTCCTCACATGGAATCACCTTATGAGTATCAGTCATGACGATAACATATCTGACTGGTTGGTGGAACGTAGTAGGTACGTAACATTACACAATAACTGTAAGACAGATAATGTTAAAAGTTGGAATGTTAATAAACTAGTTTTTGTTTATAATGTAATTTAAGATATTACACAGTATTTCGGCACTGTTGAGTAAGTTCCCAGCAACTTTAAAATATGTACATTAGATGAAATTATATTTCAGGATCATTTGGGATTTTAATGCTTATCTTGATGAGAGTAATAAAAGTAATATTGGAAAATATATGTACATAAATACGTAATACATTTTCTTAGTACGTACCGTAATAACCACGTCAATTTTCACAGATTAATAACATTATTACAATTATTAGTACCTATTAAACTATTCGTATGAGAGATTGAAAGGTGGTAATGAATTCAGAATAGCCTAAAGTTTCTAAATAAGCGGGTCGTCCAAACACAAATGTTCATCGAAAAATCACTGCATTCTCGCATTGCATTTTCAGTTCCGACCAATAAGTAATGAGGTAGTTATTATAACGGAAATTATTGTCTTTTGAACACCATTTAAAATTAACTTGAGACACCGATACGTACATCTATGAATTAATAAGGTATTGATGTTGTATGCCGATAGTTTATATTTTAGTATGTACTGTAAAACTGTTTTTAAGTCATTCACCTTACTTTTTTGTAGACATAGTTACTTGTAGGTATACGTCCCATTGGAATTAATTATTTGATTACCGACTCTTGTAATTAAGGTTTAATTCTTAGTCGTCTTGTAATCACTAATTTAAAAAATTAAATTAGTGATAGTGACAGTTAGTGACAATTTTAAACATTAAATTAGTGATAGCGCTCGTATAGCACCTTAATTCTCTAAACCTCTACTATTCTACTCAATCATTTACTTCCATATTACCTACTTGTATCCATTCCATATTACCGACAGGTTCGACATGAATACCATCAATCTTTTATCTTCTTATTAAAAAAAATATTAATCGCCGTTCGTTAGTCTCGCTTAAACTCAAGAACGGCTAGACCGATTTGGCTAATTTTGGTTTTGAAACATTTGTGAAAGTCCAAGGAAGGTTTAGACGGTCAGAAAATATGGATAAACTGAACCCGGTAGGTGGCGCTGCGATCGCGTTCGGGCAAGATAATGTCCGTCGGGTATAGGGTAGTATAATTATAAAAACATGAAGTCCGACGCCGTTCCCATACAAAATTACTAATTTTCATCTTAGTTCAATAATTAGAGTAAAATATTAACTTATTGGGATAATTTTGTCCCTACGATTTAGTTTTTATTATTTTCATTTTTATGGCGTTTGTCTTAGACCATCAAAAAACACTACTTATATCAGTGTGAGAAATATTTTCATCTCTCTTCATCACAAATCTTAAGTACCTACCTACCTATTCGGTAAACAAAAATAGAAATTATTTTCAGATTAAGTCAATTAAACAGTGTAAACATTATATTGAACAGTGTAGATTTTATTGATACTGATATAATTAATTTTAATTGATATTTTAAATCCTTTTATCAATAATTGGATGATCAAATATTGATTATTATACTTATATGTTATAAGCGGATAATCACATTGTACAGGCAATTTGAAAATTTGATAGCCAATATAGGTATGATACGCACAGTATAAGTAGGCTGTGATGTAAGAAGAATGCTTTTGTTGCGAAACCTAGGACGCTATACAACTTCAACGGAGCACGTTGCAGCTGATCACTGTTGACGACCGATACTGTGTGTCGCTACATTTATATTCTGACTTGACATCTTTTATCCGCTCGCGTGTATTTATATTTTTTTATAACAATCGTTACGAAATCAGGAACTTGAAATATGAAGATGGATCGACAAACTCGTGGAGGTACCTACTTGCTCTTTATTTTGAAGTCCATTAAAAAAAAAAATTAAAAATTATTTCCACTGTAGGTGCATTTTTTTAAACTCGGCGTGGTCACGGGAATGTTAACTATTACTGTGGCGTGGTGCTATCAATGAACGATGTATTTAATAACAATAACTGTAACATAACATAAAACTAAACAGGTTTCTTTGTAAAAGATTTGGGTTCTATTCTAACTTTTACAGTTCTACTTCTTTTTCTGCGACATGTCAAACCTGTACCTAACTTTGAAATTGTACAATTCTTTTGAGGTCCTACAATAAGTGTTTTTTAGAAATCAGATTTTATAAAGGCTCTATGATACGTGTTTTAGTTAGCATAGCATAGGGTAATATAATTTGTTGTTGTCATTAGACGGAGCAATCGCCTCGTGTCTAAGTGGGTCATTGGCTGCACGTCGGGTTATGTAATGCTGAGCGGTGGTCGGCGAGGTGCTAGCCAGTGCACTGCGTTGATCGTCCCTCGTCCCCATATCATGTGAACATTCGCAAATTTTATTCATAAGGTATGTATTTCGAACAGGTTTTCAAATTAAGAACATGTCGGTAGATATTATACTGTTATTTTCCAAGTTTGCCATGTTTAGCCACTTTCGATGTGTTGTTAATTTACTAATTACATGCTTATTACTAAGCCAATTGTATTGCTTATGCATGTATTCAAGAGACTGGTATAAATTAAATACGAATAGTTCATTACTAAATACGAATAATTAGGATGTAAGTATTGGATAATTCAAGCAGAATAACTTTTTTAATTAAAGTTCATATAATTGTCTAGTAAAAAATACAATATAAAATGTAATGACTACTGTGCGCTTCGGGCGCACTAATGATTGTTGGCTCAGAGTGATTTGATTATGTTACAGTCCGCCGAAAGCAGAATTCTATGTAAGTATACCGAATTCCGTTGGCTGTTGTACCACACACTGATAAGTCGTCGTCATGATCCGCGCTTTCGTCTATCTGAGTTGGTACGTACTGCAACTGAATACTTTGCAGTACGAGGCGGTCGGGCTGCACCTTGCAGGCCCTCGCCGTCATGGTCGTCGCGTGGGAATACACGTACTTGGAACTTATATTTACATTCTTGCCATGTTCTCTGTTTATGTACGTATTGTGGTGTAAAGCGCCTTCGAACAACAAAGAAACGATAGCATAATAGTAATTCTGTGAAAGAAGCGTAGATGACATCAATACAAAGACGTTACCGGTCGATTGTATTCACAAGGAAAATGGATTGATGCTCGCTTACGTTAATATTACAAGACTGGCGACTGACGTAGCTGTGTTGAAACTAATGACTGCAGAATTTATAAGTTACTCCACTTAATGGTAATGACTCTACATAGAGTTACTACAGCTTGCAGCTACGGTATTAAAATTGTCCTGTTATTTAGCGGTCTAAAATTAGGTAAATAAATAAAGTATCACATAACATAACGTACCATCACGCCTGTATTCCCTGAAGGATTAGGCAGAGATGTGTAATGTACACTCCAATTCGGTATGCTTAGGTCCCATGTAATAGGGGGCGAGCCTATTGCCATTTACCAGGCACAAATCAAGACTCCGAGTTGTTACTGAGAATTTCATAGGAAAACCCAATAACACTTTGCTCGACCTGGGGATCGAACCCGTCCTGGGCTCGATCCCCAGGTTGAGCTGCTGCCCTGCTCTAGCGTAGCAGTCATCGCATTAATCTATTCATATTTATATGCTATTTATGAAATAAGTTCAATATTGGACGATCTTTAAAAAGCAATGTATTTTGATAGGCAGCAGGTAGATTATTCGGATCTGTTAGGCGAACTTTATCATTTCTCTCTATCTGTTATAATCACTTTGATGTCTAATATTTCTACATGCAATTTTTTATAGTTAGGTGTAAAATCGCCTGTGTGTGAATAATTTTGGTTACAGTTTGCTTTCGCAATCACAGCTGATGAGTGGAGTCTCGATTTTAACTTATTAAATGGCAATAGTAGGCTATTGCCGTCTAGTGTTGTACCACTGAAACAAAAGTATCTAGTCTAGGCGAATGATACACTAACACGACTGGCGAACAGTTAGACTGAAAATTAGACTGAAACCGATGCTCTATCCTTTTGGGAATAGGTAACAGGCATAATGGTGTGTCAGAAAGTAATAAAAGACAAGAGTTGGTCTATTTTTTGAGATAGCATATTATTACTATGTATTAACCATATAAGCAAATAAGTACATATACAGGGTGGAAGGGACATCGACGCACATCCGCTTACCACGAATTCAGAACATGATTTTGGACCCCCTTGCGTTGATATTTTTTCGTCGGTTATGTTTTAAAAAATCAGCTGTTCCATACATTTTGATCGTGTAGGTATTGTACTTTTGTATGAAAAATCTGTTTTTTTTTTCATAACCGACAAAAAATATGTACGCAAGGGGGTCCAGAATCATGAACTGAATTCGTGATAACCGGATGTGCGTCGATGTCCCTTCCACCCTGTATAGCAACAATATCAAATTCTTGAAGCAGGGAAACCATTTTGCGTAGCAGTGATTGTGGGGAATCCCAAAACATTATTGACATTCTAGTGAGGTCCCAGTGCGTAACATTGTCAGCCAGTGCTGTATGATATCAAACGCGTAGCTTACACATAATACATGAATAATGGACGCGTAAGTATAAGGCTATAAGTATGAAGATATTTAGGTATGCGTGTGCATAGGGTTGCCTGGTCGCCTAATAGCCGGACAGACTAGCCAGTTTGGCCGCGTTACATTACTGAGGGTCTTGTCTCAGACAAAAAAAAAATTGTAAAAAAATTCGGACCCCGTTTATTTTGGCCGGACACGCTATCAAAAAGCCAATCTATGTCCGGCTTTATCGGGACGCCTGGCAACGCTACGTGTGCATATAGTACTAGCATTGCAGTAGTTGTAATAAGTCGTAGGCCCCAGTTGTTGTATGTACACACGGCGTACACAATTCTAGTTGAGACTGATCTCCCAGGACTTCCGTAAAATTCAAGGTCAGCCTATACTGGATTAGCTTGATGTGTAGCTGTCCGTAGGTACCTACGAGCACAAAAACGCCATCATAATTATAAAAAACAGGTACAAACTTACCAAATTGATATTCTTAGCTTGTTTACTAGTAATTTGTTTTATTACAGACAGACTTAAAAAACCGGCCAAGTGCGACTCGTACTAGCGCACGAAGGGTTCCGTGCCATTATCTATAAAAATCATGTCTGTTTAATGGGAGTCCCACTTATTTTTTAGTATTTGTTGTTATAGCGGCAACAGAAATACCTACATCTTCTCTGAAAATTTCAACTGTCTAACTATGGCGTCTGTGGCAGACGGACAGAGAGTCAGACGGACAGCGGAGTCTTAGTAATAGGGTCCCGATTTACCCTTTGGGTACGGAATCCTAACACAGGTGCTTAATGTTTATGAAATGTTTTTGCGATATTTTTTGCCAGTTGGGTAGGTAAAGTATTATTGGCTAAAAAACCACTGTAAGTCATGCGGAAGTATAATGAAGAATTCCCGAGATAGATATAATTTAATTGCCGACTGACTAACGATTCTGCAGATACACATTTTTTTTTACTTTTGCTATGGGATACCTCGGCGAACAAGCAGGCGAGATACCAGGGGCCGTATTACCACGTATTAATGCCATCATTTTTACGTTGTGAAAGAGGGACGCCACTATTTAACCTGTAGAGCGGCATCCCTCTCTCACAACCTAAAAATGATGGCATTAATACGTGGTAATACGGCCCCTGATGGTAAGTACCTAGTTATCAGTCACGCCTTTTTCCCCACAGGGTAGGCAGAAACTATAGACAGCTACTTGCTGCGACTCTTGCATAACTCTTTTGCTTCTTCCACATTCATACATCTTTTCATACACACGCGCCGGTTGTGAGTACTACGCACCTGACCTCTTTGGAGGACTTCCCCGATAAGATGTCTGTCTAGGGCGTCCTCTCCATTATAAATTCGACATTTGCCTTATAAATTCCATTTGTCTTCTTTCATTCATTCTCTCAACATGCCCAAACCATCTTAGCATATTCCTTTCAATTTGTGTCACATTATCTTTCAGTCCGCAAAGTCGATCGCCTTATCACACTATTTCTTATTTTATCATTCATTCCTTGTTACAGCGCACATACTGCGCTAGGAAAACATTCCCACACCATTTATTCTGTTTTCATTCTTATTCTCTGTTAGAAAATAAGAATGAGAGACCTAGAACAACAATAAAGTTTTATTGTCATTGACTTACAGTAAATCAACGTACTTACATGACATGTTTTTCTTGGTTTCTTTTGTTAATTTAGAAGATATATAATGTGGGAATATAGAACAAACTTAGGGATATATAGCCTATACATGTATACTATACTAACCTTACCAGTTCGGTACCATTCTGACTGACTGTATTATTATTAGGTAGATAATACATATTAATTATGCTATTGACACTTACGATCAAGTTTATCATTCATAGAGTTTATATATTTACATAATTGTAAGTAGGTATTTTTGTTACTACGTTTTTGTTCGTCTACTTAATCGTTTAGGAAAAACACGCGCATAACAGAACTATGGAAAAACCTTCTAGGATTCGGTTTTGGATACTAGTTTAGTGGGGTTAAACAGTTTAATTAATAGGTTAGTTTAATTATTTAAGGTCGCGGCGATTAAGGATAGAACTATCAATAGACAGTAGCTATTCACCGATTAAAGCCTAGCTTCTTAAAAGGGCACTAGGTACTTACCTACTCATTACTTTTCCTTGTAAAACGTAACTAAGTAGGTACTCAATAGGAGTTTAAAACAAATCTAAGCGTTATTTATAGGTTGCAGTGCCCCGATGCTACAAGAATAAGCAATGTGTGATGGGTTAATCTGCAGCAATTGTATTCAAATACATAGTTACGTCGCTGTATCAGTTAGGATCGTCGGCATTGACATTGTCGACGCGTCTGCACGCAACCGACGTCGAAAATTCCGTTCTGTAATTGAAAATAACTTTCATTGAAATGTATCAATGCACAGCTGTAGCTCCAGAATCGTGAAAGCATTTCAGATGCTCCACTATATCTTGGCGGAACATAGTGGCGCTGCGCTCTGTGTTGAAACGTAACGATGTATAAGATTTAGTACTTATGGATTGAATGCCTTGCATTACCACCGGTCAAGATACATTGGTTCCGGTGTGTACAAGAGCTGCACACTCGCATGCTTTGCTTTGGATACATTATTTGCGCAGTTCGTATTGTTTCTTTCTTAAGGGATTTCATTGTCACATAAAGTTTAAATGTTTTTTGTATTATAGTATTAAGCAACATAATTTAAAACATTAATCTGTAGCATTCGAAAAGCGAAATACCATTCGCTGACTTATTGTCAGAAAATCGGCTTCATACAGGTTGAATTATAAAAATCCACTAAAAAAGGAAAATTTCAACGGGTTTGGGACACGAGAACGACACTCATCATATGGTGTAATGCCATAGAGTTATAATTTAGCTTTGAATATTTATAACTCGCAGTTTATTTTACAGGTATTGTTACAAAAACCCCGTCAAGAGACGTCTAGTAGTCTGTAAAGTTTGTTATTACGACTTCGAAATATAATGACATTTTGATATTTTTACTGTCGGTCCCAGATTCAATACCTTTTAATAATAATACTTATATGAAACGTGATCCCTTGAACTATTCGCGATGGAAAATTATACGTTTCCGTAAACATAATGTATACATATATATATGTACACGTAAACATATGGGTAGGTATACGTAATATTATTATATTAGATAAATAAAGACAGCAAAGTGTCGGTATAATAAATGTTCTTAGATATTGGGCATGTGTCAAAATATTCCAACATGACGTCATTTATAGAATACATATTGAAGAGTTTTATGGCAGAAATTATATAGGCGGACATAGGTATTTTAAATTTTAGCTACGAGTGATAAGAAAACGAGAGTTGTTACTATTTTGCAATGCAATGCCAGCCGGCGTATAGTTGTAGAACATTAAGGTATTGTAATGTAGGCACTTAGAAGTTGTTTCAAAAGTTCTAAGATGACAAAATCAACCACAAATTTAACAAGCCGTCAACATTCTAGCATCTTATACTTACTGAAATTAATAAAAAGCTAGTACATACTTACCTCGTAATCTGCCAAAAAAGTGGCAATGTTAGGAACACGATCGCGAATCGTAACACATCTTTTTGGAGACTGGTATCTGGTGATGTTGTTAAATTTAAAAAACTTTTATATATTTATATAATAAATAGATCAACCTTCTAGACATTTCCCATCTAAGTAAGAGTTCAATTAATTAAGAGATGCGGCTGAATATCCGCCTTTTACACAAAGCGACTACGCAGAACAGTAATTATTACTTGTCTTCGAGCTGGTTATAATAAGGAGGTCGTAGGTACTAATTATTAGTTAATTTTATCTTGCGGTTTGAGATCTACTACGATCTACTGTGTTATTAAGCAGGGTGCTACGGATGCTACGGCGCTCGGAATTGTAGCAATAATGTAGCAATGCGTGGGGCCCTAAAGGGTGCGACTTGCGAGGCGAGCCAGTGGGCAAGCGCTGCCGACACCGGCCACACCTGTCTATATTAGCAGTTTAACACCACTTTAGACCACAACACCGCCAAGGTCGTTTGTTGCTGGCTCTATGGCTACGAGGACCGGTAGCCTGCTTACTTTTGGAACGAAGTTTTGGAACGAAGTTCCTTATCGCGCGTTGTGAAAAGGGGCTAGACGGAAAAAAATCTTACGAAAAGCTTTTCGTCGACACTTTTTGCTATAGTAAGCTATTGTAAGCTGTGCGGCGTGCGCATGTTTCTCTGTCTGTCTCTCTCTCTTTGTTTTATTTTACATTTTGTTTATATTACATTATATTTGTTAATAATAAAAAAAATATTATTATAACTTAACAAAAAAAAAATACAATTCCTTCACTAATTAATCGAAAGGAACTTCGTTCCATCCGGGTGTCCCTTGACACTTTTTCCAGAATCAAGAAGCCATGGATTTCAATGAAATAGGTATTATACAGATTATGGTAAATAAGACCTTACGACATTCAGTCAGTAAAACGAAGATAATCCGAAAATTATGTTAAAAGTGTTAAATTTCAATAATTTATCCGTCTATCTATTCAATATATAATTTGATAATTTGTAAAAAAATATTCGTTTGCATAATATTCAATTATCTTTTGTATTGTATAATACTTATGTTAATAAATAACCTTGAGGTTAACTACCGAAGTGTTATTTCTTGGTGCCACATTACATTTAAAATCAAATCAAATCAATCTTTATTTGTGAACATAGGTACATGGTAAGGGTCTTAAAGTAATATGCATTTTAGTTGAACTCTATGTTCTACCAATGAAATTGGTGCACAAATTTCAACAATTATTTAATCATATTGCAGTTATTTTCATAGCAGGTAAGTAATGTCATAAAAACTAAAATGTTGTGTACTATGTTTGTAATTAAATTAATTTCAAAGATATAAATAAAATTTATCATTTATAAAATCGTCAACGGAATAAACATCATTTTAATTGCCATTTTGTAATTCAGTGTTTGCTGTCGGGTGATCGGGTGACATTTCCGTGTTTACCTAAGTTTTAAGCCTTTTTTAAGAGGATAGTATCCGCTTCGCGCCCCATACAAACGCAGTTTGGCCCTTGCTTGAATTTTAAACAATGAAAGTCATTGAAATTTTGCAGTAACAATCTTATCATTAATATACGTGTTTCTGTAATATAAAATTTCATTTCAATATACGGTTAAAAAGTTACACGAGCTCAAAGATTGGCAATTTTCGTTGAAAAACGGCCCAACTTTATGCTAGTATTTCTCGACAATGTATCAATACAGAAACATTCTGATTCGAAGGAAACCCAGATAATATAGTGAATATTTTTTTACAAGATTTTTTTTTTACATATTAGCAATATTATAGGAGTAATCTCCAAAATTCGGAACATACGAAATACGCGTGAAAATGTTGTTGTTTCTCCTCTCGGGCACGCGTTCGCATCGCGAGGGATAGAGACAGCGACAACTGTGCAACATTGTTGCGTTCGCGAGGGACACTCCTCTTAAGCATTAATACTAATATTTATTGATACGATAGAGAATTACGACCGGGACAGCGTTAGTTTTTTATTATAAAATATACATATAAAACCTGCGCAACCGTTATCAATCATCGGTAATGCAATCTCCTGCAGTTGCCAAATATGCAAGAGCTACTATGATGATGGTCCGGCTGCGGGCGCGGGCGCAGGCGGCGCACAGTGGGTCGAAACTATGATTTCAGTGACATAGGGATCAACTTTGGTTTTTAACTTTTTTGTTTGTGCGGATGGATAGAGCTCATTAACCTTAATAACAATTGTTCTGGCGGTTTTCCTCAAACTTAATACTTTCGGTAGAAAAACGTGTTTTGTTATTTTTTTGTATGGAGTGGATCAAATTAAATTAAATACCTGCTAAGTAGCGTGTGATCCCGCTTTGTAACTTTATTTTTCTTATACCTGGTGTAGTATACTATCATTTGGTGCTATGAACATGTGCATAAAGTTGCAACTCTGCCAAATAAATGGATCGAAAAAAATTAAAAAATACATATAATAAAAAGCTTCATTTTTTTTTCGGTAGTTCTTTTAAGTTAAATTTGATATGGAATAATAAGTAGAAGTACGTAATATTACATATAATTACTTAACAACCAACAGCGATACATTTAAATGTCCCTAATTAGGTTACATTTACTAAATATTGTATTTTTTTAAAAAGGGAATAATTTTCTACTATGTCAACTTTCTATTACCGTCCGATAATGTTTAAATTTACCAAAGAAACGCAGTCAACAGTGGCCACTATAAAAGCTAGCATAACTTTAGAAATAGAAAGACTTCAGCCAGCAAAAATGAATCAAGTAGAAGTTAAGCATCAATTGCACATGACGATGATAGACGGTAAAATAACGTCATATTTGTCAGACACATCTTCAGCTGTCTGTGATATTTGCAAAGCAAAACCGTCAGAGATGAACAATTTAAAGTCTCTAAAAGAAAACAACGAAGAAATGTTCCAGTATGGATTGTCATCTTTACATGCCTGGATAAGATGCATGGAGTGGTTACTTCATATCGGTAAATATAATTTTATTACAAGACTTCATATTTATTACTTCGTAGTTTCCTGTGATTTTTTTTTAAGTGACATTTCTTTTTGTTTACAGCCTATCGTTTGGACTTCAAGAAGTGGAGTTGCAGGGGCGATGACAAAAAAAAAATGTCACTCAGAAAGAGCGCTATACAGCAAGCGTTTAAGAAGGAATGCGGTTTACTTATAGATGTAGTAAAGCCAGGAGTAGGCACAACCAATGATGGCAATACTGCCGGAAGATTTTTCAGGGATGCAGATACAACAGCCCGCATAACAGGAATACGGAAAGATTTAATAGAAAGGTTCCACGTGATTCTTCAGACTGTTGCATCTGGAGAGCGTGTGGACCATTCTAAGTTTTCCGAATTTTGTAGTGATACTGCAGAATTGTATGTTAACTTATATCCCTGGAATTATATTATATGCCTTCCAGTGTACATAAATTGTTGGTACATGGGAGTGATATAATTAAGCATTTTGGTGCTATACCTATAGGTAAACTGTCAGAAGAGGCTGCGGAAGCACGCAATAAAGATTTCCGGAAATACAGAGAGAGTCATTCTAGAAAGGTAAGTAGTACGGCGACAAATGAGGATATTTTACACAATCTTCTTTTGTCTTCTGATCCAAAGATTACTAGTCTAAGACCCCGAATGACGAAACAAAATGTAATGGTTCTCTCCCAAAAGTCAAAGAGCTTCTGCTGAGTTTTCCCACAGAATCCGATATAGATTTTATTGATGTAGACAATTTACAAGATAGTCATAGCGATAGTGAATAAGATTTTTGGTAGATTTTAAGTGTTTTTTTTTTTCGTATTAGTCTGTATGTTATAATTGAAAGGAAATAGTATAGTAAAGTTTGGTGTTGTATGTATGGTTAGTTTTACTTGTGTTAGTAGATAGAAAGATATTTTAACTTTACTAATGTGTATTAGTATGTATCCTTAATTACTTTTCAGTATTAAATCTAACTTAAAAGGACATTTTATAAACTTATTTCAGTTTACAAACAAACTGTAATTCATAGATCCACATTTTTATACAAACACTTTAAATGTATTGTTGGTAGTTGATAAGTCTTAAGTGCAATATAACGTGCTTCTACTTATTATTCCATATCAAATTTAACTTAAAAGAACTTCCGAAAATAAAAAATGAAGCTTTTTATTATATGTATTTTTTTCGATCCATTTATTTGGCAGAGTTGCAACTTTATGCACATGTTCATAGCATCAAATGATAGTATACTACACCAGGTATAAGAAAAATAAAGTTTCAAAGCGGGATCACACGCTACTTAGCAGGAATTTAATTAAATTTGATCCGCTCCATACAATAAAATAACAAAACACGTTTTTCTACCGAAAGTATTAGGTTTGAGAAAAACCGCCAGAACAATTGTTATTGAGATTAATGAGCTCTATCCATCCGCATAAACAAAAAAGTTAAAAACCGAAGTTGATCCCTATGTCACTGAAATCATAGTTTCGACCCACTGTGCGGCGCGTAGCGTTACTTACAACGTAGGCAGACGTAAGGTCGGGTAGCGTTGCTTACCCTGAATCGTATATGTTGCACCATGGACTTATATAGGCGGCAACAATGTCCATTTGTCATCGAAAAAAGTGGTCGTGAACTTTTAACACTTTATACCCATTTATCAGTATATATACACAGTCGGACTAGATAAGGATTTCGTCCATTTATAGTTCGTGTTGAAACTTTAGCATCCCTTTTTTTAACTAAACCTATTATGATGATATTTTGCTTCCACTATAGTAATGAATGTTTGAAATGTTCGCTTAATAAAAAAAACTAGGAAAGCAAACAATTATACCGCTAGCATCCTTTGGATTCGGTAAGGGATCCAAAATGTCTAGAATTATATAATATCAATATAGCACAACACTCCTTAGAATCCAGTCTTTGGATTTTTAGTCTATTTATATGCGATGCATATAGGATGCATACTATGCATAGGCCAAAACCTTCTCTTTATGAATTGTTTGATTTTGACAAGCTCTTACCTACTTGTTTGATGGGCCTAGCTGTCAAGTACCTATATAAAGTTCCGACTATTGACGTTTTAAATCAATTGTCGGCCCATTGGTTGTTTCTATTACATTACAAAGGTTAGTCTGTTATTTTTAATGTGAGTCAATTATCTTATAACCTGACAAGATTTCAAGAGCGTAGGATTATTCTGACTGGTGGTTAAAACTCCAAAAGTCATCTTAATAATTATGGTTCATCCTTAATTATGCAATTTTTTCCTTAATTATGTAAGTCTTAACGGCCCTCATTTTTTGTGTAATATAATAAGTACACCAATGAGCAAAGTACGCTATGTAAACGATGATGCGGGTTATATTCATTAGTAGGTATAATGTATACAAAAAAGCTGAAATATGAGTGCGTTGTGGAAAATCACAGATTCACGAAAATAGCTCGTATATTTTATTTTTTAAAACCTGCTTGGAATTCAAGTACGGTATCTATAAAATAACCCTACGTCAAATATATATATTTGACGTATTAACTTATTATTCAAAGGTCAACAAGTATGAATAACTTTTGTATTTTTTTTATTGTTTTCTCAGATCAAATAAAAAGTAAAAATGGAACTTTGCGAACAAAGAAGTGAGGCCGGCTAAAACTACGCCATGTTCCTCCCTAACCCATGGGAATTGTACAAAATCACGTTTCAGTGTTCACCTACATTTTACTTTATTTAGGGACTCCTAAAAATGTATTGCATCTAACCAGAAGATCAATCATTAAAAAAGTTTAGATTTTCTGCTTGTAGCTTTTGTAAAATTAAAATGATCATTAAATATAGGCTCCATCAGTTTTTGTCGATCAATCAGTAATTTTGATGTGCGGTTTATTATATCCCAAAAAAAAACCACTTTAAGCAATGCGCTGGCTGTTCGTACTGTTGTCAGTAGTTTTAAATTTGGAAACAACATACCTAATAATAAATAAGGTTCTTCATCATTGAGGCATGATTATCATTATTATCAAAATGTATTTATGAGGTCATTTATGAGGACATCATAGGTTAAGCAGCCATGCTTAACCTATGATGAGGCCTTGTACCTTTTACATGTAACATCTAGCATTTAGCGTTCCATAATCATAATGTACAGTCGTTGATCAATTCCGTAATTCGGCAAGTTTCAATTGTTGACTAGATCGTACGACTGCATGAATGATGTTGTCTTGTGTAACCCAGGGTGTTCAATAAAGTTTTATAGGTAAACTCAACAGTCGTTCTCGTATTTCATGTTTTGTGTTACCTACCCGAATAATGTCTGAGAAGAGGTGGAAAGTCTGGCACTATGCACATAATCGTTGCATGCAGAAAGTGGAGCGTAGAGCCACCTCCCGCTACACACTCCGGGCACTCGTTATACAATTGCGGTAACTAATTTCAACAAAAGTGACAAAACACGCGCCGCGGAATATACCGCTATTGACGAAATTAGAAGGGATTGCGCGTAGGTATTATTTTATTTTATACCCTAGTATGTACGTAGGTAGGCATATTATATTAACATATATGTTTGATTTTTAGACTACGAAATATACCTACCTATTTGGTGCTACACGGTGTTGAATGTATGGAAAGTTTTGGCAAACGTTTTTGCTTGGTTAATTAAGTGGGTAATCAATTATAATGTTGAAGAGGCAAATACAAACATATTTAAGTAAATATAAATGCTATGCACAATTACATTAAGTATAGCTCTCAAGTCTGTTATTTGTGTTTGTTTAACAAGAAAATGAATAAAAGTAATACACAATCAGAACAGATGAGATCATAAGGGGGAACAAATACAATCACGTAATGGAGGTGAATGTGCAGTGATTATCGCCTAGATGCGACATGCACAACAAATACAACATTGTCGTCACTTACAAACTAAGAATTTTAGAATTACTTATGACTCAACATCTTTAATACCCAACACTGAAATTTTTCTAAGGCAGGTCATAACAACTTTGTTTCTTTTGTATAGAAAAGTTTTTTTGAAACAATACATTGAATAGGTATCAACTTTCATGATAAATTAATTATACAAAGGAAAATGAAATATCGTGTAATCCTAAATAAAATAAATAATGTGTTCTTTGTTAGTGAAATGGCTACGCGGCGCGATGCGTTTGCGCAATACCCGGAGGCGACACACACGACCCTGAACTCAATTCAGCTGCGATCATTTTGCAACTAATCGTTGGTCGCTGCGGCGCGATGGACGTCGCCGGCGTAAATGTAAACATTTGCAGGCGTGAGTCGAACGCGCGAGGCCGATGTGGACGTGCTCTAACACTTCGTCCACCATTAAAATGACTATCCTTGCTAAACATAATATTGTGATGCCATATTCAAATTAAACTACAAACAAAATTGTACCGTCTGTTTATTCAAATTATCGACCGAAATCCGAGGGTTCTGACCGATAATATGAATACGAAACCATTTTGTTGCCTGCCTGTTGACTGCCCTGGATGTCTCAGCCGAGAAGGTGACCAAATTTGTAACCACCAAAACCAATGAGCAAAATTATTGTGTAGAAGCTTAATGCCTATGCGATACTTAAAAAAATCTTTAACAATTAGAATTAATTTTTGTTCCAATATTTTTGTATTACTGAAAACAGTCTGAAATTCTAGTCTTAGCGGGAGTTTCACCTAAATTAATCCCACACGAACTGACTGCCGTCACACCTCCGCAATTAAATCTCTGGGCAATGCAGATATCCCGAGGATAGATTGGATTGTGGGCCTTTGACAAAAAACATCTCTATCAGCCCAGAAAATGCTTTTTTAATATAAATATTAGTGGCGTTTCTGTAATAGATTGATAAGATCCTAATAAAGAAGAGATTTGACGTTTATTTGTTGGAACTTCCCATTCGTCAAATTAACGTTACCGTAATGATTTTTAAATTAACACCTATGTGTAACATTTTTACTATTGGCGCAGAACAGTTAACGTCACATGATTTAATGATCGTCATACGCATTGTCTTTTCGTGGTAGCAATTTCGTGACACCAGGATGTCATTAGCTAACTGAATTGAAACAGACGTAAAAGAACAAAGTACAATCAATTAGTTATTCTCATTTTGTATCAATAACATTGACATTGTAATGTAATTCTTTCGATAAAAATAAATTGGTAAAATTCCAGTGGTATTTTACGCGATACATTTTTATGATGTAAGTACTTAATGTTTATGTTACCTTCAATAAGCACTTCTTAGGGTCAATGATTGGAGTCAGTAGTATTTGTTATAAACATATGTATATTTATTTGGATGATTATGCAAATAAATATTAATATTATTTATTATTAATATTATTAAATACAAATGGTAGAATAGC
The DNA here is from genome assembly GCA_958496365.1 of Subacronicta megacephala. Lineage (NCBI taxonomy): Eukaryota > Metazoa > Arthropoda > Insecta > Lepidoptera > Noctuidae > Subacronicta > Subacronicta megacephala. The sequence goes on from OY292518.1 coordinate 6,329,254, forward strand.
GATTATAGTTATCTCGTACACACCGCTACACATCAAGCTATACAAAACTAGTTTTAACTGACCTCCCATTGTAAACGGTTTCCGCACAATTAAAAGCGAGCCTATACTGGTATGTATAGTTTGATGTGTAGCCGTGCGTACATCACGTAATGCGCTGAGTTACGCTACCAGGTGGTGCCACTGTACTGTTAAGCTAAGACATTTTGAATGTCAATGTCAACAAGTAACAACCTCTGCATAAGCTGGAAACGGAAATTTTATCTTAGTTTAGAGTAAGGTATACAGGTTGTCCGTGAAAACGGGTCACCTACTTAAATAAGTTTTTAGTATAACGTGAATTACATCTTTATAATAGTTTTGAACCGATTTCAAAAAGAAGGAGGTTCTCAATTCGACTGTATGTTTTTTTTTACGTTTGTAACTCCGAACTTTCGTCGAGGTAACCTGATTTTGATGATTCTTTTTTTATTTGAAAGTTAGTGCTTGGTGTGGTCCTATTTTAATTGGGTCCAGTTCTGACAGTGGATGCCATGGAAAAACCATATGTATAAGTCTTAAATTTGTATTTAGTAGGCATATGCGCGACAAATGGACGAATAACTCAATATCACGTCAACCGAATGTTTTTTTGTTTGGTAGGTTTTAACAAAATCGGTTGGGCGGTTTAAAAAAAAACAACAATCTAAAAATTTACTCCGAAACCTCGCTGTCTCATTGGAGCAGTGCATTTACTTACATGTATGTTATACATATAAACAAAACTTTCCACAAAAAATATAAAATAAATGAACATTTAACAGTTTCGGAAGTCAGTGACTTCAATTTGAGTGATTCTTTTGATTTCGCCATCGACTTCAAAAACTGTTTTAGATATAAAATTACTTTTAACAAACAGTAAGTACTTGTTAACCAACTAAACACACTGATTCAATAAGACAGCGATGTTTCGGAGTAAACGATAATATCATCGATGTAAACAATTTTTAGATTTTTGTTGATATTTTTAAAACTGCTCAACCGATTTCGATATAATTTGAACGGAACCACCTCTGAAGTATGATCTACCAAACAAAAAACAATCATTAAAAATCAATCCACAATTAGCTGAGAAATCGAGTAACAAACATACAAAAAAAAACAGACGAATTGAGAACCTCCTCCTTTTTGAAGTCGGTTGGAAAATAATTTTATTATTTTTGAAGGCGGTTATACTTTTTTGTTAAAGGTTAATGTGTATTTAAAAAGTACAAGTTTTTGTTTTTCATAGTTTAAAAAAAATACTAACTGACTGTATTATATAAGTTACCGACCAAACCCGATTTCAGGACAAACTGGTTTGCTAGGCTAATCCTATCGCGTAGGTATAGGAAGAACTAGTTTAGCCTAGGCAAAACTAAACCAGTAATATATACTTATAACAAAATAAATATGTACTTATAAAAATCATCATCATGAAACGTTTATAAGTAGGTTTCTGCTTCTTTTTTAATGCGAAATTTGGTGATAATACTGTGATATCTTTCAAATATTTTTGTAATACAATATCAGTATTACTTCCTTTCATCCATTTAAGCAGATGTCCTAGTTTTATGGATACCCTGTATTAAAGATTATAAGCAATTTAGAAATGACAATCCACGAAAACAAAGTTGAACTTGTGGAGGATGTTTGCCGGCCGATTCAGGCATGTTTTGTTGCAAGTTGCGAAATGATTAGCCAATAGCCAACTCTCAACTTGATTCATGTAAAACAATAATGAATAAGTTACACGTTAATTATTTTAAAGTTCACGACGATAAATATTAGGAAATAAAACGTCTTTGTATTGTTTACTTTATTGATTCAGTAAGTACGTATAATTGCGGCTTTTATCAAAGTAAAATTTAGGACATTTATTACCGAAGGGAGGACCTAAGGTACATTATTCTTGTCGGTTCTAAATTTTATATTCTCTATTACAGGTTGCGTACGTCGCATTATAGTTTTGTACTCACTGGACAAGATCAAGATTATACCCAATTAAAAACTCCTACTGGACCCCATTCAGAGGCCCCATTCGACCTTATTAAAACTATTATATTAAAATGATTATTGGACCCCAATTGCAAAATACCGACTCGAAAATCTTTAATCTTATTGATAGTTTTATTTTGAATAGTTACAATATAGAAAATTGACGATTTAAATAGTTGTTCTATTTTAATTAGTTGTTAGTTAGTATAGTTGTTTTATTTTATTATATATTTTTACTTTCTTATTAATTTCACCGTTATGCACGATTGTACGTTCGATTAAATTAGGGACAAAATAATATGTAAAAAATATATTTTTTTAACATGAGGTCTGTTTGGACCTCTAAAAATGGTACCTTATCTACAAGCAACACTACTTACCTACTATTGGTCCTATCGAGTAGTTGGGGTCCAATTATGAAGGTCCAGTGGATACAAGACCAGCATTATATCGGGGTTAGTGACTAAGTTATAACTGCATTCTTCACTCACCATTCGTCATACATCGAGACGTCTCCCTGTCTTAGAGAGCACGTAAAGCCGTCGGTCTTGGTTGTCATACGAACACCTTTGACTATTTCTAGAGGTAGTCAGAAGACCGAAAAGCCACGACCAGTACCTATATATCCTTCAAAATTCAAATACATATCGGTATTGCCCAGAAATTGGTTGCGGAGGTTTTGATGGCGGTTGTTTCGTGTAAAATACTGTGATATGTATTGAGCCACGTCTGGTTATACTGGAATCTGACCTCAACACAGTCAAAGGTTAGGAGGATGATAGCAATTAAATGTAATTTCGTTCTCCTCTCATATACACACGAGGATGGTAAAAAGCCAGAATGAACACTACTTCGCACCAAACATTCATTGATTTAGCGCAAGGTAATAAACCTTGAAAACTGGTAAGGTGACAACGTGACAAAATGAGATGCCGATGAAGACACTACTTAAGTAGGTAAAACCCGCCTCATGCGGCTGAAACTGTCGCATAATTTAAAATAAAAATAAAATAAATTAAACATGATTTTATTGTCACGCATAACAACGCGTGCATACCGCTTTCAAAGTCTATAGATTTCAGAAACATAGGCTATGCAGGTATATAATATCCATATTGCGCACGATTGGCCGCATCGGCCACAAAACGAGGCTGTAATTGGTATCTCATTGCTCCCAATGTTATCGCCTGGCTATGGTTGTCACCGTACGTAAATTGTATTAATATACATACATACCATCACGCCTCTATTTCCCGAAGGGTTAGGCAGAGGTGTACTAATGTACATCCACAGTTCGCCGGTATGTTTAGGTCCCATGTAATAGGGGGCGAACCTATTGCCATTCACCGGGCACAAATCCAGACTCCGAGCTGCTGCTGAGAATTTCTTAGAAAAAACCCAATAACACTGCTCGATCTTGGGATCGAACCCAAGACCTTTAGCGTAGCAGTCGCGATTGGGACCACTAGACTATCGAGGCAGTCAATTCAATCGAGGTATTAATATATAAGTATTATAATTCATATATTTAAGCAGGTGTCCCGTTTTCATAGCAGATAAGTGGCATTCCTTATTTATAAAACTACCTACTTACATAGAAAAAATCTAGCATAAAGCAAAAAAACCACATTCATATACTTAGACCAGTCATTTGTACATCGCAGGACATCGTACCTACGAATCAAACAGGATTTATCTCATTATGGTGCAGATTACCAGCACTACGTACATTAGCAATAATATCGTTCGGGTCAGACTAGTTAAATTATTATCTGAAACAATACTAGCTAATAACGAGTAAGCTACTATTTTATATATAAATTGTAGAGTTATTAAAGTGATATATTACATTATAGTGGCCATGTTACGTTACTCGTGTAATCGTGTAAGACTACATTATTCCATTTGAACAAACTTTAGACTATGTAAAAAGCATGAATAGCGGTAATCGATATATTGAGAGGATATTAATTTTATTTTATTAAATGATATTCTAAGATGTGCCTTGTGTGCAGGGTTAGCAACAATCGTAGTGTCTGCTTGTAGAGAGTTAAAACTTAAAGGTAAAGACAGTCTGAACTCACAAACACAAATTAAGGAGGCAACAATGCACCGGGTCATAATACATTATAATCTTAAGTGTAGATATAATATGAAAATTGGAAACGTTCGCATTAGAAATGCACACGCGAAGAATTGCGTTGTTTTGATATAAAATCTAGAATCCCGGTGTCATACCTAATGCGTTGCATAGTCATCAGTCTGTTTCTGCCTTTAAACTGAAGTAGCATACCAATCAGTTCCATTATAAGTATTTCCGGATTAGAATTTGTCTTTGTAAGAGTACATCCGATAGATGAGAAATTTACATAGGGGAACGTTTCCTTTTACAAAAGGTACTTTTACTAAAGTATTTTTTACGGGATTGCATTAAATATATTAATGGAACGAACTATTCTAGGACAATCTAACGACATTGGTCCGACCTACCTACATTTTTTTCCAAATAACTGAGCTCGTATGCGCTAGCCGTTCCGACCTGCCGCACAGGTAAAATCGTTTAATTAAGTCTTTTTATACATTAAATCTAAGTTAGTTAAAAAACTGACTGCCTCATTAGTCTAGTGGTCCTAAGCGCGTCTGCTACGCTAGAGGTCCTGGGTTCGATCCCCAGGTCGAGCAGTGTTGTTGGGTTTTTCTATGAAATTCCCAGTAGCAGCTCGGAGTCTGGATTTGTGCCCGGTTAATGGCAATAGGCTCGCCCCCTATTATATGAGACCTAAACATGGGCGAAATGTAGGTGTACATTAGTACACGTCTGCCTATCCCTTCGGGGAATACAGGCGTGATGGTATTTTATGTTATGATAGTAAAGAAAATAATCACAAATGCGAAACATATACGACCCAAAAGTCTTTACACCGACTCCTATTAAAATTTACCACTACTGAACCATTTGCGGACAACTTCCACTAAATAGGTGGCTACCTAGACGAAGCGTGCGCGATGTATATTATAACAAGTTTTAGCATATTAGTTTCTTATGTTACAACTGATTTCCATTGTTTATTTAACAAGTGGGAAATTCCATCAATTTAAAACAAATTTTAAAAGGCTTGTATATTATGAGATGCAATTATGTAGGATTGTCCATTTTTTATGTGTACGGAAAATTGGGACATATTACCTGGGGATTTTGACGTGCTGACTAATAACCAGGCAAACCTCCTCGTAACTTTAAGCAGTACTTACGCACATAACTTTGTATTTTTACTTAATTAAAGTAAACTTTTTGAAACTTTCTAGTTTCCTACACACATTAATTTGGTGTGAATGTAGAATATCTCTTTGGAAACACATTTACATAAAACAAGGAGAGCAATAGAATAGGTATAAAAGTACTATTGATGAACATTATGTAGGTACCTTTTCGATAGCATAGCAAGCAAAGGACCGTAAATAACTTACGCGTGCGTGTGTTATCCCAGAAAATGTTAAAGCCGTTGAATCAGATGTTGGGTTAAGGTCATAATTGACCAAGACATTGGTGATGACACCGATAAGTAATATAAAAATTAAGTGTAGGTGCAATTAGAGCCACTCGTTTCGGAAACCTCAGAATATTTCTAGAAGATAATAATTACGTTCTTCTTAATGATCCGAATAACAGAACCTACAATAATGGAAAAGTAAAACAATAAACAAAAATTACTTCGTTGTCGGCTTTGAATGGTATAAAATACTAAATAAAAAACTTGAAAATTATGCTTTACTATGTTTAAAACTTCAACTTTTCAAGGGGTCAATTGACTTGAGTGTCATCAGTATTTTGTGTCTATTTAAGTGAGTACGAAGACAAAAAACAAGTGGTTTTAAATAAATAATGTCTCAGCACCGGCTGGAGTCTGTGACGTCAATGAGAACAGAATACTTAAGTTGAACAAGTTTTATCCGCGGTTCTTTATTTGAGCTTAGCTGGTTGTTGACCTTCACAGGTTTCCGATGTAAGCTTTCCTTAATAATAGCCTTCGTAATTGAATGTTGCCATAATTATGTGCTGTTCGTTTTAGTTTATGGTTCTTACCTTAGTTTTAGAATAAATGTGGAAATTGGACCGCGTTGACCTTCTCACTACCTATTAGTTTTCTATATGTTCAATAAAAGAATCCACAACAATATAATAAAGTTTATGAATATCATTACTAGATACAAACACTTTTATTAAGTATTATTTTTTCTTTCATTTGGCTTTTTGCCTTATCTGCATAACGGAATGAATTAAATTTCTAAAATGCACATTGTGACACGTAGTGCCATCATTGCTAGGTAAGATTGTATTTTGATTTGATTGATTGATAAATGATTTAGGTACTTAAGTATTATAATACCTACCTATATGTATTGCGTCGTGTAACTGCAGCTGCCACTATGCTCATAGATATCTTTCTTTCTTTCGGGAATTCTAGTGTCATTTTACCCCGATATCATAATCGGGGAAAGTCGTAAAGTGAAAGTTTCATCTGCCCCCCGAAATATTTTTTAATCGTGAATTTCGTTTTATTTATACAATTGTAAGAAAATAAATATTTGTTACATGTAATATTCTGATAAAATATTAAATAATGCTTTGCTATACATACTTTTTTCGGTAGATAATATTTGCCACAGGTACTTACGAAGGTAAGGAACGTAATTCGGATGAATCAAGAAACTTTAATAAAATAATGTAGTCGGACCTGTTAGTAATTCTAGTTTTGGGTAAGTGAAGAAATAGGATGAGATGTCATAGTATGAATAAGGAACAACCCATTTTAATAATATTAGGAATGTTTGACTGCGAAAGTAACGTAAGTAACCTACCTATAAATACAAGGCATACACAAACTAGTCATTTTATCTCAGCAATGTAAAAATGCTTAGGACGTGATTAACGTATGACTTCGTTATCAAGATCTACAGATGTTGATAGCGATATGTGTGCACTATTTATCGCTAACGTTAGCGATAACAGCTAGTGGAGCGCGAGGATGGTGGTGGTCACGAAGTGGCCAGCGTCCACGTGACGTAGCGCGCCCACTAGGGAGGCATGTTAATCTCGTGTCATGTCAGTGGCCAGGCGCGGTGACCTTACGTCACGCGCCTACCGCTTTGCGCCGCCACACGCGTTGGGAATACTAACGCCACCAGAACGCCTTGGTGGATCCTTGGCTTCAAAACCGAGCTCCTTTCTGAGTTAACTGTTGCGTCTGTTGCATGTTTTCTACTATTCAGTTCACAGTTCAATTAATGTTTGTGGTACTTTCAATTTCAATACAATTGGCATACCATAAGTCATGTTGACAAATGCGAGCTGGATAAACGGATGTTGTTCACTGTTGATACACTTTTCTTCCCATAGTTATTTTTCCTGTTGTCAACACACTCAAAGATAAGGTAAACCATCCGAATCCGACTACTTCTTATACGTTCTGCATGTATCAGCTTCATTTTGTCGCTAGGATTTGTCCCCTGATTGAGTACTGTACGTCTCGGATTCATCTCGTATAATGCAATACTATAGGTAGGTACCAAAACGTAGGAATTATTATGAACTTGACACATTTAATCAACTCAAGTTAGAAGTTAATTACGAGGGCAATTTTAGTTATTGTTTTAATTGACGTTTCACAACAATGCGATCGATTTATCTTATAGTTAGTTAAGTCCCTATAATTTAAATGAACGTGAATTAGTCATAGCAGCCTAGCAGGTAATTTTTAACAGGCACATTGACACTTGGAACTAGCTTGTGATTTTAAAACTGGTGTACTTCGTTTAGTAAGCACATAGTTGTTTTAAAACCAGAAATGCTGATTTTGTAGAACATCTTTTTTTGAGTTCTTAATGAAACGTGACCAAGGTCTTGGAACTCCAGCTGCGATCACACCTATCTTGGGTTTATCACATGATTCAGACGCCGACGCAACTACTTAGTTAAGATAATTATGATTAACCTCACCTGAGTGATCGATCTGTCAGACCGCTAAGGTCTGTACTCGGAAGTAAGTCCTCCAGGCCGAGCTGTTCGGGTGCACATTCACTATTATGTTGGAGTTGGACAGCTGATCAGATGTCCTGTCCAGCTTAACATGCGTATAGGTGGGGGCGCGGGGATTGCGTGTGCGCGTACCAAGGTATCGCGTTCGAATCGCGGCGGCGCAGAAACAGCGCCTGCGCACGGTATACAAGTGAACTCGGTACTGGCGGCGCGCGCTGCCCCCGCGCGCTTTTATCACATCGCACTTCACACGCCTTCAACTTGACTTCTCATGTCAACGTTTTGCTAATTTATTAATATCGCATAAATAATGGTCATTATAATATTAATATATTTCTTTATTTTGTCTTCATAAAGATTACCTTAAATCAGGACACAGTTACTTTATAGTGGCGGATATGAACGTAACAAAACAGTGAGTAAGTGACAGGTGGATCATCCCATAACTCTTATTTTCACTAGCTAAGTACTGCAACAATATGAGTACTTGCCTGCTCTGTATGGGCTGTTTGATGTAATTTCGGTGTATTTTCAGGTTGAACTGAATTAGTGCTTTACTATTCTGCGTGTAAGACGTTAGGTACAGAAGAGAGATGTGAATATGATCTTGCGCGAGTTTTCTGTTTACACGATCATACGTATTATTGTAAACATAAACCATATAGAAATAGCCATACGATCGACGACGATAAAGTAGGTAATGATTGTAGGTAAATAATATTTTTTATCAAAGACGGTTTCTTGATCGACAATAATGATAGCGTTTACAGTATCAGACTCAGAGCTATAGTGACGGTACTTTTCGATATAGATATTCTTAAACGCATAGTCACACAGGTAAAAATAGCTAGTTTATGTTAGAGGAAGTGTTGCCGACAAGGAATGGCTTTATTTTTCAATGGTATCGCAATTTTAAGATGTTACTTTTAAAATAAATTTAACAATTTCAAAATGCAGCGAAAATTATTGCTTACCGTCAACGCTTTTATTGATCCACTACTGGAAACGGGTTTTTCTCAGAATGAGAGGGATAAGGCTTCTCTCCATTATATCAGTCTAGTGCGCATTAGGCAGACTACACACGTTGCTGAGAAAATCTTTCACGCACACAGTTTTCCCCACGATGTTTCTTTGTTTTCTTCATTGTTTCAAATGAGTGGTCGTCAATATTAACCTACCAAGTATGAATAAAAAAAAAAATGATGTTTCGATTCTATGGTGGGTCAATCGTTTCTTTTATGAAATAATTAAACACATTATTTAAAAAACTCAGAGCAAAGGCACTTGATGGCTTCGAGACCGATGGCTATAATAGGTAATCTTGTTCATATTACTAAGATAGCTTAGTCACTCAGAAAAATATAGTAAGACAATTAGTAGAATATTGAGATACAAAATTACCTATACAAAGTCACGAGTAGGAGGCGCTGAATTCACGAGAGCTGCATGCTAAAGTACTGCAGAAGCAGTCCGTGCTTGCTGCTTCAGTAAAAGTATCCTTTAGACCAACTTTAACTAGATGCTTGACTTGTAACCGTGTGGTTACAAGTCAAGCATCTAGTTAAAGTTGGTCTCGTATTGTATAGGCTTTCCGTATATTGAGTTGTAAGCGTAAACTGGATATATAAAGCTTGATGTGTAGCCGTGCGTGCACTGCGTGCGTACCTGCAACCGAGTACTCTATGTGGCGTTGTGCAAATAAAATGGATTTACGATATTTATATTTAACTGACTTTGAAGTGTTTATTGGTTTTCGGCTTAGCTGTCATTATTGGGCCTTAGCGTTAGGTCTCGTGTTTTGGAGGTGTTGCCGTTGAGAAAAGTTTATTTTGATTAATATTTGACCGGTTTAGGGTAACAAACGGTTTATCTCGATTTCCGGCAAAACTAAAGTCCTATGGAAAAAAGTTAAATATAAAAGTTGTAGGTAATAAAAAGATCTACAACTTTTGTATTTACACTTTGTTCAAATAACCTCAAAATTTATGTGAAATATTTCAAATAACCAAGTTTTTGGATTTTTATTTTTATCTTTTACAAAAATAATTATTTTTTCACGAAACTTGGTGAAAACTTACATTTTTGTTTCCCAAACACACTGTAACTTTTTTTTATTATATTATTTTTTTCACCTTATTAACTTAATATCGAAAAAGTCAAAATATCAGCTTTTTTGAAAAAAAAATGTGCTTTTTGTTTGATAAAATCTCTACTTTATGATGGTGTAAAAACACACTACTATGGTAAATGTTATCAGAATTTTCTGAGAATATTTACTTATTTTGTAAAGAAACAGAAAAAACTGGAATCGAAAATTTTATTTTTATCATTATAGCAATTTTGATGGGGTAAAATTTTCCATAGATCACTTAGGTATATACTTTATTTTAAAATAGTAATAAATAGATATTTACACATATAATTTAAAGAAGATTCTACAAGTTTAACAAAATATTGTACAATTCTTATTAAATATTAAGTAGTTTCTTTGCATTTTGTGAGAACATTTACCAGAGTAATGTATATTTTTTTAAACCATCAGAAAGAAGAGATCGCAACGAACAAAAAGGTCACCGACATTAAAAAAAAAGCTGATATTTAGACGTGAGAATCTTCGATTGAAAATTAGTCTGCTTTTTAGATATTCAGTCAAAATAAGGTGAAGAAATAAATATTTTAAATAAAAAAACTACAATTAGTTCTGGATATAACCTAGAAATATGTAAAAGAAACTCTCATTGTATGTCCATAAAGATGTTTAATCATCTTCCAAATAGTATAAAAAATCTACCAGTCAAACAGTTCCGTAGTACATTATGTAAGTTACTACTAGAAAAAGTATATTATAATATTAAGGAATATTTTAATGATAAATTATGATACAAGTAATTATAAAATAAAATGTATGTTTTCCACGCTGACCATTCTTTGACAATGTTTTAATAATAATATATAGTACAATAATTTTTAATAATGTTTTAATAATTAATTCCAATTGACTACATGTATTTGACATTGTTAAAAATTTTAAGTTGGGAAATCATAAATGCTTGTAATGTTTAAATATTTCTACGCCACACTTGGCAGAATACGCTGTAAAGAAATACTGTAACACCTGCATGTCACCGTATTCTTGAAAAAAAATGATATTCTATTCTATTCTATTCTATAAAAAGGTAAGTTTTCACCAAATTTCGTGAAAAAACTTGATTATGTGAATTTTTCACATAAATTTTGAGATTACCTATGTCTGTAAATATAAGTTGTAGTTCTCTTTATTACCTACAACTTTGCTATTTGACTTTTTCATAGGGCTTGTAGTATTGCCGGAAATCGAGTTAAACCGTTTTTGACCGTTTTAAAAAACGGTTCCCCTTCCTCTCACTTCCCGAACTCAGATGGGCGATCTGAGTTCCCGAACTCAGATCGCCCGTAAATTATTTTTCCTTTAATTTTTGTTATAGTCTCTTCCTTTTCCAATGCCTTTCATCCTACTATTATTGTTTTTCACTTCTTACTATTTTCTAAGGTCTTTCTTCAGCCCTGGTTTATAAACTGAAAGCTATTTTATGATTTTTATAACATATTTACACATATTATATTTTAAGCCTTTTGTCTCATTTTCCATTTTTTCTATCTCTATTTGCTTTACCGGTTTATTTTTTTATATGTCGACTTTCATCTACAACTTAAAGAAACTAAAAATATTGATTAAACTCAGTTTAGCGAGCAATATAAAGATAAAACAGAGTTGGAAACGGTGGTTTCAAAAATAAATGAGTTATGTTGTCTTATTGGTGATATTAAATATAAAATATTTATTTCAAATTAAGCAAATAAGTATTTTATCAATACAAGTCCGATGAACATCGCAGGGCATCGCAAATATTTTGCCACTTAAATTAACTTTATTTAAAGGTTAAATTATTTCGTTGTATTTGCTACTGTTTTCTAACTATAAGGCTCTAGATAACCACTTAGTACTTTGACATTTAACTTTTTTATTGAGATTACCATACGAGTCCGGTTCTTAAAGGTGATGTAGATAAATATAGGCAGTAAACATTGCGAGGATATTGCCAAAATAAGAAAAATATCATTCATGCATGGGGTCAGTAGCGGGGGAATAAACAGACATTCTGAGCTTGACGTTCAACAAATAATTGGTATAATATTATGTGACCTTGCACTTACTTTCTCGCAAAAAATGCAGCTTTGTAATTGAGTTGCAAGTGTGTTATTTCCGTTGCCTTCAGTTCCGAGGAATCATATTGTTTTTTTAAAGTAGTAATTGCCCTACCATGTAGGTATTTTGTATTTTTCAATTTTGGGAATTTATTGATTTCTGAATGCGAAATAAAATGCGAATATAGACGTTGAAATAAAATAATGTAAAAGATATAAAAAAACTCAAGGTTATATTCAAAATAATCAAATAAAAAATTATCTCGAAGAAAAATCATTAAAATGGCATATTAACATAACATATCATCACGCCTGTATTCCCCGAAGGGTTAGGCAGAGGTGTACTCATGTACACCCACATTTCGCCGGTATGTTTAGGTCCCATGTAATAGGGGGCGAGCCTATTGCCATTAACCGGGCACAAATCCAGACTCCGAGCTACTAATGAGAATTTCATAGAAAAAACCCAATAACATTTTGCGCGACCTGGGGATCGAACCCAGGACCACTAGCGTAACAGTCGCGCTAAGGACCACTAGACTAATGAGGCATTAAAATGGCATATTATAACATAAAATAAGGCATATGTAAATACAGGGTGTTTGATGCATCGTTTGCCAAATGGAAATTGCCGATAGAAAAGGTCATTAGCTATTTTTTGAGGCCCAATAACCAACTCCCCGTTACACCGGTTTTTTTATAACAACTTTTGTAACTTTATTTGGAAAAATTCCAGAACTCGGCATAAAAGCTTCGATTTAAAAAAAACTAATTATATTATAGCCTTGTTTGAAGGATTTAAATTTATATTTATTTATTAAGAATTGTACACCTTGTGATAAAATAAAAATAGCTTAATAATTCCATGGTTTTACGGCTATTGTTATTGAAATTGTGTGAGTTATTTCGGATTGAAAAGTATGAAACATCAAACGGTGGACTATAGTCCACCTCCCCCTAACCGTTCAGGGACAACTGGTATGCTATGTTTATTTCTAGGTGTAGGTCAAAACATTTTTGTAATATTTTTATAGCGTCAAGCTATACTCCATAATGATTTTTAACTAAGAAATATTGTGCAACTAGACAAATTGCATTTCATTGACTCATCAGTTTTTTTAAAACAAGTTTCGATCTGTCGATTGCTTATGATACCTCTATAATAACAAAAACGTAAATATTAGATATAATAATGGAATTATAATGATAATTATTCTATTATATATAATAGAATAATGGTGATTTGTGGTTTTAAGCTTAATGTTAATTAACCTTCACGATGGCCCAACCAGTTTCGGACTCTTTTAGACCTAAATCATGAGCTGATTAGGCAACGAGCTCAAAGCCGGAACAGATCAAACCAAACCGTGAATACAGACGTCATAACAATAATGAAAGTTACAAAATCAATTAGTAATTAAATGGTGACCTAAGTCCCTTATCCGTCAGCCTACCTAGTAAAGCACGGTAATGTTATTTTTAAACGTATTGAAGATTGAAATATACTTATACCGCTATTTTTTATTACCAAAAACAATCATTTGCAAACCATATATGTATAGTCATTTTATGTATTGAATTTTGACAGACATTTTAAATATTAATTACTAGACGCCATAGATTGTTTAAATTGTATGTGCTTTACTCCATTTATGAATATAAAAAAAACAGTTTATAATTATAGTGAAAATTGTAAGAATCTACGTAATTAAGTACCTATATGAAGTAAGGAAATATGTATCTGTAGTCTCGTTGAATTAGAAAAAAAAACCGGATGTGTACACACGACTACACATCAAGCTATACAAAACCAATTTAGACTGACTTCCCATTGTAAAGGTTTTCCGCACAATTCAAGGCCAGCCTAGACTTGTTTTGTATAGCTTAATGTGTAGCCGTGTGTACAAGTCTGATCCGCATACCGCGGCGTCGAACCGTCGAAATATGAGCCACAACCGTAAAAAAAGGGTGTGTGTGTTTCGCGTTTACTTAGAAGCTTGATTTTGTAGAGCTCCTAGAACGTATCAGGAGTATTTGTAATTAATCACAACCTCCATGCGTTCCTGAGAAAAGTGTCTTGACAGACAGACGGACGACGAAGTGATCGTGTACTAATTAATTCCTTCTGTAGAAGTACGAAACCTTTAATTATGTTGTTGGATCATTAACTATTTAAAAAGATTGTAAATGCGCAATCTATTTAAATAGTTACGTATGGGTTACTCACTTGTTTGGGAATTAGCACGGAGATAATGAATAAATGCGAAGAAAAAGAAAGAAATGCGAAGAAAATGTACTTATTTCCTTGCCATTGACGTTAGCTGTAGATTGCAAGACAGTAATAATGTAAGCAATAGACCGTAAAACATGTTTGCTAATTACTCGACGTTTAACCATATCAATTATATAATTGATACGGTAAAGTGATACTCCTGTGCTTAGGTAAGGAAATATCAATAACACGAAAATTTAATCGTGCTAGAACAAACGCACCATCATCTCGCCGTTTTAAAAAGATAATTACAGAAAAAGTTTTATGTAATAGTTATTACTAATATAGAAGGTCTGCATGCCTGTAGGGCCGGAATCACGGCCCTGTGCTATTCTCATCAAGTGCACCCAAGTATTTTATCTATACTTTATAGTAAAGAGGAACAATTCGTTCGCCTGTAATTGATAAACTCTGAAACAATTTCAATAATTATTTGACTATCACAAAGCTACGAGGCTAGGGCGTCGAACTTGCTATCATGTTCAAAACTCACGTATTGCACTACCGACGTGAACCCAATCGTATATACCTCAGGACGAGGGGTCAACAAGAATACTGCTACGTCCCACATTGCTAGTAGGTACTTAAGTTTAAAAAAAAAACAATAACATAGGCTATCAATACCCCGGCTATGCCGGCGCAAATTCTATGTGGGCGCAAGCGCATTGTATTTGAAAATGTACAGTCGCCAGCACATTCGGTTATACAAAACTGTCAAACCTCTCCTATTGATTTTAAACCTTGAAACTTCGACAATTAAGGTCAAATCAATTGAGAAAATTTGACATATTGTGGTAACTTGATAATTAGTCTACCTACCTCAGATCAAATAAAAAGTAACAATGGAACTTTGCACGCAGACATGTATTAGTTAACTACGCCTTATCGTGGCGTAGTTTCGGTATACATGTGTGCGTGTTATTTTGTGTTGTAGACGGCATGGCGTAGTTTTAGCCGGCCTCACTTCTTTGTTCGCAAAGTTCCATCTTTACTTTTTATTTGATCTGAGGTACCTACAGCAAAAAAAAACTGTATTTAACTTGTATTATTTCGTTATAGAAAATAAGTCGTGTTGGTAGTTTAACATGGATTTTCCAACAATACCGCAAGATGCATTAAGTGGGCGGAATTTTTCCATTTAACGAAAATTTAAATTTGAATTATACTGAGTTCATACATACATATACACTGCATAACTATTCCATTTTCAGGACCCCAAAAAAATCAATTCTTCGATCTCATTCTCGATAAGATCTCCATTCGTAGAATTGACAGCTGCAGCAGCAGCAGCAGGCGCAGTTTAAATGCTTAGAAGAAAAATGTGTTTTGTATGTTTTACCTACGTACATTTTCTCTTTATAAGAACCCACCTCGGACTTAGACAAATAATATTTGTTAAAATTGCTCGATTCGCTGAGTTTTAAAGCGCCTAAGCGTAAGTATACCTAAATTGTACTCCTTAAATGATCAGTGAGTTTTTATCCGGGAATACTGCGCCCCATCGCTCGTTGGCAAACCTCGAGTGTGGACCTTTGAACGAGTGTCAAAGACTAAGTTTGTGTAACGGACATATCGTACTAGACCTACGTGACCACCGGATAGGAAACACATCCATGAGCTTGCGTTTCAGGCTTAGACGTAGACAACCTAATGAAAATTCAGTTCTTATAGGCCATGCGACGGCAAACTGCGATTTTCAAAAGTAAGATATTACAACCCACTGCATGTATATCATGAATATCTTCAATACAAATGACCTTATGTATGTAGGTATTCTGTTACATTTACATTCATTTGCGCATAAAATAATATCTTGCTCAACATAGTTGCATTTATTGAGGAACATTCATAATGTAAAACTTCAAGAGTAGGTATTTGCACAGAATAATTTTGCTCTTAAATAGTTAAATTCAGTTCAATTCAATTTTAGGGTTCCGTAACCAAATGGCAAAAAACGGAACCCTTATAGATTCGTCATGTCTGTATGTCACAGCCACTTTTTTCCGAAACTATAAGACCTATGCTGTTGAAAATTGGTAGGTAGATGTATTCTATGAACCGCATTAAGATTTTTACACTAAAATAGAAAAAAAACAATAAATTTTGGTGGTTCCCCATACTTAGAACTCAAACTCAATACATTTTTTTTCATCAAACCCATACGTGTGGGGTATCTATGGATAGGTCTTCAAATTATATTGAGGTTTCTAATATATTTTTTTTCTAAACTGAATAGTTTGCGCGAGAAACACTTCCAAAGTGGTAAAATGTGTCCCCCCCCTAACTTCTAAAATAAGAGAATGATAAAACTAAAAAATATATAATGTACATTACCATGTAAACTTCCTCCGAAAATTGGTTTGAACGAGATCTAGTAAGTCGTTTTTTTTAATACGTCATAATTGGTAACAGTACCTACGGAACCCTCCGTGCGCGAGTCCGACTCGCACTTGGCCAGTTTTTAATTATTAATATTTTTTTGCTAAGGTTAGGTAATATTGGGTATTAACGAGTTAAAAAATTAATAAATTATAATAAAAATAAACATTACATTTTTTGGATAAGACGTTCTTGAAAACGGTCTATGTTGCACGTGTTTCAAGGTTTGATGAAAAATTTATACGTAGTCAAACTGGTTATGTATTTTAATTACGTCGCCACAAGTCGTAAGTAGGTATTTTAAATATATTTCATGAATAAGCCAGGCTATTTTCTATGGAAACTTTCAATAACCTTTACATTATTTAAAAAATATTGTTTCTATTTGTAACCGTTATAGACCAGTGCCGATAATTTTTGAAACCGAAAAAAAATATAGTAGGATGAAACCCATTGAAAAAGGAAGAGAATATAACAAAAATTAAAGGAAAAATAAATTACGGGCGATCTGAGTTCGGGAAGTGGGAGGGAGGGGGGTTTAAGAAAAAAAACGGTATTTCTCGATTTCCGGCAAAACCACAAGTCCTATGGAAAAAAGTTAAATGGCAAAGTTGTAGGTAATAAAGAGACCTACAACTTTTGTATTTACACTTTTTTCACATATCCTCAAAATTTATGTGAAATATTTAAACATTACAGATACAGATTCTACAACTTTCTCAAAATATTGTAGATGTCTTAGTAGTTTCTTTGCATTTTCAGGGAACATTTACCGTAGAAATGTATTTTTTTTTACACCATCAGAAAGTAGATATTCCCTCCCACTTCCCGAACTCAGATCGCCCGTAATTTATTTTTCCTTTAATTTTTGTTATATTCTCTCCCTTTTGCAATGGGTTTCACCGTACTATATTTTTTTATACTTTTTGCCATTTTTGAAGGTATCGGCACTGGTCTATTAATGTAGTTCATTAATAAATGTTAAGTGAAAAAAAAAGCGACGTAGTCCACCTACAGCATCCGTCTGAATTGGACCTGCGCGAATGGCCTAGTCTACGCAAGGCTTAGGCTAGGTGCTCTCCGTTGACATAAATGAAAATATTGATAGGTGCTTTTCATAGGCTAGGCTAGGTGCCATTCGCTCAGGCCTGCGGTGGACTTCTTTAAGAAAAGCGTTGTTTTTAATATTTCTGTATTCATAATTGGTTTCTTCCGTTAGTTATATAAATTTTTAACAGTTATACTTAACTAAAGATAAAAAAGCGACTTTGATTGTAACAGCAAAAAATACCTACTATACAACCAATAGATAAGTAGATATCTACCAAAAATCAATTAATAATGTTGGAGTTACATTGGTACCCATTTAATTTATGATTGATGCTTTGGTAACTAGTTATTTATATAGTTTGTGCGGTTATTTTTATCGCATGGTTCAATTTGTTTTTTTATAAAACGTGTTCGTTTTATGGGAGTTAAAATTTTAGCAGTCATATTAAAAGTTTGTTAATGTACTTACACTTGTTTGTAAACTCAGATGAACTTTTAACGAGTGTTCCTCCTGTTTCTAGGCTACTTCGTAGATATTTGTCCGGTATTTTTTTTTGAAAATAGAGACTCGGAAAAAAACTATCGAGACTATCGGACATTTACAAATAAATTACCTAGAAGTCTGAGTAAGACCGGTTATCAAAATTGCGGGCTATGACCTGCGGACTAATAATAATATGAGACCCGATTGGTATGTCTACGGGAAAACTGCTCATCCAAAGCAAATTATATCGATGGGTGCAGGTTCATGAAACTAAAAGTCTTAAGAGTTGGTGGTGGTGACAGAAAAAATCTGAATATCCTCTTTAAGAGGAAAGGGTATTTTAAAATTAACCCGTTCCCGTTGAAATTTTATCGAAATCTTATCAGCGGTTTTAAAAAAATCTACAAGAATCTAAAAGTTTTTGTCGTGGTAGGGCCACGCTGTTCGCAGCATGAATGGGCCGGCTTGACCGGGGAAGTACCACACTCTCGCAGAAGACCGACGTCCGAGTAGTAGCGTTTAGTTACTGCGCTTCGTTCGGTGAGCGAGAGGGCCGGAGGCCCAATTCCTCCCCCAATCCCCTTCCTTCTCCTTTTTTCCTTCCCCTCCCTTTTCCCAAATAGGCTCGGCAACGCATCTGCAACTCCTTTGGTTTTGCAGATGTCCATGGGCGGCGATGACTACTTACCATCAGGTAGCTCGCCTGCTCGTTTGCCGAGTTATACCATAAAAAAAAAAAAAAAAAAAAAAAAAAAAAAAGTAGTTTACATCGATGATATTATCGTTTACTCCGAAACATCGCTTTCTCATTGGAGGAGTGCGTTAAGTTGGTTTACAAGTACTTTAAACAAACATTTCCACTAAAAATTAAAAATTAAATTACTTTTAACAAAAAGGTTAAACCACCTTCAAAAAATAATAAAATAATGTTATGTCTAAAACAGTTTGGGAAGTTGGCGACTTCAATTTGATTGGTTATTTTGTTTTCGCCACACAACAAAATAACCACTCAAATTAAAGTCACCGACTAACATTATTTTGTTTTATGTTTTTAACTTTTTTGTTAAAAGTATTTTTTTTTTAAATTCAAAATAAAGTAGTATTAGGATTTTTGTAGGAAATTTTCAAAATAAAGATTAAAAAGTTGTTATAAAAAAACGGTGTTACAAGGAATGAATAATGGGCCTGAAGAGATAGCTAATGACTTGTTTTATCGGCAAATTCCATTTGGTAAACGATGAACCTAACACCAGTATTTTCTCCCACTTTATCTGCGATAGTCTAGTCTAGTCTGAGAGGATTCCAAGACAAGAGATCAACGACCAACGGAGATGCCGTTGGCCGTTGATCTTTTACATATTTTATTCTAAATAATTTTAAACGAAATAAAGGTTTGTAGATATACTGGATAAAAAAAAGGTTATAGGGTAATCTCTGGATCTATTGAACCGATTTTGATAATTATTTCACCAATACAAAGCTACATTATTCCTGAGTGACATAGGCTATATATTTATTATCCCGTAAAATGAAAAGAAACGCGGACGAAGCCGCGGGTGGCAAGCTATTTACAATAAAAACTGCTTTCCGTGTCATGTCGTTATTTGCTCGTTGCTTGCCTACGTCCTACTATCGGTACTTATCATCAGTTAAGAGGATAGTATCCGCTTCGCGCTCCATACAAACGTAGTTTGGCCCTTGCTTGGATTTTAAACAATGAAAGTCATTGAAATTTTGCAATAACAATCTTATCATTAAAATACGTGTTCATGTAGTATACAATTTCATTTCAATATACGGTTAAAAAGTTACACGAGCTCAAAGATTGTCAATTTTCGTTGAAAAACGGCCCAACTTTATGCTAGTATTTCTCGACAATGTATAAATTCAGAAACATTCTGATTCGAAAGAAACCCAGATAATATAGTGAATATATTTTTACAAGATTTTTTTTTACGTATTAACAATATTATGGGAGTAATCTCCAAAATTCGGAACAAGTGAAAATGTTGCAAATGTATTGTTGTTTCTCCTCTCGGGCACGCGTTCGCGTCGCGAGGGATAGAGACAGCGACAACTGTGCAACATTGTTGCGTTCGCGAGGGACACTCCTCTTAATGCGACTTCGTGCCTGTATTCCCCGAAGGGTTAGGCAGAAGTGTGCAAATGTACACCCACATTTCGCCAGTATGTTTAGATCCCGTGTTATAGGAGCCGAGCCTATTGCCATTTACCGTCCAAAAATCCAGACTCTGAGCTTTCTGAGACTCTGGCTGAGAATTTCATAGAAAAACCCAATAACGCTTTGCTCGAGCTGGGGTTCGAACCCAAGACCTCTAGCGTAGCAGTCACGCTTAGGACCACTAGACTAATGAGGCAGTCAGTTGTGCGCGTGTTGTTACCATAATAAATGTTTATTTAAAAAAAGTATTTTATTTTATGGTATCACCCTAAGGTTAATTACCCAAGTGATAAGCTGGCCAAAATACACCATAGCATGAACTTTTCCATTGTAGAAATGATTTTTACTAATCAAAAGTAAGTGCAGAAAATATAACTTTTTATGTGCTCGACTGTACATTTCCGGTCGATTCATAACATGAATTGTTTCGTTTCAGTAACTGTAGGTTATGAGCAATAAGCTAACAGACGTTAGAACTCTATTGGCTATGCCGGCCAAGGTCCATACAAAAGTGCCCATCATTCTTAATATTTGATCGAGCGGTCGTTAAATACTTACAAACTATTTAACGACCTCTCGATCAAATATTATCACGATCAATTAAGATGCTACAGTTTCAGGCAAGACTGACTAATTTTAACGATAGATCTAGAAGAATGAAAAGTACGGCGAAAAACTACGGAACCCGTTTTCCATCTTTTAGTATAGGTATTAATTAATATACCTAAACCATGGAAAATGAAATCCAAAATGTTATGCATATTTTAGTTCCCAAAAATGCTTCTGCGGCAGCATAAATTGGCTAGGTATTGAGCGGCAGTCAGATTGACATTATAATATATGGTACTGGGCAAAATGACTAGATTACTATTCGTATGCTAATATTGCTACAGCATCATGATTGCGAATTGAATATTTTTTAATGGATGTATAAATGCTAATAATATTGCGTTAACACGTGTCCAGTGGAGTGTTCAAATATAAAACGTTCTTCTTCTTCTTGTCAGATAAACCTTGTACCTATTTGTTTCAAAGTATATTGCTGTACCGTTAACATATTCATGAAATTTTTGGGGTAAACGCAATTGGCGATCATCGAGGTTGTAGAGTATGCCTATGGTCTATTATCTCGATGATTATGTGATGAGGATACTGAGAGACTAATAAATATCATTGCCTACACCTTGTAGTGTTAAAAGTCAAAAAATTAAGTCCGTAGAAAAGTCGTTTCTAACATAACATAACATACCATCATGCCTGTATTCCCCGAAGTGTTACGCAGAGGTGTACTAATGTGCACCCACATTTCGCCGGTATGTTTCAGGTCCCATGTAATAGGGGGCAAGTCTATTGCCATTAACCGGGCAAAGACTCCGGGCTGCTACTGAGAATTCATAGAAAAACCCAATAACACTTGCTTGACAATGCTCGACATGGGGATCGAACCCAGGACCTCTAGCCTAGCTAGGCTTAGGACTACTAGACTAATGATGCTGCCTTTTAGTCGATATAGTAGTTTATGTTATTGCAAAAGGACAAATAGACAGACCAACTATCTTATAATCATTTTAGTATCGTTCAGATAGTCAATAATAATTATCCCCAAATATAATTATTATTGACTATTTGAACGATACTAAAATGATTATAAGATAGTTGGTCTGTCTATTTGTCCGCTTATAACTTAAGATCCACCAGATTCCTATTATATTTGATGAGACTGGCGCTGATCAACATTTAGGGTACTTTATGTACTACGGTATTTATTTAGTGGACGGCTAACAATTAGGTGTGGAAACTTAACAAACAGACAGAGTACCTACCTACTTTATATTATATCCATATTTGTAGCATCTATTTTGTCAAAGGGGTCTGGTGGAAAATAATAAAGAATTCAGAACTAAATTAACTAAAATAAATTACTTAAATCCATACGCCTCATATTAAAATTACGAAAGTACCTCTTTGTTTATTCTTAATCCTACTAGCAATGTGGGTCACACATTACTAGAATTCTTGTTAACCCCTTACCCCTAACCCCGCTTCGCAACTTTCTATTACTTTTTTACTCCTAAATCGCTGAACGGATTTCGATGAAATAAGGAAAAGTTATTGATTTCATGGCTGCGAATGAAACCGTCGGCAACAGCTAGTAACTCTACAGTACTTATACATATGATGGTAAGTAAAAACGGCAATAGGTACCTACTAGTACAAAATTCAAGCAATATAAATTCTCCAGCTCTATTTTGTATGTTTGTCGGCGGAATATACTGGTCTTCATACATTTGATAGGTACTATTTACAAATCTGGACATGAGCTGGCTAGAAGGGTTTTTGTCCTTATAATGTAGAGAAACTCATTTTAATGTGAAATTGCAAAAAAAATGGAATAAGTATAATACATTTCATATTTTATCAAAGCTGGGTTACAGATGTATCTTTGCAATGTGAAAACTTTGTAATGCATAATATATACAAAAAATACTGAAATACAGTTTGTTCGAAATAAGTAAGCCGAACGGAAGTTAGCCATTCCGAACTACCGCGGTGATAAAATCGTTTAATTAAGTGTTTTAATATATAAATATCGAAATTAGTAACCAAAATATTTAGAAATGTGAAATATATACGGCTCTAATTATCTTTACACCGACTCTTTCTATAAAAATTTACTACACTTGCAGACAACTTCCGATCGGCTTACTTATTTCGAACAAACTGTACATAGCTTTAGAAGTATTTTCCAATTTTAATGCCTAATCTAATCTGCCTAATCTTTGTGTACTTGATTTATGGTGTATGAAATTATAGTAATCATTATACACAATGTTAAATTATACATAATTGTCAACAATTAACTATCAATGTGCGACGTACGTGTTATATTTGTAGTAAAACGAGATTGCAGCAAACCGACATGGTGACTAAGCACATACCGAACCCGAAGGTATGTGTTTTGAAGGTATCATCTAGATTTTATCAATTTCGATTGATATAATATTGGAATGAAGTATTTCATTTATTAACAGCGGGCAATTTGTGGATCGATCCTTACAAACAAATATAAGATTTTTTTTTGAAAACGTAAGTACTTATATGCGTTCCTATAGTCAAACTTTGGTAATACCTAATCCAGTTTAAAACTTGTAGTAGGTATTACAACGATAACCTTCATTATAATCATGTAAAGTATTAGACTACCAAAAGGCCAAAGGCTACTACTTATTATGGATATTTTCCTTAAGTTGTTTTTCTTCAGCGTTACTTGGTCTTCGATAATTGTGGAAATAATAAAAAAAAGAAGTTAATAAGTTATCTCGATTTTATTGCGTCATATTCCTAAAATTAATGCTAACAAAGATTTTTTTAACACTTATTATATGTGCACTTACATTCATTCCAATGACTAGAAATGTCGTGGAACGAACCTTTAAAAAATTTTTAGGTTCTTTTTATTTTAAGTTAAAGCATATTGATATTTTTTATGTTAAAAAGATATATCTTGTGGTAGTGGGTGTATATTAATAATTATTAATAATGTAAATAATGTAATAATTATTAATAATGTAATAATTATTATTAATGTAAATTATAAATAAAATTGGGTAGAAACATTAGTTCAATAACATAAAAACATAACATCAATAAAACATAGGAACTCTTGAAGGATATTCTAATTATAAAAAAATACTTCAGCCACAGCAACAGCTTCAGGAGTTCAGAAAGCAAGTGTAGGATGTCTAGCTAAGAACAACTTAAACTTACTTACTTAAACCACTATCCACCATTTCTAAAAGAACTTTTGAGAACAAGAACAAGAGCATTTTGCAGCTCAGATTTTTAAAAACATTCTTCTTTCTTTTAGGGTTACCTTTTCTGCTAGTGACTTTATTTGCTTTTATCCAATTTACAAAAGTCCGCTCTTCTTCAGAAAATGGTTATTGACATATTTTCGATACCTAATGTTAGATAAAAAAAAAACTTTATTAAAACATCAGTTAAGGACTGATAAAATACGCTTTAGCACTCTTAAATCAAATCAAATAATATTAGTTATTAAAACGAAAAAGATTACCAATATAAATAAAGATTAAAATGGGTCTTAGCTTGCCACGAAAGTTCATAATGAGACACCTTATTGCAAAAACATCTATTTCTGTATATTCAGTACTATAACGTATAAAACTACTAATAATTGCCTATTTAAAAAATACGAATTGGGTGTTGGTACTCATAATATACATAAAAACCGGTGAAGTGCGAGTCGGACTCGCGCACGGAGGGATCCGTACCATTACGATTTATGACGTATTAAAAAAAAACTATTTACTAGATCTCGTCTAAACCAATTTTCGGTGGAAGTTTACATGGTAATCTACGTCATATATTTTTTTAGTTAAATTGTTCTCTTATTTTAGAAGTTACAGGGGGGGGGGACACATTTTACCACTTTGGAAGTTTTTCTCGCGCAAACTATTCAGTTTAGAAAAAAAGATATAAGAAACCTCAATATCATTTTTGAAGACCTATCCATAGATACCACAAACGTATGGGTTGGATGAAAAAAAAAATTAGTTTTAGTTCCAAGTATGGGGAACCCCCAAAATTTATTGTTTTTTTCTATTTTTGTGTGACCATTTTAATGCGGTTCATAGAATACATCTACTTACCAAGTTTCAACAGCATAGTTCTTATAGTTTCGAAAAAAAAGGCTGTGACACCATCGGACAGACAGACAGACAGACTTGACGAATCTATAAGGGTTCCGTTTTTTTCCATTTGGCTACGGAAGCCTAAAAAGTGTAAGGTGCCAATAAAATGGTAGAGTGCCAAGATTAGGTCTATTTATCTACAAAAAATGATAGTAATACGAATAAAGTCCTTTGGATTTGTTCCCGGTTAATGACAATAAGCTCACTTCCTTAACTCTGACTAACCCTTCGGGAAATAAAGGCGTGTTGGTATGAATGTAATTTGCAAGTTATATTTTATGATGGTTATTTGCAAGTTATATTTTTGGTGTAACAGCAGGAAATTATGATGTACTTACGCTTTAAAAATATTTCTACATAATATTGTAGGTACCTACTAACATAATACTTTGAATATTCGATTTTTGTGTAAGTAGTAAAATAAATAAACAACACAAAAATATAAGAATTTCCGTCTTAGATAATAATAAATATTTGTGAGCGCCAAAACCACCAAAAAATGGTTCATCCTCCGCGTCGCGTCGGTTTTGGTGGAATATACAGGAAGGGTTATACGTTTACCCTCGTTACTAAATAGTTGCATAAAAGCATACTGATTCGCTAATGAATATTACTACACTGCAATATTTTATTACCACCGGTGTCCAGGTCCACCACGTGTATTTGTTTTCAACAACTGCAAAACAAGAGGAGTTTCTCAATTCGACTGTGTTGATTGTTTTTTTTGTGTAGCTAATATTTTCATCGGTCAGGGACATAATATTTCGACTGTTTTTTTTTCTTTTTCAGTATCTTCGAAATGGTCTCAGTCTTTAAAAAGTAGGTCGGTACCATAAGTAAGTATAGGTACGTCTGGGATTCATTAACTGAATGTTTTTCTGATAGTAGATTCTGAATTGTTATTTAAGCATGATCATGACACATACCTAACTAAACATACGTCTTCTTATCCTTTATGGTTTTTTAAGATGATAAAAAATGGGATAATTATATGTTATTAAAATAATCCTAATTTTCTTAAGGTGAATGCACTACACTCGCTAGAGTTGATGAGTATAAACAACACATAAATTATATATAAAAAAATACTACTTTTTAAAAATTGGATTTCCACTGAAAAAAAGACTACTATAAACAGTAGACTACTTCGATCTACACACTTTA
Source organism: Subacronicta megacephala (assembly GCA_958496365.1). Classification (NCBI taxonomy): domain Eukaryota; kingdom Metazoa; phylum Arthropoda; class Insecta; order Lepidoptera; family Noctuidae; genus Subacronicta; species Subacronicta megacephala. The sequence goes on from OY292518.1 coordinate 6,355,735, forward strand.
TTTCAATGATAATAATTATTGGACAGACTTGGTGGTTAAATAAAAACCGAGGTCAACCGATGGATAAGCTTATCCTAACTCATCAAGTCATGATCAATGTGATGAAATATCTCTTTGCGCACACAAAATAAAAAAATATAAATACAAAATGGTACACACGGTCAACTTATACATTTCCAGTTTAAGCTGATCTCGCATTGTATAGGCTTCCATACAATAACGGGCCAGCATAAACTGGATTTGTATTGCTTGATGTGTAGCCGTGCTTACCTTTAAAACGATGTCAGTCGATGACGAAAATAAAGGATCTAATCAGATCAAAGGCACCGATTCTAAATTTTGGTTATCGTTTTGAAGGTGGTTTTAATTACTTTTAATTAATAATTTTTATTAATAGTTTTTATTTATAAAATTTAAGCGGGAAGTAAGTAGTTCTGGTAAGTGCAAGGCAACTTTTCTTATGATTTCCAGTACAATAACCTAATTACGATGTATCTGTCGAATAAAAATGTCTATGAACATACAAAATATACATACAGCGAATTCAATTAATTTTGGTGTGTTAAAGATAATTTGATGAAATATTGTTGTTTTGAAAGTTTTAAAATCATTTGAAACTGAATTCTATATCGAATTTCTTATTTATTATATATTTAAATTTAAAAAGGCACGTTTTTTTCTTGTTAGTCTCCATTTTAGCACTACGCGAGTACCAAACCAGTCACATGGTCTGGCTACGATTGTACCTACGTCACGATGAATAACTTGTCCTTCCTACGTGCAAAGGCGGGTAAATTGTCAATAGGTCATTGACGAAGCCACTGTTAAGGAAATCGGTGCTTTATTTATTCATAGGCAATTGCTTACTCTAGAAGTTATCTTCCTTACCTTGAGAACCTAATTTAGGTAGATACTATTTGTGTGTAATTTATTAAAACAAGCTCTATTTTACAAAAATGTTAGGAAGGCCTTTTTTAATGATAAGATTAAGAAGCAATATTTGACCGTGGGTTAGTTTGTTTGAGTAATACGACATGTGTTCAATAAACAATATTTTCTTAGTTAGTAATATTATAACTGCCTCATTAGTTAAGTGGTTCTAAGTGAAACTGCTACGCTAGAGGTCCTGGGTTAAATTTCCAGGTCGATCAAAGTGTTATTGTGTTTTTTTATGAAATTCTGAGTAGCAGCTCGGAGTCTGGATTTGTGCCCGGTTAATGGCAACAGGTTCGCCCCCTATTACATGGGACCTAAACATACCGGAGAAATACATTAGTACCTACACCTATTGGGTAATACAGGTGTGAAGTTGTTGTTGTTAGATGTTAAGAAAATATTACTGAAAATGTAAATATGACAAAATATGTATTTAAACCGAAGACGAAGGTTCGATGAATTTTAATTAAGGCTGTGCGTCTTGCCTTGTGCGTCAAATCGGTTTTTTATTTTCCACAAATCGTATGTCTATAACATATTCTAGAATCATGTATTAAAAATGAAGACATCAACAAGAACTTATGCATATTTAACTAAATTCTTAAATTATGTTTAAAAATCGCTATGGTAGCAGATAGATACTAGTTTAAAATGGAGCCAATACGGCCAAAATTACTAATTTAAGCAAAAGTTTTAGTATTTAGTTATGGCGTCCAAGGTAAGATGATCAACCTTAAGACTTGGCTTCCTTTTCCTTTCGTCTGGCGTAAGTACATTCGTGTCCAATTAACTTTATTATGAAAACAATATATTTTCAGCAAAACACTGCAACCTACTTCCCAAGTCAAAAAATTGAGCCTTGACTAGTTTAAATTTAATACCTAAAGTATTATCATATTAGGTTATATTTTACTTGGAACTGAAATAAAGTACTGTATTTATATTTTTCTATAATATTATTTGAAAACACCTCTATCTCAGTCGTTCGTTGATGTCTTTTATTCCCGGGGTAGAAAGGGGCGGGTGGTTCGGTTTGGTTTCACAGCAATGCTACAGTTGTCCATTATGTGAACCACTTTTTGACAGATGCCTTAGAACGTAGCTGTTACAGATTACGTAAAAGTTAATTTTCAAATACGTAACAAAATAAATATATTATCTACCGTATTTTATTCAATTATCTTAAATATGAGTTCTTGCAGACATTATAATACCATAAATGTAAAAGATTTTCCAAAAAAAAGATAATTGCTAAGCGTATTAAATTTGTTCACGCTCTGGCGTGTCTAGTGATGGAAACGAATGTATTCGCTGCAATCATTTTAAACAATGATATTAAAATCAGTATCGGCAAAATGGCATCCACTCTAACATCGATAAAATATAAAAAAAACAATCTTTTTGAAAAGAAATGAATGGAAAACGAATAATATACAAAAATTAATACAATCAGATGAATATTATACATATTTATTTATTATTGGTCGTCGTTGCACCATTTTCGATTTGACAACCAAATGATCGTTATTTCATTACCGGACAGTAATCAAATGTCAATAATCGAATCGATAATAATCGCATTGTTACGTCCCTGCAATCACTATAGTTCCATCTTTTAAAAAGTGATTTACCTGGTGGACAAGGTATAGTGAATTATTGTGGTAGCTATGGATTTCCTGTCTTATTTCAGAATATAAAACTTAATAAATGAGGACTTTAATGTGTTTTATCTTATTGTTACACGTGATATTTTATGACAGGCAAAATAAGACAAAACACATTAATTATGTTTTCCGTCTTCCAAAACTAGTATTTTCTCACTTAGTTTTATTGATAACAACGAATTATAAAATAAAGTTAATTAGCTATAATTTAAATATATCTAATTTGTATGTGAATTTCTATGAGTAAGTAGGTACTGTTATGTACTTACCTGAATAATTAAAACGTGTAGCATACTTACCTAATAAGCGCGTAGCATACTTTACTAAAAGCTATTAGCTCAATATCGACTACGGAATCGATTACTGTGGTTTTTCAGTGTTAATTTTTTCCCCGAAGCAATAATTAGAACACCCGTAATGATAGCCCTCTGACCCATCAGTTGGTTGTGTTATGGAAAACTAAACCTTATTTCAAAAGAGTATGGTTTAGGTATACCTAATTCAAGCACTGTATTCAATTTGTTGAAATATTAAACTGATATCAACCAACCGATGGATGGGGGCCATAATATCAGGCACTATAATTATTTAACACTGTAATCAATTCCGTAGTCGGTTCTCAACAAAGTACTTTCAGGTCTTGCGCTTATTACGTTGCTTATTGTACTTATATGTAAACAAATATGTTTTATACTATGAATGAAACTACAATCAATCACTATAATCGTTAATGATTCTGAAATCAATTACTATTATCAGACGCTTTAGAAACAGATTGCTTCATTTCAGAACGTAATAATATAGTTTAAAAAGCCCAAATAACAATACTAATCGCCACATGTTAAAAATAACAAACCAATGCTCAAAAATATAAATATCCATCATTTCGTGTAAATATCCGATAAAAATAGGTAAAAACGAGTATTTACGCGTGTATTTATCCTCCAAGTATTTATCATCCGCCCATCACTAAACATAATGGTCGCAGCGTAGTAGGTAAGTATTTAATTAAACTGCTATATTTGTATCAACATATATTTGTATTTAATGTCGCTTGTGAGGGCGTTGACATGCTCGCTCGGTTCAGCGAATTGGACGAAGGTGATAAAGGGGAGGGCGCGGAAGGTCGCAGGTTGTGTGGTCTGGTCACCTTGCGGGACCGAGGCAAGCTGCTATGGACTGGACTAAAGTGTCACCAGACGTTAACGGTATGTTTATGTTGATGTCGCACTCGGAAATCTTTCCTGATCATCGAAATACGCCCTTGATATTCAGAATTAAGTAGTGTTTAAATGCTATCTTGTATTTACATAAAATAGTACATAAGTTGTTCGATATAAGTCTTCTAGTATTATTATATATTTATTCCAAAAATATTACATAAATAAAAACAATAATCTTATGATCACCTAAAAATATGTATATGGCCCCTGAACCAGGATTTAAACCGGTATCACAGCAAAGTAATTTAGGTTATACCAGCTTCTTAGTACTTGTAGCTCAATGACTGCTGAATATTTTAGTCATGATAATGCCATTTCTGCATCCCACATGTCCTCATAGGATCTCTGATATGAGCTATTTCCATTGAAAATCAGAAATGAACGCAATCGAACGAACCTCGATTATTCTTGTGTCACCATCACATCAGGTTATACAAAACTGTCAAATTTCTCCAAATGATTTTAAATCTTAAAATATTGATGATTAAATTCAAAATTGACTGAGAAAATTTGTTATTTTGTGGTACCCTGATGTGCTGGCGACCGTACATCAAAGTCCAGTTAATGTTACTTTGTATCAAAATAATAAAATACGTACAAAGTGACCTTTCATAGTTGTTTATTGTCTCATTCAACGTATTTACAAAATGCACTTGCGTATGATAATACAATACAAATCCAGAATGCAAAAAACGAGGCATCGACTTTTATTGTTTATGTTTGGGTTCTTTCCTTTCTGGTTATTTCCATGAGAATTAAAAAAAGAACCAAATTAGTCGGTTATATTCCCATTTGCGTCAGAGGTATAAAAAATGCCGTTTGGCTGGATCTATAAATACCTACCTGTTGCTTGTGTAATTTCCATCCTCAAACTAAAATAATTTCAATGCTATACGTATTTATACAAGTATTTACTTACTCAAATATATATACGAGCGTATTTATGCTTGTACCTAGTCTTACCTCTCACTTCTACTTTGTATAGTGCAGCTATCGTAATCGTCTTTGTATTATACAAAGGGTCTCTGGCCGCCTTTGTATTCGTACACTCTTGTACATTAGGTATAAATAAATATTCAATAAATGGCGTAGAAGATGTTTTGTGAATGATTTGACTAAAATTAATTAAATAAAAAGTCATTAGGTACACCAACTACTATGTCAGGTTTATCTATGTAATAGTTATTTTTATAATAATTTTAAGAATACTTTTCTATTAATAATAAACAATGATGCTATTCAAAATCAATATCAGGGAAAAGCGTGTGACGCGATACTTACAGTCCGATTGAATCTGATTTACGCACATGTCATGTATGTACTTAAAGCGAGATACTCACTTAGAAGCGTAACATTTATTTATTTATAATTTATTTTACTTCATCTAGAAAAGTCGTAATGATCAGATGAAGAGATTTTGTAGTATACTTACAAAAGCATTTCTTCAGTTTTTCAATCGCAAGTTTCAGATGCCACGTTTGCTCGCTTATTCTGTATCCACACATGGCCCCAGTTTGAAATTCGGTGGCATTTGTGGATGCACTATTATGTACATTATGAAGAATATCTCACTAAAACATTTGTTTTATTATATTATTTATAGATTTTATAATTTCTCACTGAAATTATGTTTATCATGTTAACATGACTTGGTACCATGTAATTTTTCTGTTTCTGTACTTTATATTATAATTTAATACTCTTTGCTGTCTACCTTCAATCCTTCATTTACCTTCAACTTAAAATTATTACAGGCTCGCGTCAACATAGTTTATATGATACTATATTTAAGTGAGTACGTTGCTTAAGATGGTCCGTCATTTGAAGTAACACGAGTGATAGGTACGTCCGCAATTCAGTCGAATCCTCTTGATGACATACGTACATACATAATAATAGTTTAACAAACATTTGTCGATCTGTATTTGCAGAGATACAAAGGTCGTGATCTTCATTGCCATTCGATTCTAAAGTGATTCCATATTTGCTTTGTCGGAAACGGAATGTCAAGTTGGAGAGGGGCAAAACCAGTCATAGCTTATAGAGTGAAGGAATGTTATTATTGTTTTAAAATTATCGAAAATAAATAAAAAAAGGAAAATTTATAAAAATATTGCATTTATTAGAGGAACTTCATTGTGGAATATGGCGGTGGGTTTTTTGTCCACGAACATTATCTCTTTAGGCTATTTTTAAAACTCAAAGATGGGAATTCTGATCTTTAACTAGACCGGTTATGACTCCTAAAATAAAACTGACCGATTTTTTTTATAAAATTTTGATATTTGCAGATTAAAACCAAAAATTATCTTTTGTCCGTACAACAACAAACTATTCTTGCCTATTCTCTGCCGGTGTTTCAATGGTATTATGAATATTGTAAAAAATAACATAAAACAAAACATGTACTCGTATAAATAATATCCGTAGGAAGCTTTGCTTTAAAAGTGTAAATAAAAACCTTCATAGATATGGATACGAAGGTACTTGGGGTAGATATTACCTACTCGGTTTTGTCTTGTTGGCAAGAGCTACACGACAATATTTTTGAAAAACTACTACTACTCATAACTATACTATAGGACACTATTAGTATGTAGTATGATGACGCAATAATATTTTATGTATCCGAATAAAACTGTTTTGGTCCGAATTGGGTAATCCGAAGGAACTAAAATGGTTACGGAAACGTCTCAAATATAAAAAAAAAAAACATTCTAGTATCAGATATTATACACCACAATCTGGATATGCTGCATATGACTAACGATATTACATAGGTACAGGTTTTATAATTGTCCAGGTTACACTTTCAAGGCTCTACATTATATTAGTAATACAAGTATTAAATTTACATACCCGTGGCGTGCATGCTTGGAAACGAGGAGCTCGTTTAATGGCCCCCGCGTAGATTTAGTAGTTTAAGCAACATTGCCTTGCCTTCGCCTTGGATGGGTGTCCGTTGCCGTTGTTTACGCAATGTAGTCCCCTCAGAACACGCGAACCTTCAAGTGAATGTATCGCAGTTGTCACAACAAGCCTAGCTAATATAGCCTGATTTTGAGTTAAGTATCGGACTATTAGTGCACTTTTTCACATCAATGGTAACTACCTAGTTTTTAACCTACTAAACTGTGCAAGGGCTAAAAGGCCATATTCCGTGACAAAGTTAGAAAATTGCTTAAGGTTTACTACGAATATATTCCACTCAAATTGCTCGATGTTGCAGGTTGTCCGAAAATATTTAGGTAATTATTTTTAACCCCGCCCCAGGGGCAATATTTGTTTGTAGATGGGTAGCTCTCAAAGGTTTTTATTAAAGGATCACCGCAGTTCTGCTTTTATTTAAATGTTTAGTTAATCATAAGAATTACCTAAACTTACACAGGTAGCTTTACGTTATCATCAAATGTATACCCTTACAGACCCATCAAACTTACAGAAGTTTGTTGATAATAGGGTGTTGGTTTTATTAAAAATATAAAGGTACTACTTACCTTTATATTTTTAATTTTGTGTCGTCCCTGCCAAAGTAGGCAGAGTCCCCACCAAATTCTTTACACGTTTGATACAAAAATAGTAATTTCCCGATAGAGAATTATAGGCTCTTTCTATCATAGTAGCACAAGATACAAATGCTTCCTATTTTTAAGGCATTTTTTTTATTTTGATAATTTATTTTATTTTCGATTGATTCGATCAACCATATAAAGAAATAAGTCGGCCATCGAGATGGGAGTCTCGAAGGATGCACCCTCTAGAGAACAGTCATAAACTAACAAAAATTTATTTAATGATGCCGTGTTGGGTTTGAGCATCAAATGAAAAGGTTCAATTAGCTCATATAAAAGCCGAAATATCACGAGAATATAACAAAAAAACTAAAGCTGACTACTAAAAAATCACGCTCCATAAAGTATGAAACAAGAAAATATAATTCTTATCGCCAATTTTTTCGTAAGTACAAACTATTCAATATTTATTGTCTATTAAATAAACAACACACGTATGTAATATATTTTAATATTTTAAATGTAGTATTTATTCATAAACTAAATGAAAGCCATAAAACATAAGAACCTTCAAACATTTCGTGAATTTGGTATTTTTTGCGTCGTAGACGCAATCGTCAATATAACTACCTAGAGCTGTTTGCTTACTTTAGCATGGCTAAGTGGTTAGCTGATGATATTCCTAAATACACAAGTACTTATTTACTGATTTGCTTGCTGTATTAAATTATTATTAAATTATTTATTGTTGTGATGAGTATAATGACGATAGAAACTTAAAAACTCTACAGTCTTCATTCTTGTAAGTTGACGTATGAATATATTTTTCGTTATTGACTAATAGGCACTACAGTCCTTTCTAGTCAAATCTAAATTGTAATAATAATATGTTAACCAATACAACTTAAAAAGACATTTTCATAATTAGGTAGGTACCTACCTACTTAATGATTTTTCAACAATAAATAATACGAGTCGTCGGTCAACAGGACCCACTCGCAGTGGACCCGCGGGATCACTCAACCTAACCACATTTTGAATCGGTCAACTGGACCCATTGCTCAGTTGCATCATAAGTACAGCCACGGAGTAAATTTAAATCTTTTAGGCTTTTTTTACATAAAATATAGCAATATTATTCAATTAGATTTTTACTGTGTGTACGTAAGCCAATTTGCCTTGACAATAGATATTTTTTAAATTTTGAATGTGGGTCCCCTTAACCAATCAAAATTAATAAAGTAAATTATGTGGTTAACTGGGCCCGGGTCCAGTATAGAGCGGGTCCAGCTGACCAAAGATCCAATAATACATAAGCAGTTATTGTTTTTAAAATACAAGAAGGTTCTTATATAGATATATATAAATAAATGAATATTATTCTAGGGCCAAGAGGGAACAATTAACGCTTTCTGATGAGAGCTGTAACAGGGGTAAGTGGATCGGAATACAAAAGCGTAGTACTAATTCAGAGAAACACATTTAAAGCCTCACCGTTAAGCAAATCATTCGGGCTGGATGGTTTAGAGGTGTTCCTTATCTAACTCATTGAGTGGCGATGAGGCAAGGTGATTTTTTTTTGTCAAATAAAACTACGGTCGCAAACAAAAAAAAACTTACGAGTACCTAAAACTCATAAAAAGGATCGTTACACGGAGTAGTTCGGTACACGTGTATAATACAGATAAGTAACTATGTACGATCGTTCTTTTAATTTTTTATCATATACTTGTAAATTGAATACTCTGTAGTTTTACGATAGGTACTTGGTTTTCTTTATTTTATGTTTAAGTAGGTATTTCTCACCAGTTTTGTGTTTATCTAACATATAGGTTACTTAAATCATATTTATGTACTTACTATACAAGTAGTAACGTCACTACGAATGTAAGGTCTGTAGGCAATATAATTGGCAGTACCTATACAACATTATTTTTAGTTTATGCGAAACCAGAATAGAGTTTGTTCAGAATAAGTAATTGAATCGATTCCAATATTTTTTAAAGCATGTCATATTTTGTCCCAAAATTTTTAAGCACCTATAATAAGTACCTATCCGCAATCAAGAGCCCACAACATAGGTCAATGTCGGTCATAGCGGCACTAGGCGCAGGCGCACAGCAGGGCCCGAGGTAAAACAACCCCTTCAGTCGCCAGAAGTTGATGCCACAGATTGATGCGACAGGCAGCCAGATAACATAACAAGCTTATAACTTTGTCATTTTTCAAGATACGGTTTTGAAATTTTGTACATAGATTCTTTACCTTAAAATACCAGACACGTGTTTTGTATTTCGCATATACTAAAACTGACGTTCAGTTACCCGAAGTCGATGCCACAGACTGATGCGACAGACAACCAGATAACATAAAAAGCTAATAACTTTGACATTTTTAAAGTTACAGTTTTTTTTTGTACACACGGCTACACATCAAACTATACAAAACCAATTTAGACTGACCTCCCATTGTAAAGGTTTTCCGTAGGAGTCAAGGCCAGCTTATACTGGTTTTATATAGCTTGATGTGTAGCCGTGCGTACATAGATTCTTTACCTAAAAATACTAGACACGTGTTTTGTATTTCGCATATATACAAAAACTGACCTTGTATAGTAGCTAGTAGTATAGCTATATAGCTATAGTAGCTATTCGAGGAAATAATATATTTCATTAAAATTATTTATTCATTAAAAGATTATGCGCTTCTACAAACCTATCGTCAACAGTATTGGTCTATCTCTAGATAAACCAGATTCTTCTTTCAATAGGCCAGCTTTTTTAAGGGTTCCGTAAGAAAATGGCAAAAAACGGAACCCTTATAGATTCGTCATGTCTCTGTCCGTCCGTATGTCACAGCCACTTTTTTCAGAAACTACATATATGAACTATGCTGTTGAAACTTGGTAAGTAGATGTATTCTGTGGATAAAATAATTTTGGTTTCAGTAAGACATACAACGAAAAGTCGCCATTTCGACAAAGTTGGTTTTCCCAAATACATTAACAAACCGTTATAGGCGTACTTTGTCTAAAAATGGCAAATATCAGAACCATTAGGTACTTGGACATACGTGGCCATATTTTTTGTTCTTTAAAGTGAATTTATAAACCCTTATAAAACCAAATAATAAGTGCAAATAGTTTCCAGTACATTTAGTTCTGTTTATCACTCTTATTTGCTTACTTTAATTAAAGTAGTTCTATAATTATTCTTGTTAGCAGTTATAAGTATAGCTTATCTACTCTTGAGTGCACTTACACCCTCGCGACACTTTTATGGGTCACCCAAACTTATATTGCACTTTTAATTACGCCCTATAAGTAATTATAAGTTAAAGTATAAGATCAGATTTACTATAAGGCCAAACTAGCTCCATGCTTGCTATAATAAGCGTGGCAGCCATTACTAGAACCGTTATGAGAACATTATAAGTGCCGGAGGTCTGTAACATCTGCACTATAGGATAATTTTGCTGCTGGGGTTTACATCGTAAATAAGTGTTTGCAAAGCCATTGAAAATTCATCTCACAAAGTTTATTCAGTCTCCATCGAAGGTTAGAAATCATACATAAATAATAAAATTTTAATAATTATTAGCTACTTGTAGGTAGGTATATCAAGGTATGATTATGACTACATATTATAAAACAAAGTCCTCCGCCGTGTCTGTCTGTCTATCGCGATAAACTGAAAAACTACTGCACCGATTTTCATGCTGTTTTCACCAATGGATAGCGTGGTTCTCGAGGACGGTTTATATGTATAGTACATACATATTATATTACAAAAAGTTGAGAAACCACGCGGCCGAAGCCGTAGGCTCCTTCACTAAATAGTTTGAATTTACGGACCTATATCGTTTTTATCGACTCTTTTCTTGCACCACCTCGAACCATCCTTTTCAATCATTAGGTGTCGTTCTCTTTTCAAGTTCAGTTTTAATTGTTTAAAAACTCATATTAGCTAATATGAGTAGTGTCGTGGGTAGGTACGTACATACCTGTCTACGACACTACTCATATCATCATCAACCCATTACATTGTCCCACTACTAAGCACGGGAACGGGACTCCTCTCAGTACGAGAGGGATTAGGCTATAGTCCGCCACGTTAGCCTACTGCGGGATGGCAGACTTCACACGCCGCGCCGTCAAAATAATCTCTCAGGCATGCAGGTTTCCTGACGTCAAAACTGCCGTTGGTATTTTCGATTGCATTTCGTCAATTTTACTAGGCAAAACCATCCCGGTTACACCTTTAATTTAATACGGATTGTCATTTTAACATTACTTTTAACCAAACATATTTTAGGTAGGTGTAACTTCTACAAAACATTAATAAAGATTTAATGTTCGCAGCCGGAACTCGAACACCTATGATTGATGACATAAATAGTTAGTTACGTTTTACCTATTTATTTTGTGGTGATGCGATGTTTACCTTCTATACCTACCTATTCGTAATTTAATATGATTTTAATGGATGTATTCAGTCATCCCTGATTAAGAGTACATAAACACATTAACATACCATCACGCCTGTAGTTCCCGAAGGGTTACGCAGAGGTGTACTAATGTTAATGTACTCACATTTCGCAGGTAGGTTATATTTAGGTCCCATGTAATAGGGGATGAGCCTACTGCAATTAACTTTCAATAGAATTTCAATAGAAAAACAAATTAACACTGCTCGACCTTGGGATCCAACCCAGGACCTCTAGCGTAGCAGTTGCGCTTAGGACCACAACACTAATATTACTAATTTATTATTTATTTATTTACATGTGTGCGTGTAATTAGGAACATGCATGCGTTTTTTTATTATAGAAGATATTATTATTCCCGGGAGTTATTTTAGTGAAGAAAAAATACGACCGCGGGCAGGATTCGAACCTGCGTCTTCTGGTTAAGTACACCAGACGCTATGACCGCTAAGCCACCGCGACTCCCACCCGGTTCGAATCCTGCCCGCGGTCGTATTTTTCCTTCACTAATATAACTTAATAATCTTTGCATGGAAAATGCCTAAAAAATACATAAAGATATTCCCGGGAATGCTCAAATTTTTTTTTAATATTATTCAACATACATATCCAAAATTGAGCTGTTTCAACGCCGCCATTTTTCGCGCTTCAGATGCCGTCATGGGCCGCGATCATCGCACGAAGTTTTTGTTTATTACGGGTGTTTTGGTTAATTCTTAAATATTTTACCATGGAAGAAGCTAAAAACCCTTTCTATCGGTATTGTATAGTACCAAAATACAAAAACACTATCAGAACTACTCCAGTCTCACCACTGACGAAAATCGCTCATGACACACAAATTAAAATATATTTCCAAGATAATTCCTCTTCTAGCAGCATTCAATGTCGTGGCCCGTGACGTTTCATTTCGTTCGACCAATGACAGCGCGTTTTGTAAATTTGAACTTCGTTCGCATAATAAGCACTTTTTAATTATTACTTTATACAAATAAATAACAATTATGTAATACAATGTTGTTACAATAATAGGTACTTTAAGTATGTTTAAGATTCCGGAAAAAATATATTAGGCAAATTTAAACTTCATGCATATTCCTAAATCAGGAATATGCATGAAGTTTAAATTGTGGTGTACACGGCATGGCGTAGTTTTAGCCGGCCTCACTTCTTTGTTCGCAAAGTTCCATCTTTACTTTTTATTTGATCTGAGAATGAGGCATTCAAGATAGCTTCCTACCTAATAATTAAATATGTCCGTATCCGTCCGTATGGCCTTGTCTAGATGGTTTTATACTTAAAAAATAACGACGGTCCATTAAAGAAAAAAAGTTCTTTATATGCACGTTCAAGTTATTTTAGAAAAAAAAAATATTTGGCACAATTGATAAACAATCAAAACACAAACAGAAACAATATATCAGAAAAAAACCTATGATATATGTATATCATGTTTTTAGTTTGCAATAATTTCGGAAGATTGAAGAATCCATCTTGTGCCCCTTGGTAAACTCTATTCCAAGTTTCACCATGGAATGTCCAGAGTGGTATCATCTGCATAAGAAATTAGGTACCTAGGTATATTACAGTTTTCAACATAAACATTTGTGAGATCATTTATGTAGACATACAATAATGTAGGGCCCAAAATACTACCATTGAGCATTCCATGTGCTAGGTTGATCATCACTTGTATAATTTGCAATTTTTCACTTTTTGCGTTTTTGGCGAGTTGATTTCCTAGGATGCCAAGTTGATACAGCTTGTTTAACAGGGTGACAATAGAAACCTTGACAATTAAAAGCCTTAGCCAAATCAAGAAATATGGTAAGACATTTCTTTTTGTTATCAATTAAAAAAAAAATACCATTCGATTGCCACACTTGTGATTTACCTACCTGTTCACCCGTTATGGTTTGGGTTTTATCCGTTTAGCTAATAAGCATATTTGATTGTTTTATAGTCATCTTGTAGGTAGGTACGGCCTCTTTAGAGGTGACCCAGTTATAGGTAAATATCGATCTTAGTGCAATTATAAATATATAACAATACGTTAGTCGAAATTTAGAGTTATATTTTTATAAATTTGTTGTTGTTACCCTGACTAAAATTCCAGTCTAGCACCCCATAACAGGTAGGTACATAAGTCCCTATTGAAGAGGGAGTCCGGGAGACTATACCGGCTCTCTACTAAAAACTTTAACACTGGGTTTTAATTTCTCTGAATAATATAAAGAAATCACTAGGTACTAATTATAAGTTCAAATTGCGGAACAGATAACCCTGGGTAAAGTCTCCCCACGCATGGCTGATATCTCCCACCCCACGCCAATCTATGTTATTTATTTTTTACAAAAATCTACGCCACATTCCTAAAAGCTATATACTGTAGGTGTTGCCATTTATATAGGTTACCGACTTGTTTGAATCTATGGATACAAAACAGCACCAATGAAATGTTTAAAATGAAAAAGAAACTTACAGGTTATCACTTCGCAATTTTAAATCTAACTGCCGAACGCAATTGCGTCGCGGAAGAGGGACGAGGAAAGCATGTTACATCAAAAGTGCGGCAACGTCGCAGTTCGTAGTTATACAAAGATTCTATGAGCAGGGGCTATTGTCTCCTCCCTGGTAAACTCTCCCGGACTCCCTCTACCTATTCAAGTGATTGTTTGATGATGATGAGGTAGGTCACAAATGATACCTACTTAGTTAATTTTCTAATGACTGCTATACCAATGTTACATTTAAAATTCTAAGCGTCCACTAAATGACACTAGTGATATCTAACTAGGAGTACCTACCTAACGTAATTTTCCTATTGCATAACGTGACAATTTACGAAATGTTAGGGTCCACTAAAATCAGCATAATAATATTATTTGGAAGAGATTGGTCTATGGGGCAACAGCTCTAGGTCTTACATTGCAATTTACCTGATTACCTTCGGCATTATGATTATGGGTATGGGTATTTAGATACGTAAAACTTTGAACTTCTGTAGGTAAGCAGGATCAACCTGCTATTTTATCGTAATATTTATTAAATTATTTGTCCAATTTGTCTATTGATCGTAAGCGCGACTGATACTGTAGAAAAGAATTTTAAATTTCGATTATTATAAATATTGTGAAAACGTTTTTCTCTCTCCGTTTCTATATACTTTTACTAATAAAATTTAACATCTATTCTATTCTATCTATTTATCATCATTAGTGAAAAAAAATTAATTCACATCTCTATAATATTCAGCTCAAGCACCGCCACTACTGGGGGCGTATACTTATAGGAACAGAGTGACCATTCCCATTTGCCACCACTGGTGGCGTCGACGGGGTGGGGGCAACTGGGAATAACTCTTGGGTTATTCCGAGGAAATTCTATTTGGATTAGTATTGTGCCCGGTTACTGGCAAAAGACTCGCTCCCATATTACGACGGACCTATATATAACGGCGACTGTGGGTGTAAATTAGTAGTCAACTCTACGAATATTATTTATTCGTAGAGTCAACTGTAATATCTAAGTTACGAATACTATAAAGGTAGAGTAACATGTACCTACGCAATGTAGGTTTAAATTTTAGTCCCAATCAAGACTTTTTATTATAATCAATCGCCGTTCGTTGGTCTCGCTTTTACACAAAAACGGCTTGACCTATTAGAACAATTATTTTTATGTTTTGTTTGACGTATAAAGCGGTGGTTTAAGAATAGGTTATATAGGGAGAATCTTGAAAGAAAACTTAAAGGTATAGAAAATCGTCTACATGCCTTGCGATATAAAACTGTGATTTTCATCATTTTATTTTTAAAAGATTAAATGGCGTTCGTGGCGAGTTTTAAAATTCTTTGGTGAATTTAGGAACAGTTTATTTTTAATCCATAACATCCTTACATTGTAGTCGTGTTACACCATTTATAACTCGAGAACGGCTGATCGATGATTTTGACGATCTTTGATTTGTTGGATTTGTCTCCGCCTGTCGTAACAAAATATCGAATAAAAATACAAACAGTTCGAGCGGATAAACGACCCCCTGGAATATAAAAACGTCAATTCAATGCTTCAACAATAGATAAAGTCGCAATTGTGATTCATTTACAGTACGGGAACGAAATAAAATAATACATCAATTGTAAAATCCTTTATTAAAGTAATAAATAAACTTGCAAAAGAGTGTATCCGCAGCAATAACTTGAGCAGGGCCGCAGTGCCGCCGCCTGCGCTGCTACCAACCGGTACGTCACATTACACAACACTTAAAGCATCGTAATACCAGAACATTATATAAAATAATACTTAAATATTATCGTGATGACTCGGCGCGGCCAGAGACTGCACATTCGCTGTTTACTTAACTAGCTACATGGTAACTATATTTCTTAAATTTTCTATACAAAGATCTAGGTACTTTATGCATTGTCTTCCATAGAATACCTATTTCTATGCTGTGGTAATATTTACGGATACCTACTCATTTTGCGTAGTCTCTGACCGTTGCAGTTTTGAGAAATATTAAAATTATAAAAAAATGCATTGTGCATAACCACAATAATTTGTTCACATTGTTCGCAACCAGCAAACATATAATATTTTTTTTAACAATGTTATATAAAAGGTTCGTGTGGAAGAACAAAATTTTTGAGCACAGGGCATAGAAGGGAAGATACTGAAATCCTGCAAGTGAATTACGCTGGACATTTCACAAATGTAAGTAAAATTGGTAACATAATTATTCATTGATTTTATTTAGCATCTACCGATAAAAATATATTTACAAAAATCCTTTAACCTTTAATACATCTAGTTACACACGATACTATAACTATGATTAATTTTAAAACAATAAAAATATATATGTACATAAATAATACAAAATGCCCATCTCACTTTCACCTATCAAGAATAAACCAATATCTATTGTGACAAAAATAACCTGATCGATTGTTGTCATAATTTATTGATTGTAAACAGACCCTCGCTTGTAGTTACAACATATCGCCAAAAAACGATTAGATTTCATATCAACCGAGATAAATTATTTTCAACAGTTCATAGAAATATTCAATAACGATACTTTGTACTTAAAAAAATTGCAAGGCAGTTAGACGATCTAAGCTAGATCCCAAAATAGTGACTTTGTGCATCAACAAACTTTATAGAAGTTATAATGTTTATATATAAATTCATTGTAGAAATAGGTATAAGTGTGAAACTTTATGGAATCAACAGTCGATCTGGTTCCGCGGGCGCTGCAGGACGTCCCGGCGAGGTCAGCGCACTGTGCACTGCACTCACATCGCACCTAGCACGAGCGTCTAAATGACACAATCTCATAGGGGAACATGTCAGTCTCTGGTCAGTGGATGGACACTAACGCGGAAGGTTCGAGATGGTCTTTTAAACACAACACAGTTTCGCAGAGCAGTGCCTCCTGCCGCTCGCACTATGAGAGCGGGCGCCGCCGGACGAACGCGTCCGCGCCCGACGACGCGTACGAGCTCGGCACCTCGGGCTCCACTTCCTGCTTGTACCCGTTCTTGCCGTGGAGAAGATTGCTGCTGTCGTCCATGACAGTCTGCAAATAGGGATTAGCATTATTATCATATGTAAATAAATATACACGAAATCATAGTCTATGTGTGTCAATACTCGTGAACTCACGCGCTGACGCACATTTTCGCGCGAGACTGCTAAGAACATACTGTGCCCTGAAGTGCACAACCAACAATCCTGATGCTATAATTGTACCTACTTTTGTATGTTTTTAGCTTTTTTATTCATAAAGTTGGTGTCCAGTAAACAGTAGGTACACTATACACGTACGTCGTACGCGTAATAAATAACAATTTTATGAGTACCTATACTCAATTTTATTTTATTGCTTGCTTTATTACTAGAGATGGGACTATACCCGGTAAAAACCCAGACTTTGGGTAAATACCTATTTATACCCATTTCTACCTTTCCATTTTTAATTTATACCGGGTAAATACACAATAATTACAATCAGTTTAATTTAAACTAATTGTTGTATTTTTAACAGATACTTTGACATACAACATTTTATAATTGATTTTTATTTGTGAATGTCGTCAGCACAACATACGCGTACATTGTTTTCTCATTAGAACAAGAGAAGAGTATAGCACTATAACTGTGCAATAGAGATGATGACCAACACTAATCTTACAAAATTACTAAAATAATTATGAAGACTATATTACAATAATTAATGAAAACCGTATCGTACCGGACCGTACCGGATATATAAGCTATACGAGTATCAAACTAATTGTGCAATTTTAATATTTTTTTATTGGTTACTATTTCTTACTGTATTACTGTCCGAGTTTCATTATAATTTAAAATGAAAAAATCTAAGTAATTGTTACTCATTGACTTGTTTTGAAATGTTGTCATGATATATAAACATAATTATGTTACTTATCTATATATTCTTAGAGGTAGTGTGCAGCATTTAGTTAACTTTATAACGTGCAATCAGTACAATATTCAATGGTTGTTTTTATTGTAATTCGTTCATTTCATTTGAAAATTTATGTTGATTAAAGTTTTAAAAGACATTTAACTTCGTTTTATTTAAAATCAATACTTTATCTTTAATGGTCAAGGTCAAAATTAACGTGGTAGATCGTAGTATTGATGACAAAGTCAATTAAATAATATTATGACAGTATTCATTTCATGACAAAGCCATTTCAATAATATAAACGGTCCTCATTTTTTACCCGGTATTTTTAATTAATACCCGGTAAAAAAGGGTGTTTATTCTATTTTACCTATTTTACCCTTTCCTTCCCATTTTTACCTTACCATTTTTTACCCACCCGCCCATCTCTATTTATTACTCTAGTGGTCCTATCCTGAGCGTCTGTTACGTGTTATTGGGTTAATCTATGAAATTCTCAGTAGCGGCTTGGAGTCTGAATTTATGCCCGGCCAATGACAATAGGCTCGCGCCCTATTGCATGGGACCCAAAATATAGAGCATGAGCAATGCAGAGGTGTAATTCTGATCCACGGGACGCCGGTGCTAAACCTTCAGGTAAAACATATCGCTTAAAAATAAATAAAATTACAGCGATTAATTGATACAACTTAAATAATTTACATTGACATTATCTGATGAATCAATAACAGCGCAACATACCTACACACCAAAATATACAGTATTGTCTGTACCTACAATTCTGATTGTGAAATGTTATTTTTAACCTTTAAGTTGAAGTTTGTTTGCCTCATTTAAAAATAACTTGTTTGATTTTGAGTAAGCATTAATTTGTCCTGCTCAATACGGAAGCGCGCGTTGCATTACAGGTGTAGTGTCGTATTTTATTTTCCTGTTTAATAAGTTACTCACCATACAAAGTCCATTTGTCTTGGCTTTCGAGGTCGATTTGGAGTATCTCGCCTTGTAGAAGTCGCTGAAGAGGAACAGGAACAGAAAGCCGTGCATCGCGATCCAGTAGACGAAGACGCGCGGGTACTGGCACGACGGTCGGAACAGCACTTGCAGCTGGTGACTGAAGATCAACACAAATTGAACCTGTTGGGATGAGAACAATATTTTAGTGAGACACATAAGCAGCGGTACCCCGGTCGAAAACAGTTTTATAGCTTATATCCAATAACAATGATGCGAAAATACTTCCTCTTGACTTCGTATGAATCTGGCAAACTGAAAGAGTTATATAATATGTGATTAATATAATGGCAATATAAGTAGTAGCAGGCAGCAGTATCACACAAGCCACTCTTATTATATTGTGTGTTGTCCTGGGTGTTACCCGTAATGGTATCGATTTTTCCAATTACGTGAGACACCGTTCAAACATAAAAATCCAGTAAAGACTGAACTCCCGTTATAAATGCTTTTCTACAATGCAAGGCCAGCCTTTTCTGGATTTTTATCGAAGGAATTTTACCGAAGGAAAATTATTAAATAATTGAATATTTATTTGAATGACCATTTAAAAAAACATTAGGAGAATAACAACAATTGATTCGTTCGGGTCTTACCCGGAACCTATTGTATCTACACACCTAAACATCAATTTAAAAGAGCCTCACTAGCAATATCAAAATACTGGCAATTATACATAAGTTCGATGGCAAAAAAACACAAACGTCAAATTTTAAGTAATTTGTTTGTTCTTAAATAATAAAAGAAATAAAATCTATGATTTCTCACGAGCCATTTATGGTAATTGGTGACGATCAGGTGTATTTTACAACATGACAAACAACAAAAATATATCTATATATGTATAATAAAATTATGCTACAACACCTTAAAAGTATTATATACACCACAGTATGTGTAGCATATTGCTGCCTTCGTTCGGCAAAAGTGGAGCGCTAGAGGCCTTCCCTATGTCCCCAACCTTCTCCTTTCCCGCCATTTTCCTATCGGTAGGCTGTGACTTGGTTGTGTTTTACTTACCATCAGTTTGGCCACCTGCTTGCTTGCTATAGTTAATTGTAAAAGAAACTTAATAGCGTTTAAGGGCATTAAACTGTTTCTATCACGTTTTTAACTTGCATTTAATGATTATTATTATTGTCACTCTTTCCTGGAACAGCTACCTGTAAGTCATACAGATATTTGTCCGTGCGGGGATCGAACCCACAACTCGTGGCGCAGAACCCGATTCCTCAGCCATTACACCAAACGTACCATTAAAGTTTATTGCTACCATGGCTGTTTGGTGGCTGCAGATTTAAATTTCTCGTATCGTTAATTATAACGTAATTTAATATATTATGGTAGTTTTTTATATATTGTTCAGTCCTCTCACCATCTGGAAGGCGGTAAGGTACTTCTTCCACCAGATGTACTTCTGGTACTGGGGACCCATCGCCGACACCATGTAGTAGAAATACATAACGATATGGACGAAAGTATTGAGCAGCGCAAAAAATGTGCTGTGACCACCTGTTGACAAATACGAAAATATTGCATCACATTTTGACACAGAGTTGATCCATATGGCACATATAACAAATTTGAAAATAGGTAAGTGTAAAATGTCATATGCGCTGCCTGCGCTAGTAATAACTTTGTTGCTGGAGTCAGTGTCCTGTTAAATGTGACCACATTTTATTTCATGTCTTCACAATAAAACACAGTTGGTTTTATTTACGCCATTCTGCTCTCTAGCCAAATAAAATTACACCATGAAAGAAAAAGGATAAATTAAAAGACCTTGTTTAAGTGTAGGTATATGAATTTTTAAGACGGGAAGGGAAGTTGTAATAGGCTAGTTGTCTGGTATTGAATTCAATCAAAATAACAGACCTATTGTAAAATCAAATATAAGACTACCTATATCTACTGAAAAAAATATTTCAATCAACTAACAAAGTTCAAAGTTCCTTATTTTTGAACCAATTTATGTTATTCGGCACTAAGACAAAAATATTAGTCCACTAGCCTATTTTCATCATATAGCTTGACCAAATGAGTAGAGATTAGATATGAGTTTAAGCCCGGACATTCATGTCCAAAATTCCTTGGCAGGAACACATCCCTAGTAGAGATCGTTTTATGATTACAAAATAATCAAGACAATTATGATCAATTGATCATTATATATTCAAACATTGTATGTTATTTATATTCATTGTATATAGTCGGTCAAAAAATATTATCATGTTCACGTGCCAATACCTCGTAATTTTAACGTTTATACGTGATCACGAGTGTAATCAATGGATAAATAAACGAGAAAACGGATTTCTGTTATAGCTATAAGAGGACAAAGTACAATGGCATTATTTGTCTGTTTAATTATCGCTTCATAGGGAACGATAGATTTCCTACTGCTAACAACAATGACAAATATGATGTGTTAATGTTTTATATTTTCCAATGAACTCACCTCAAGGAAGAAGATATTTTTTTTTTTATTATCAAAATGGTATTTTCAATTAAACAATGCTATAAAATCGTGATAATTGAATAATCGGTTAATTAAATTGGTAATTTTAATAAATATTGAATCATTATTATTCAATTTGTTATTTCTTGAATTAACATAGTACGTTAAACATTTTCACAGATGCCTACATTTATGTTTTTTATGTGATGTATTCGACCTCAGGCAGGATTTATAGGTCAGATAGGATGTCACTGATGTCACCTTAACCGCATACATTACATAAAATATGGAAAATTAAATCGATAATGCCAACCACATCTCGGCTAGGCTAGGCTCACCCCCTATTACATGGGACCTAAACATATCGGCGCAGTGTGGGTGTACATCAGTACACCTCTGCCTAACACTTCGGGGAATGCAGGCTCGATGATGTGTTATGTAAAAAGTATAAATACCTATATAGATTAAAAAGTTTTTAAGTCAGCTTATGGATTTGCTATAGTTTTTTTTACTTGTGTCCGTGTACAGGAAAATCCGCGTTGCCGCTTTGCCAATGGAAACTGCCAGGTAACCTACACATATCAAGCAAGATATAGAAATATTTGATTTGAATATATTTTAGAACCTACATTTAAATTTGAAAACTTAACTATTAATTAATTAAAGGACAATCGCGGCCCTAATAGGCCCCAAACGGAAAATATCTTGTTTAACTCAGCATCATCTTCTGAACTAGTTTCTGGTGAATTTTCGATATTCATTTTTTAAATCATATAGCATTATCTTAATGTCATCAATTTGGAGATTCTTTATTCAGTAGGTAACAATTGTTTTGAAAGCAGTGTCGGGGTTGCCATATCATTTGAATCATTTATTTCCTCCCTAGTACTCATATCTTTTTTTATTTAATTAGAAAAGGATATCCAACCTGAAATAGCTTCAATACAGAATGAAGTGTTTTAAGGCCAAGTGTACCTTTCATGATAAATTAAATTAAATGAAAACGAGATCTCTATGGTTATAAATAAAGTCTAAATAAAGGGCGAACAAATCTGATTTTACAAATAAATAAATAATACAATAGTACGATAAATACAAATACATTTTCAGAAATAAGTAAGTAGGTATACTAGGCTCGTAAAAATGAAGTATCCTAATTAGGTATGTCATAAAAGAGATGAATAACTAAACTATTACTAGTAGTGTTTTTTTTTATAAACTTTACTAGAGTATCGACGATAAAAGCGATGATTTAGTAAGCGGACAGGAAACGGTGAAGGCAGGTTTGCGCGCGGGTCATTAACGTTCACAAAAACCCCCAGATTTATTTCATAGTCCGTAAATGCAATAACCAACATTTCTAAATTATTAAATTGTATTTCGACATTCTATGCGGAAAAAGTCGCGGGCGGTCGCTAGTTTTAACGACCTCGATTTCAAACAGACATTACAAATAAAATGCTTCGATACATATTAATGAATATTTTTAAAGTTCGATAGCCTCAAGATACTATTCTTCGTGTTTCTTTACATAATTATTAAGTTTAACCCACTGACACTGCTCGATCTGGGAATCGCACCCAGTACCTCTAGGTCTTCGGTTCCATTACCAGGTCGATCACCAAAAAGACGAATTTACGCTAGAATGTAACAGTCGTATAGCGTAGATTTTGAAGTGAATTAAGTAATGTAATAACATTCACCGTCCTTATATGTTAGTTTTTATTTGGAGATTTAATATGTATTTAGAATATTATGTACTGGGTCTACTTCGTGATGCTGTGCGTGGTAATGCAGGACGTGTATTAAAAAAATGGCCTCAAGTTGATTTTTGAAGATATACAGGAATACCTACATTTAACGTATTTCTTTTGCGTGGGTTATTTTAAATTTACTTTCAACCCTTGCATGGTTCGTAGTTAATTCTTCTGTCATAGAAAACTAAAACAATGCTCGAAAAGCCTTAACAGTTGGTCTTGTCAACCTTCACCATACCTTTCGATATCTCGTGTTTATTTTGTGAGTCGGACTGTATTGATAGACACAATATTAAATTTTCATATTATTGGTTAAATATCTGAATTGAATGTTGATTCTTTGGTTGTGCAATGATTTATTGATAGTCGACTGCGCTTAAATAAAGACAAGTGAACAATCCAATTTCGCGCTGAACCCTACAGCGTCCCTTCCATGCGTGGGTTGCTAAATAATCAGCTACCAATTAGAGATGTCTAATAAAGAACAAGTAAAAGTAACTGACCTGGTGCAAACTTGAGTCCAAACCACACCGACATGGGCATTATTCCGTGGTGTATCACATGCAGCGTGGACACATGCTCATTTTTCTTGCGCAGCACGAAGAAAAGTGTGTCCATGAACTCCGTGAACTTGCTGAAGTAGTACCACCAGCATGTGTTCGCCATCTAATCGAGTAGCATTGCTAGGTTAAATATCCATTCAGAAAGGTTAATCAAGTATTAAGGACCTCGAGCAATGCGGATCAAGGTAGTTGTGGCCGTTATTTGGGT
Source organism: Subacronicta megacephala (assembly GCA_958496365.1). NCBI lineage: Eukaryota > Metazoa > Arthropoda > Insecta > Lepidoptera > Noctuidae > Subacronicta > Subacronicta megacephala. The sequence goes on from OY292518.1 coordinate 6,379,994, forward strand.
CGGAGCTCGATGCAACCATGTAGCCAGTGTCAGATAGGTACCGCCTTAAGCAGTCGTGCGACCCCCTCGTAGCTGTGACCAGCGATAGTCGTTTTGGCCGCTTTGCATAGATATGGTTTGGTGTTCTTAGTACTTTTGAAAATAGTTTTTTTTATATAACGCCGAGTCGTTGCGGAAGTAATGTTGTGGGCATTTTACGTGTGGGTAATTCTATATAATAACATTAACCTTGCCACGAGGTCCAAGGTGGTATCAACGATTAAATGCATTTATGTTTGTTTGTTACTACTACATGACCTGGCTCAGACAACTTGATGGTAGGAGAAGGACATTAAATAGCCTATCCCAGCATACCGGGCAACATATTTTTTTTTAAGGGATAACTCGGCAATCTAGCGGCGAGCCACCTGATGGTGAATAGTCACCGCCGCCCATGAACTATCTGCAATGCAAAAGAAGTTGCAGATGTGTTGCCGAGCGAAGGAAAAGTGAGGGGAAGGAGAAAAGGAGAAGGAAGGGCATTGAGGGAGAATTCGGGCCTCAACACAGCAGTAAGCACACTGCTACTGGATGTCGATATTCTTTAGGAGGGTAGTACTTCCCCGGTCATACCGACCCATTCATGCCGACATTATATTACGTAGATATGTATTAAACAACGTTTGAATCACTTTTATTGCTAGGCTCTTACTACCTGTGTAATGCGTATACTTTATTACGTATTTACGTTCAAATGTCATTTAGGACTTATTTAAACAAAACGAAACAAAACCAGTTCATACAAGGTTAGTAAGGGTGTTCATTCTTTAAGTATGAAAAAATCCTAATATAGGCAGTTATAATTAAAATCATGGCTAACAGAAAAATGCAGTTTATACAATAGGTCCCATAAATAAAACAGTCCATGACATAGATGCATACTTATTCAAAATATTCGTATGACACTTATTACGTAAGACGACACCAACGCAGAAATTAGTCATGACCATTGCATTAGTAATTTATACAGGTTCATCAGATAGTTTTCAGGTTTGTCAGTATATTAATATAATTCTCACAAAGTTAATAAAAACCTGTTTTTACAGCGTTTATGAAAAGTTCTTGACTCTACTTGCACGGTTCCAAAAAAATGATCCTAAGATTGAAGAATCCGGCAAGAAACTCCATGGTCCATGGACACTCTTTTAAACTAACACTCACACTGTATGCCAGTCTAATTCACCCTTGACACGTTTTATTTATTGTATTTGAATATTACATAAGTATGACATTTTTTACACGTTTTTAATGGTTAAATAAATGAAGCCGCGGGGAATCACTGATGAAGGTGTCCTTCGGAAGTCATAAGCGTTATGCAAATAGTTTCTAAAACTATTGTTGACATTATACTCGTATTATTATTCATGTATACACATAATAAGTGTCAATTTAATTAACAGGCTTAAGTAGGAAACAATTCGACCTTTATTGCTGTTCGTGTCTCCTCTCAAGTCCTTACATGAATATTTACTTTTTGATCATTAATAATAATTTACTTTTTATTCCAGAATAATAAATGCAGCCGAAGCAAGTAGGTATATTAAGTACAGTAGTAAAATTGCGTCAATAACAAAAAAATATGGAAATAATTTAGAGTAGCTGGATTGTTATAAAAGCATAATTTAAATACTTAATATACTGAACATACCATCACGCCTGTATTCCCCGAAGGGTTAGGCAGAGGTGTACTAATGTTCACCCATATTTCGCCGGTATGTTTAGGTCCCATGTAGTGGTCCTAAGCGTGACTGCTACGCCTCTAGCGTCCTGGGATCGATTTCCAGGTCGAACAGTTTTATTGGCATTTTCTATGAAATTCTCAGTAGCAGCTCCGAGTTTGGATTTGTGCCCGGTTAATGGCAATAAGCTCGCCCCCTATTACATAGGACCTTAACATACCGGCGAAGTGTGGGTTTGCAGTACATTAGTACACCTCTGCCTCACCCTTCGGGGAATACAGGTGAGATGGTGTGTAACTATGTTTTATAATTAAATTAAAAACAAAAATGCAAACAAATAGTACGTACCTACTTTAAAATTATTGCGTTTGTTTCGCGTCATTGACACCTTGTGAATATTATTGTTATTCAAGTATGTAGATGTTAGTTTACAACGATTATATAAACACTCTTACCCTCATTGCCATTGGGCTCCGGGAGTAGTCGACCAGTTGACACGTAAAGTTATATTGACCCCACCAACCGCTCATCAAATACTGCAAAAATAAGGTAGGGGTTTTTATAGATTTTTTGCACAATAATTCTACTTTAAGATCACATTTAATTTCAGATGCATAATTAAATTAATTCATTTTGATTGCTTGCTCGTGACCGGTTTTAAAAATCTCATCATCATAATTTCATCCCACTATTGGGCACGGGTCTCTTCTCATAATGAGAAGGATTAGGCTGTGGTCCGCCACTCTAGCCTACTGCGGCTTGGCAAACTTCACATGCCGCATACCGTCAAGAAAATTTCTCAGGAAGTAGCTTAACTGACGATATTTCTTTCACCGTTTAAGAGCGTGATAATTAATTATTAATACGTATATGACTTCGAAAAGTCAGAGGTGTGTGCCTTAGATTCTAACTTGAACCTCTGACTTGCTTGCTTGGGTGCGGAGGTTTATTTATAGAGTAAATCAAGAGCTTGTATTTAAGTTTATTGGCCTGTCGATGCCATGTGTGTACCTACCGCCTAATGAGTGGGCTATTATCTACCCCCGTCTTGGCATTATAGCAGCACTCACTTCATAGAATATCCAGGCACTGAATAGTGTTTGTGCAAGATTATAGATGACTAGCACGCGGCGAAGCTCGAAGGGTTTGCGGTTTGCCATGAGCCGCGGGCCCAGCTCCCGCGAGCAGTAAGCGAAACACAAGCACGCAGCCAACGTGGGCCATGGCGATGACATCATTGGCCAGTCCTTAACGCGGGGATCTAGAAATTTAAAAAAATATCAGATTAAAGTACATAAGCATTACTTTAAAAATAAACAACGCTGGAAAACACGCGTGATTTTCTTTATTTTTACTTGGTTTATATTATATATATCGTTGAGCTATTTTCCTTGTAGCTGTTTACTTTAGCGCGCGATCGAGTGTTATCTATACTTCTATACTTATATTATAAAGCTGAAGAGTTTGTTTGTTTGCTTGAAAGCGCTAATCTCAGGAACTACCGGTCCGATTTGTAAAATTCTTTTAGTTTTAGATAGCCTATTTATCGAGGAAAGCTATAGGCTATATATCATCACGCTAAGACCAATAGGAGCGGAGCATAAATGAAAAATGTTTCAAAAACGGGAAAAATTAAATGCAGACAAGCCGAGAAACCACGCGGGCGACACCGTGGGCGGAGTGCTAGTGTATGCATAAGAGCTGATGTAGTGATCGATAGATGATTGAGATAAAGTATTTAAAAAAAATATGACAGTCGGTTATTTTTATACCTGTATTAAAATTGCAGGGGGACATAGTCAATGTAGAAAAAACAGAGCTGACTATACTTAATTTAATTAAGTATCTTTTTTGTATTTTTTAGGCATTTTCCATGTAAAGATTATTGTTATTTTAGCGAAGAAAAATACGACCGCGGGCAGGATTCGAACCTGCGTCTTCTGGTTAAGTACACCAGACACTATGACCGCTAAGCTACCGCGTTATGTTAAGGTTATTTACATGAATCTAAGAAAGGAAACTTCGAATATTGCAGAACTCAACAAATAAAGTCTCGGCAAAATGCCTTGGAAAATCAACATATTATTATTACAGACGTACATTTGCTTTAGAAATCGTGTACAAGAGTTATAAACTGTAAAGTATAAATATTAGCAGTACACACAATAAAAAAATCCTTGTGTGTATAAAACTAGCCTTTTCCGCCTATTTTATAGTAACGAATGCTTAAGCTACTTCGCTTTAGAATACCTACTATTAAACATTTCTATTTTTATAAAGATATGAATTGTCTAATGAAAGAAAAATTCAATCTCAGGCAGGGTTTGGACCTGCGTAGCTCTGGTTAAGCACACCATCGCCTGATCGAACGTCGCTTGATTTCCTTTGATTAGAAAATTCATATCTTTGTGAATATTTCGCATTATTTAATGCTAAAATACCAGTATACTATAAAATAAGCATTTCCATTTTTTTTAAAACAACCAACCGTGTCTTTCAGAATAAAATGTATGCTGTAAAACGAGAGACCATAATACGAGTAGTACGGTAAACCCTTGGACCCTGTTTGTTTTGTTAATTTTGTTGTAGCCAATAATAAAGACGTGGAATCTAATTTTTTTTACGTATATTGTAATCAGAAAAACATTTTTTATTACGATTACATTTTTGCTAACGAATTTAAATAATCAGACTCACATTTGATGATTTTTTTGCAGCTATATTTTTTTAAAATACAGCCGATAAACATTTGTTTATTTCACCTAACTGAAAAGTGAGCCATAACTATTACTACAAATTCTAATAAAATAACAGATGAAAAAGAAACTAGATAGGGATATATTCTTAGTTGTATGAAAATTCATCATAAATCTGGTTTTCATGTAATCTATATTTAGTTACATGCACTTTTGCTGTGATTATGTTAACAAACTTTCAAGCTCATACAGATAACTAAATTATAAAAAATACATAGAACATCTACTGCTCCTTGTGGTATTTTTTTTTATAATGTGAAATGATATTTTATAATCGTGGAAATGAAAATATACCTAGTACGTTATAAAAAGTATCAATAATTATTACTACACAAACGTCAGTCTAAAATTTAATGGAGAATGTTACTAGGTATGCTAAATCGCTTGAAATGTTGTCTCCGTAAAGCCTGTATGTATACAAATACACTAGTTTTTGTTGTAGTCAAAAATACCTAGTAGTTTTGATTTTATTGGCATTCAAAGTTTCGAAAAATATCGAGTCCCGCTAACAGTCACGTGACCGCTTGTGACGTCATGTTACAACGCGCCGCGCGGGCCGCGGCCCGCTTACTATCAACATAGTGTAATGAAATCTAATTACACTATAGTATCAAGTCGCCAGCGGTTATAGTAGTAGGTGTAATAGCTTGCGCAGTATTTTGTTGTGTTTTTGTCCGCGTATTAAATTAATAGTCTAATAATAGTAAATATTATTCGATTAATAAAATGGATTAAGGATTCGAAAAAGGGCAATCGGATAATCTACTCAAAATAGATGGATTAATGGTTGCGCATTATTTATCAACAAAATATAGTCATTAAGTTGCCGCCGAAATGCGAGGAATAAAAACGAAAGTCAAAATGGTCTTCACAACAAGAAACTGTACTTTTATCTCCAAAAGGATCTAACCTCTTTATAATAAATAGTAGGAAATCGTGTGTTGTGCCTAAATATAAAAATACAACTACCAATTCGCCGGAAAAGTTATTTTTAGGGTTCCGTAGCCAAATGGCAAAAAACGGAAGCCTTATTGATTCGTCATGTCTGTCTGTCTGTCCGTCCGTATGTCACAGCTACTTTTCTCAGAAACTATAAGAACTATGAAACTATAAGAACTTGGTAAGTAGATGTATTCTGTGAACCGCATTAAGATTTTCACACAAAAATAGAAAAAAACACCGGCCAAATGCGAGTCGGACTCGCGCACGGAGGGTTCCGTACCATTACGATTTATGACGTATTAAGAAGTATGTGTGCTGTGACGCTAAAAGATAGAGTGGGAAACAGTGTGATAAGGGAGCGTTGTGGAATGAAAGAAGATGTAGTAACAAGGATTGAGAAAGGTATGTTAAGATGGTTTGGTCATGTAGAGAGAATCGATGAACGTAGATTGATGAAACAAGTATATATGGTGAGTATGGATGGACGAGTTGGAAGGGGAAGACCTCGGCGAACGTTCCGCAACCAAATTGCGGATGTTCTTAAAAAAGGCCAGGTTCCGAGCACCCTGAACCGACTGTCATGCATGAAGAGATTAATGAATGTAGATGAAGCGAAAGAAGTGTGCCAGGACCGTAGCAAGTGGAAATCTATAGTCTCTGCCTACCCCCATGGGAGACAGGCGTGACAATATGTATGTATGTATGTACGTATTAAAAGAAACTACTTACTAGATCTCGTTCAAACCAATTTTCGGTGGAAGTTTACATGGTAATGTAAATCATATATTTTTTTAGTTTTATCATTCTTTTATTTTAGAAGTTACAGGGGGGGGGGGGGCACATTTTACCACTTTGGAAGTGTCTCTCGCGCAAACTATTCAGTTTAGAAAAAAAGTGATATTAAAAACCTCAGTATCATTTTTGTATACCTATCCATAGATACCCCACACGTATGGGTTCGATGAAAAAAAAAATTGAGTTTTAGTTCTAAGTTCTAAAATCTTAATGCGGTTCACAGAATACATCTATTTACCAAGTTTCAACAGCATAGTTCTTATAGTTTCGGAAAAAAGTGGCTGTGACATACGGACGGACAGACAAACATGACGAATGTATAAAGGTTTCGTTTTTTGCCATTTGGATACGAAACCCTAAAAAACAGAAAATTTTGGGAGTTCCTCATACTTAGAACTGAAATTAATTATTTTTTTACATCAAACTCATACGTGTGGGGTATCTATGAATAGGTCTTCAAAAATGATATTGAGGTTTCTGATAATTTTTTTTCCTAAACTAAATAGTTGCGCCTGAGAATCTTCCAAAGTGGTAAAATGTGTGTGTGTGTGTGTGTACCCAGTAACTTCTGAAATAAGAGAATAATAAAACTAAAACAAATATATGATGTACATTTCTTCCATGTAAACTTCTAACGAAAATTTGTTCGAACGACATCTCAGTCAGTCAGTAGATTATTTTAATACGTCATAAATCGTAATGGTACGGAACCCTCCGTGCGCGAGTCCGACTCGCACTTGGCCGGTTTTTTTATAGTTCTAAAAGACGTTAAAATGCAAAAATCATGGATCAAAGCTATTTATTTATTTAGTGCCATAATAAAAATAAATAAATAAATAGCTTTTATCCATTTTTTTCGCATTTTAACGTCTTTTGGAACTATAAAAAACAACTTTTTAGATGTATTTTATACATTTAGGCACAACTATAGTTGCAAAACTTCTGAAAAATTCTGAATAATTCCGGAATACTTCTGGGAAAGTTTCTTTCAATCAGAATTATTCAAAATGAATTTAATTAAGATTTTTATATTTTTTGCTGAAAAATCGTAGTTTGTTCGAAATAAGTACGCCGATCGGAAGTTGTCTGCAAGTGGTTTAGAAGTGGTAAATTTTAATAGAAAGAGTCGGTGTAAAGATAATTAGGGTCGTTAAGTTTCACATTTCTAATTATTTTGTTTACTAATTTCAATAGTTATGTATTGAAACACTTAATAAACGATTTTATCACCGCGGTAGTTCAGAACGGCTAACTTATTTCGAACAAACTGTATTTTTCATCGATCGTCGATCGTCGCCGCCGCAGCCCCTCTATGCGTCGAACGCTCGCGCTTCCGCCGCCGCGCGCGCCCGACTGCCACGCGTCGCACGAGTCCTGCGTGCAGGCGATGGCGGTGCGGGGTGCGGTAAGAGGGGAGATGCTCCCCGGAGAAGTTTTCGCCCGCGCGAGAAAGATTCATACCCCGCAATCGAATGTTTCCGCCGAATATTTCGCCCGAATATTTCAATATCGGGAATTAACGTGTTTGTTTGTGGTGTGGTGGGTGAGTTAGTTATTGTTCAGTAAATGTAAATGGGATTGATTAAGTTTATGATAATATTTTTATAGGTAGATATGTTAGCCTGCGATTAACAGGATTTTTATTCTTTTGTTTTTAGGTAGGTAACTATTTATTTCGAAATCGAATACTATTTTTATAAATGTCAGTTGTGGAATAAAAAACCCGGCCTAGCATATTTGATTTGTTTTTTGAAAAAGGGTTACCTACGTTTTTGGTTAGTTTGTATGTAGCTCTGTACGCATTGCGAGCATTCGCGAGTCGCATAATGGTAATGATTAATACTTACCGTATTAATCATTACCTACCTACATAACGCGTATAATAGCCAGTCAATAAAACTAATAAAGGCAAACCTTGCAAGCGAACACGTTTTGATGCGGTTTTCAGAAAAGTATTTGTTATACATGAAAAAAAGGAGGTTATGAGTTTGAACTCACAACCATAAATTTAATATACCTACCGCTCACAACACAACTAAAGATAATATAATTAACAACTTCCAAGCGCGAAATAGGTAGTAAGGTCGATTTTTCTGGTATTTTTTTGACAGTTGAAATATTCCCAAAGTTTCGGAATATTTCGGAATACTTCCGAAGTATTCGACGGGAATGATTCGGAATGTTTCCCGCCAGCATCTATAGGCACAACACACGATTTCCTAGTATTTGGATTGGACATTTTTAAAAGAATTTAGGTATAATTTCGACGGCACAGACGCGCGACTGCGAGCGGACTGAGTTAGCCAGACTGAGCGCGTTGTCCTATGACGTCACACCGTAACCGGCGGCCCGCGTCGTTCGGTTACAACTTGTTTTACTTCTAAAACGGAAACTAATTGACGTATCGAAGTAATTCTTTCACTAGTATTTTTTATTTTTAACAGAGAATATGGAGTGCTAATAATCAAAATTCGTTAACATTCTTCATTGAAAAGCATCTCTTATTGTTTTCTGATATGCTCATACCTATTTTTATTTAGTATTTATATCGAAAAACTTGAAAACACTTAGGGGGAATTACAGATAAGAACTGGTGCGTTTTACAACCCTTGCAAGATAGGGGGCCCTATCTGCGCACTACGTTAGTAATATGTAACTTTCTTCCCTTAATGAACTATGTTATATTGCATAATGCATATGCTATATTACATTTACATTTTATCGTCCTAACGTTAATGGTCATATGTTAAAAGGTACGTATTACGGTGTACGTCATAAGTTAATTAGTATCAAAAAACTGAGTATTTACAAATTTTGTTACATTGTTCAAATATTTATGTCGGAATGACTGAAATTGTATAACAATATATTAGTCATTCCGATCTGTTAGGCGAACGATTCGCGCAAGGTCTCGTACACTATAGATTATTTTCAGATTTATGTATATATAGCCCAGCGACAGAGACCGATAGGTTTTGAGGCAGCTGCCGTAGTTGACATAACTTCTGCCGGAGGTGGCAACGAAACGGCAGAGTGGGGTTGCGTCTGAGTGTGAATCGTTCCGTAGTTCTTATGTAATGCATTGAGCAAACTCTTAAGACTCGACTAAACACGATCAGACCGCGTTGTTAGCTGTTTTACATTCTAAGCATGATTTATTTTTATATTTGACTGGTCTTTATTTTTTTATTACAAATTAACATTTATTACTAAATAATAATTATTATGCTTGTCACTACACATTGTCTGTGACCCTTGAAGAACAACCATTTAATGAATATTGAATGAAAAGCTCATTACATAGCAATTGACAATTAATTAATCAGTAAACAATTCAACAAATTACTACATACATAGGTACCTACAGGTAGCATATGTATTAAATAATTATATCAGTATTCTATGAATAATGAAATGGATACTGAAAAATATAGGTACCTACAGCTGGAATATTAGTAGTAATATTGGGTAAAGTTACTCACCACCCCTATTATCCATTAGGTCTCTGTACCAATTATATATGGTTGCCATCTTTGGGTATGTTTCTTTATCGTCTAATTAAATCTGAAACAAAGAAAGATTTAGGTATAAAAAATATGATAGTAACTTAGTCGGTGTGACGCTGATCGCTTACGAGTTAATTGAAATCCAGGAGCCTCCCAGGAGGACTCCCAGCCATTTTCCCAATTATGTTGGGGTCTTCCAGTCTAACCAGATAGGCTAAATATCAGTATTTTACACTACTACAAACCTCCATAACCCAATTTCTGAGCAACACGAATATTCGAAGGATAGACTGGTTGTCTAGCTTTTTGGGCTTCTTACTGTTCGTTAATGGTAACCAACGATTGTCATAGGTGTTCGTATGACAACCGGGACTGACGGCTTTACGTGCTCTCTGATGCACTTTATGTGTTAAGAATGCGGCGGCGGTAAGCGGCGGTAGCCTAATGGCTAGGGCGTCGGACTTGCGATCATGTGGTTGCCGGTTCGAACCCCACCCATTGCACTACCGACGTGAACCCACTCGTAACACAAGCATTTAGCTTAGCACGAGGGGTTAACAAGAATACTAGTAATGTGAGACCCACATTGCTAGTAAGCTTTAATTAAAAAAAAAAAAATGGTCACGCATCCAAACACTGACCGCGGCAGACGCAGTTTAACCTTGCAGATCTGTTGATCAGCGCAGTTATAACTTATCCAGGAGCCCCTCTGACGATGACTATAGTTAAGAATGTTAATTAACAATCGATCTGCCAAAAAAACCTTCAACAAGTTTCATTATAATTATGTAGACGCCAGTTGACTATTTTATCTTAACAAATACTTATATCTAAGAACGACTGTGCTTAGATGCAGACCCAATAAAGAGAAAACAGCCGTTCTAACCTTGTTCGAAATCGGCAATAGGACAAGGTCTAGGATAGTGTCAACCTTAACTAATGATGTAAGATAACACGATTTACATAATATTATAATACATTAGTTTACAGTATCTTATCAAAACTATTAAACACATATCATTTTGTATTTATTTTTATTTCTATGTATTTTCGTTTTTTAGTATTTTCTTATGAAAATCAGATCTGAATTCCCACTAAGAATTGAGTCATATCACTAAGGCTGTATTTTTGGGGACTTCACGTCATCACATAATATCTTTTAAACAATATTCGTCTAGAAATTACTAAAATAAAAGACAAGACCACAGATAATTATACGTGAAAGATATACGTCTGTATATCTTTCTTCTTTATCGATTTCTCTGATTGAACACCTTACGTGTCTACGTAAAGGTGTTCAATCAGAGAAATCGCTGCAAATGTCCTATACTAACTAATGAAAATTCTTATACTACAGGTTTATTTGTAAATCATTCAAAGAGTCAACACCCTATTAGAGCCATCTAAAACACGTTTCCGGTAAGTACCTACTTATGTGTAAGTGGACGGAAATAAGCAACAAATAATATTAGTTCTTTTTTGGTTTACAGTGTATTTTCATGGCCATTTCTGAACACGAATATTATGTTATTGATAAAATTTTAAAAAGATTAACACGTTATCGCTTATTGCATGCGTATGTAAAATAACCGGTGTTGGATTTACAAAAAATAACTGGTTTATTGGAAAAAAATATATGATTATGTAGATATGTATATGGTATGTTATGATATTATTATATTTAACCTATCCTATGTCTATATATAGTATAGCTTAAACCTATCCTATATATCTATAATCTATATTTACCTATTATTTTATATTTGAATTAATATTTTGAAATCTCATATGATCTTTTTACGGTAAGATTTAGACTTAGTACTTATTTAGACTGTAAGATTTCACATACACGTTTTTCGCATATGTAATGGTTGGTTCCTCAATAGTTGCATCATATTATATCTACATCATAGAGGGGATATTTAACTGATCACTATTATAATACCTGTTTGCACGATTGCTGATCGCACCACTTACTTACTTGATAGTCTGACATACTGATCCATAAAACAAATATCACTCTTTGACTTAGTAGATTGACCTCACCTTGTCCGTATTACATATGGTTTATATTACAATGATAATTCAAGTAATGTGATCACAATAACCTAATCGACACCCATCACGATCCTGATACGATTTTAATCAGTACTTGCCCGCTCGCTCACAGTTGCTCGGAAGTTATATTGGCACGTAGGTTTGTTTCTAAACCTCACGTATGAATATGTTTTTGGATTGTCGTCACGTTCCGTGAAATGTTCGCCTCTGTTGCAGTAACGAAATTCTAGACCTTGTTGATACAAAATCGCCAACGCATGAATCAAAGTGCTGGTTTTGTCAAATTTATCGGGTAAGTTTCCTATTAAAGCAAACAATCAAGGGAAATTAGATGCGAAAGACGTCAATAACAGCGCGCCATGTCTATCAGTACATCTATAGGTTGAAATCGGGTAGGGCAGGTGGCAAGGTTAGCTGTTGGTCATTATAAATCATGACCATGAAATAAATAAATCGCTTTATATGTACTTTTTGCGGCTGTGCGAGCCGGTAGTAGCTGAAAAGAACGAGATGACACGACACAGAGCGAGCTGCAAGCAAACATTGCACAACCGCTTATTGTAGCCGACCTTGACCTGCTCTTCACGGCAAAATTCACTTACACTTACCTACACTTGAGCCCAATTACCTTTTTGTAAGTGTAACAGACTGTTACATAATTTTTTAACTGAATATATATGACTTCATTAAGTAATGTAGTAATATTTTCATAATGACTAATTAATTATTTAATTCATTAGATATTTTGTGTGATGTGATTTTTATTATTAAGTCTTATATTTGCTATTCTTATTCTCCTTGACAGATAAAAAGTATATTTATATGAACTTTATTTTGTTTGATTGACATTCCGTTGACTTATGTATTGGCTCAACAATATTTGCACCTTAACCTTCAAACTTTAACTTCCAGATGAATAATTAAGTATTGTTATTACATTCCAATTATCGATTTCGTAATAAATATAATAAAGACATACCTCAATTGGACGTATAGGTACTTATATATTATTTAATTTCTAAATTAAAATGGGTTATGTTTAATGAATCATTATTATCCTTATCGAATAAAATCCGTTTTCACATGGCAAGGGGACCGTAAACGATTTCGTCTCGAGTGTTCTATGAAGCAGTCACAACTTTCACCGAGCCTCGGTCCGTAGTCCGCAAGTTTTACGTAAGGGTGTTGCGCCAGACGTCCGCGCCCGCGCCCTGCGGTACCACTGACCCACTGCCACAGACTCGTACGCACCACACAGCACTATTATTCGACAACCATCCCGCCAGTTTTAATCATTGCGTTATATTTATTTATGAACATATCGCGGGCACCCTTTAAAATATCACAATCACAATAAATAATATAATTAAAACATTGTGAAATTTAATCGTGTTGGTTTGTAAGTTTATAAAGATAGTCATTTAAAAATATAAGTTCCACCTCGGTGCCTGATGTTGAAAACTTACGTTACGAACGTTCTACACTAAACTGAATCGTCTGGAAATACAGTTGACCGTAATAACAAACAAGCAATTGCGCTAATTATTGGATCAACGTATGCAATAATGGAAAATCATTGTAAATATTCCTTACCTATATAAAAGATGAAGGTATCGACTACCAGGGTTTATATAAGGACCTTAATTTTCATATATGACAATAATTATGACCTGATGGATGACAGATGACAAAACTGGGTCCATGGCCCATTGAAAAATAAGATTCCGCATTGTCAAAAACGTTTCTCGTCTAACCAATACCACTACAATAAGATATTATCATTATCGTATGATAATTATCGAACTAAAAAGGTAAAATATATAATCGCCATGACCCGTCAGATTTATGAGAGACTACGATTACTTACGACTCGAAATCATTTATATGGTGGTTGAATGTCACCGGGTTTTGATTTTAGAACAAATCAACTAAGCCATGACCGAAACCAATACACGGTATGTACAGTCGCCAGCAGGGCAAGGTATACAAAACTGTCAAATTTCTCCAAATGATTTAAAACCTTAAGTCGCCATGTAGGGATCGCGTTGAAGTTTAAGTTGTTGAAGATAAAGTTCAAAATCAACTGCGAAAATTTGACATTTTGTGGTGCTGACCACCGTACCAACAACTTGGCGGTAGATCATTCTTTTTGATTTAATAACACTACTAAGTATAACAACGTTGATCAGTGGATCTGCAAGGTTAGTGCGGTTAGTCTATCGGAGGCCAATTTTCCAAACTCACATCAAAACCCCTCCATGCGTCGGACAGCCTGTTAAGCCGACAATCAACTATTAGAAGCAATTGTTAGTATGTAGTGGACTTAGGATCATTTTCATTGGTCGTTAGGTCCAGCATTCGGGGTGCGAGAGATTTTTGTTCACGCATGGGCGTCTCCCCGGTAAAAACCCGAACATTGGGTAAATAATCTTTAAATAATATTTTAAATAAATAAATTTATTATATTATTAATCTAAATGTACATTTCATAATTTTGTTTTATGTACAGTACATTTTTGTTAAAACTCTAATATTGTAATATTAGAATCGCATCGTTTACACTGTAATTAATGTATTACCGTGTACCTACTGTATAGTGACCGAATACGGGGTACGGAAGATTTAAGTCATATGTATAGGGCCCACATGTAACTGTTTTCATTAGTCGATGGGACCTGCATGCTGGATGTCTGATTTTCTTCACCTCACATTTATGCAGTTGTTTTGAAAGACAGGGGGCGTATTATGATCTCTTATTTCCAGTCAGTTTACGCCATGAATTGAACTTCCCTTCCTATTTCTTATTATGAACACGCTACACTTCAAGCACTTCAAATCCCCGCACCACGCTTGCTTTATACCAACCGATGAGTTTCATTGGTTGTTAAACCGCGTGCGGGGAATACCCGCATGCTGCAAATCGACCGAGGTTCACATTCACTTGTCGTTAACCCGTACTCGGGGGCTACCTACATGCAGTATAACGACTGACTTGTGAAAATAAGCCTGTAAGTCAAAAGCCTGAAAAGTCTAACAACCTGTTTTTTGCCTAGAAATTGAGATGCCGAGGTCTGATGCCACTCACTTTGTGTAAACACATATTTGCATTATGTTTGCATCAGCATTAAGTATATACAATCTGTCCATGAAAACGGGGTACCTGCTAATATAATGTTATACGATACATCTTAATTAGAATGCATTATCATAGTTTTGTATGTATCTGGTAATGTACAAACTTGTTTGAATTCATTGTAAAAGTATTTTTTGTTGTTTTTTTTTTAAATATCTTCCATCAATTTTTTTTCAGCTACTTTTTGGGAAATGAAAATATCGTGGTAATACAACTTTATACGATTATAACCTGGATTTTTTCATATTTTGAATCCCTACTAATATTATAAATGCGAAAGTAACTCTGTCTGTCTGTTACGCTTTCACGCCTAAACCACTCAACCGATTTTGATGAAATTTGGTACTGGGGTAGACTAAAGCTTGAGAAAGGACATCATAGGCTACCTTTTATTGCAAAAAATAGTTTTGGTGGGGTTGAAATAGGGGGTGAAAGTTTGTATGGGATACAAACTTTCACCCCCTATTTCAACCTTTTATTGCAAAAAATAGTTTTGATGGGGTCGAAATAGGGGGTGAAAAGGTAGCCTATGTCCTTCGTCATTTTTCAAGATAAAAACATGAAACTTTATATTAAGGCACTTGATAAGAAATAAATAAATATTTGTTTTAGCGTTTTTGAAATTTCGACCTGTGTGGGGATAAAATAGGGGATGAAAGTTCGTTTAGAAGTCCAAACAAAATCAAGTTTAACCCCGGAACCGATTTTGATGAAATTTGGTTAAAAATAGATTAGACCTTGGGAAAGGATATAAGCTACGTTTTGTCGTAAAAAAGGGGTTGTAATAAGGGATGAAAAATTGTATGGGAGTTTGTCATTGTTGAAGATAAACGCTGAAACTTTGTGTTTAGGCACTTGATAAGAAAAAATAATAATTGATATTTGGGTTTTTGAAATTTCAAACTGTGTGGGGATGAAATAGGGGATGAAAGTCCGTTTGGATTTTGACGAAATTTGGTACAAAGCAAGATTAGACTTTGAGAAAGGAGCAGTCAAAATCGTGTTGTCCACGCGGGCGAAGCTGCGGGCGGAAAGCTAGTAGTTTATAAATTTAACGGTGCCTGGCTGTCAGATTGCGGACCAATATACACCTTTTCACCAATCAGGACTTCAGGACCGATTTCGATGTCATTTTTGCGTGTCTGTAATTGTTCAACCTGGACAAGGTCAAGGCGGGCCGCTATTGAAAATAAAATAATCTATTAAATGACATTAAACTAAAAACAACGCGCGGCGGAAATACAATCGCATGTCACAATTCAATCATTACAGCACCAATCTTCCTCTTCTTTCTTCACCTACTCACTCACAATTTAACGGCCGGCTACCGTTAGATTGTAAACTATAGTAAAATTTATGGGTCTGTGTCTTATAGTCTGTTTTCATCAGTTTGGAATATCGCTGGATTAATATAAACTAATGAAATTTAAATCATACAAGTATATATAAGTATATGCTTTACGGCCATAGTGATTAAATAGCTTTTATACTTAATGACTGGATATTATATATAATGACTAAATTGTCTAGACAATGTGATATGTATATTAATCACCTTATCCAGATATTATTCATAACAACAGGCGAAACCAGTCTAAGTAATAACTAGGTACTACAAAGTAAAAAATTAACGTGAAATTATTTATATACTTATATCTATGACAATGTTATTATAATTTTGAAAACTTATACCTGCCTGCCTAGGCTGCCTCGTTAGTCTAGTGGTTTCAAGCGCGACTGCTACGCTAGAGGTCCTGGGTTCGATTACGAGGTCGAGCAAAGTGTTATTGAGTTTTTATATGAAATTCTCTGTAGCAGCTCGGAGTCTAGATCTGTGCCCGGTTAATGTGCAATAGGCTCGCCTCCTATAACATGGGACCTAAACATATCGGCGAAGCGTAGGTGCACATATGTACACCTCGGCCTAACCCTTCGGGGAACGCAGGCGTGAGGGTATGTATGTGAAAATTTTATCTTCTTTTTATATATAAAAATCAATCGCCGTTCGTTAGTCTCGCCTAAACACAAAAAGGGCTTGATCTATTAGAATAATTCTTTTTAAGTTTTGCTTGTCGTAGTAGCAGGGGTGGTTTAAGAATAAAAATAATAGGAAAAATCTTGAAAGAACACTTAAAAAGGATAAATATATTTGTATAGAGAATCGTCTACATGACGCGACAAAAAACTGTCATTTTTCATTAAAAATAAAATTATTAAAAGAATAAATAGCGTTTTTGGCAGACAGTGTTTTAATAATATTTTTTCGTGAATTTATTGCAGTTTATTTATCCATCCTCTTTTTCTTCTCTAAATAATTATTTATATACCTACTAGCTGGCCTGGCAAACTTCATTCCGCCTTAGATGGGGATATACTCTCGATTCCCTTCTTTGAAGTACCTTGAGATATAATAAAGATTTTCGTTTTTTTGTATGGTGCCAGATTGAACCACGCTGATGGTTTGCCGATTCGACAACAATAATGGGAATCTGATCTGATGATCGGAAATTAGATTAAATATTATTTTGATTAGATAATATTTACAATAGCTGGATAGTATATATACAGGGTGTTTGGTGCATCGTTTGCCAAATGGAAATGGCGGATAGAAGGCCGATGCGTAAACAAATTCTTTCTCCGAAGATGTCGCGCGTGCATATGCAATAGATTCGGACAATTTGAATAAAATTTGTGATTAGGTTATTATTAATAAAAAATATTTAATATCCCAGGATTGTTAGTTCCCTATGTAAGAAAGAGATAAGAGACTACGTAAGAGTCAAATAACACTATCTACCCACTTCAAGCATGTTATTCGAAAACTAGTGCTAGTTACCGTAATGTGCCTCGATTACATACTTAGCGAATTAGTGAACTTATTAAAAGTTTTTTTTTAGCTTATGGTATACCGTTGGAAAGGAGACAGACTAGAGAACATTTTAAAGAATTCGAAGATCCCAATCGCTTTTAGTTATTTTTTTACAGCAATTTCAAGTTGAGTTTTAATTGATTTTTTCTTTTTCAAAAAACTTTGTGAGGTTTTTTAAAAGGAACTAGACGTTATTAGCAAGTAATTTTGAATTTCATAGAACCATACAAGAGTAGACATCAAAATTACATTGATATTTAAACACTACACTAATTAGATTTTTTTAAATTGAAGGTTTAATGCTGAGTTCTGGATTTTTTCCGAATAAAGTTTCAAAAGTTGTTATAAAAAAACCGGTGTGACTAGGAATGAGTTATTGGGCCTGAAAAGATAGCTAATGACCTCTTCTATCGGCCACTTCGATTTGGCAAACGATGCACCAAACACCCTGTATAATATCTGGATTTATTAATTTCGCTGTAACATGTACGGTGGCCAGCACATCAAGTTACTACAAAGTGACAAATTTCTCAGTTGATTTTGAACTTTATCTTCAACATTTTAAGGTTTAAAATCATTTGGAGAAATTTGACAGTTTTGTATACCTTGACCTGCTGGCGACTGTACATTGTGTATTTAAATTTCAGCTGAATATTCTGCTACATTTGATTTTTAAAATTAAAAAAACCTTAAAAGAACGTTATACCGACTTGTTATCTTTTTCTTATTCTAGTAGAAAAATCATTTGCTGTTCGTCGCTAAATCTGAAAAACGGTTTAACCGATTTTTAGGGTTCCGTTATTTGCCATTTGGCTACGGCTTATAGATTCGCCATGTCTGTCTGTCCGTGCGTATGTCACAGCCACACACAACATTTTCACACAAAAATAGAAAAAAAAAAAAACAAAATATGTTGGGGGTTCCCCATACATAGAACTGAACTGAATCTCAAATTTTTTTTTTTGCATCAAACCCATACGTGTATCTATGGATAGGTCTTCAATTGAATTTCGAATGATATTGAGGTTTCTAATATCATTCCCCCCCCCGTAACTTCTAAAATAAGAGAATGATAAAACTAAAAAAAATACACGTACATTACCATGTAAACTTCCAACGAAAATTGGTTTGAACGAGATCTAGTAAATAGCTTTTTTTTAATACGTCATAAATCGTAATGGTACGGAACGCTCCGTGCGCGACTCCGACTCGCACTTGGCCGGTTTTTTCTTTCTTTATTTTAATCTGCAATCAGTCGCTCAGACTATGAGCAGATGGTATGTGTACTTAGATGATGGTTTTGGCGATGTAGGGCCACCACCCTAACTCCCCTTAGTCAGGCAGCACGTCGGCTCTTTTGAGTCTTTTGATTGCATTTGGGTGCAACAGCGCGTGGGATGAGTTATTCCCAGTTGTCCCCACTGTTTACGTCTCCACTTACAGACTCCACAGTTTATAAATCACAATATTTATAATTATCGAAATTACAATTGCACAGATTAATCAACGTATTGTTCACAGTAATTTATTTATTCTCTACGAAAAATGTTAATCATTATACATAATTCGTAATAATTTACTGTTTTGTTTACATCCCGTAAATAAGGCAATTCACATAAAAAATATTATTGGTACCGAATCCTATTGTTTTAGCTTGGTTATGTGTTACTTAATCCTATACTTGTTAGGAATTATCACAGAGTAATTCCTAACAGGTATAGGATTAAGTAACATATAACCAAGTTTCCTTTTTACATGATATTGGAATCCTGCGCGAAGCATAATAGTTCCATGACGTCTTTTTATAAAAACTAACGAAACTGCACCAGAACTGCACGACGCACTTGACCCTGACATTGTTGGGAATGTACTGATAAGTGTGACGTCACTGGTCTACGAACCGACAACAGCATAGGAGGAGGGGTTGATCGACAGGATGAGAGTGCGGAAATTATTGTAAATGTGTTGCAATTAAGTATTCATTAAGTGCTATTTTATTATATTTTTTTATAAATAGTCATAATTCTATGTGTTGACCGGTGATAGAAAACCTAAGAACATCGTTTTAAGTAAAATAATCATATGATCTGTCTGTAATAGTTGTAGTACTAAAATCTGTACTATATAAAAATATATGTCTTCCTAGTGACGTGTAAAAGTTTTAGTTCTCTCGTTTTAATGTACATTTTATAATATAATATAATTATCATCTAATTAAAATAATTCGTGAAAAAATAACTTGAATTCACATCGCTATTATATTCAGCTCTAGCCCCGCCTTACTGGGGACGTATCTATTTATTTTTCCCATCTGTCACCACTGGTGGCAACTGGGAACAAGAAGAGTGGCCATTCCCATTTGTCACCACTGGGGACGCCATCACTGGTGACAAATGTGTTTATTTTTCATTTGTCACCAGTGGAGACGTAGACGGTGGGGACAACTGGGAATAACTCCGTGGGATAAAGGGTTCAGGTGGGTTGCTAGTCAATTTTTGTAGTTGGAATTTCCAAATATGTACTCATCAAAGACTCATCAAGATAAAAAGTCTTATACATGCATAGTCACATAAAAGTCCAATCAACTTGCCGTATTACATGAGACCTAGACATGTAGGTACACCTCTGCCTAACCCTTTGTTATGATGGTATAGGCATGATGGTATATTAGGTCTAATATATCTGATCTCAGCATTTTTATTGATAAAATATTTCAAACACATAAATAACATAAAAATATCTAAGAAAAAACAAATCGTATTTGTCACAGAACCACATCAAAACGACAATCCGATTTGCTTTAAAAGTTTGGCAAATGTAAAGAACAATGTGAAGTTGTCTACAGAATGCGTATTGTTTTACAGACAGAACTCGGAAAAGAAATTTGTGAACTTCTAGCATTAAATAATTCAGGAGGAATAGAGATACTTAATTTATCACTGAAATTACATTAATTATGAAATCTAAGTCGCGCGTCGAAATTTAAATAACTATATAATACACCTACACCCGTGTTTTACCAAATTCGTTTATTTTGCAGCTGAAAGTTTTTTTTATATTTTCTTAACCTTGTTGTTATTTCCTATACTTATGATTTATATTTAAAATGCAATTGCCTAATGTGTTTTGCTGATTTTAAATTTTATTAATAATAAAATATTAAAACAGATAATTTATTTAATTTAATTCAGCTGTTTTATGCTGACCTTGAAACCCCTGGGGACACTATGTTATTTAATAGAATGTGATATGTTTAACATAAATATTTGTGAACTAAAAGCCAAGTATTTTTGTTGTTCACCTTTTTAATTATTATAGTATTTAAAAAATACAGTGACATTAGAACGGCACCTTGTTCATGAAGCGATTCAACAATCGCAGAAGGCGACGCGACGCGAACGCAATGTTGCGTAAATTCATCGATATGCAGCGATGATCAATTAGATAGGAACCTCTTGAAATCTTTCTCAGTTCATTATGTAACCTATGATAGTACAAAAGGCTACAAAACGCAAAACATACAAAATAAAGCCAGTTAGACCTATAGGCACAGCTGTAGTATATATCTTCAATTATTGGAATTGGTATGTACCGGTATAATTGAAGTAAATAAATAAATAGTTTGTTTACTATCTACACGCGTTTGTGCCTGTACAAACTTGCTCTGCTTAGTTCTAGCATTTTTATTAATCTCCTTTCAAAAGATTCACAAAACGAAAATGTCGTAATGCTCTCATGTGATCTGCCAAGATCTGTGCCCAATTACCCGACCACCTTTTATTCCTCTTTGTTGTACCAACTACTTTACATTTAAATATTAAATAGATAGTTTCATACACGTCCTTGCTATGATGTTTCTGCAATGAAGAAAATAAGACCAGTGGTAACACAAATACATTAAAATGTAATGAGAGTTGCTACAAACGAGGAAGCTAAAGTTAATTACGTTACTCAAACAATTTTAGTATACCTAAATGTTTTCTTATTTTGTCATATAGACAATCAAGAAGTATAATTATTCACCAGTAAGTAAAAAATCTAACAATAACTATACATAAAAAAATATTAAACTTGTCACCATAATCTTCATTTTTCAAGTCCTAATTGTTTGTGGTTTTTGCAATCAAAACTAGTCCTAATGAAATCGTTTACTATACTTTAAAAAAAAAGTTCTATGAATATATTTTTGCTTTGTTATGTATAAATTTATTATCAGACTGTAATTTCTATTTAAAGTCAATATGGTTAATGTTATCACTTTCACCAATTATTTGACATTGAAAAATAATCAAATATAGGAATCCAGGTATTATCCTTCACGTAATGACTATTACTTATAATTAAAACTGTTCTAATAATTTAAAGGTAACTTCATGTTGTTAATGTAGCGTTTTGTACTTTCTACGTACCACTGATGGGAAAAAAGTGTCAGTGGTCCTATGAACTTGTATATGATTGAAACCTACCTACACAAAAACAAACAGATGTAGAATATGGGAAATAAAAATGGATTTTATCTGGATTTTAATTTACAAAATAAAGAAATAGAAATAAATTAGAAATATTTGAGATTTATCTTTAGGAAATTATCCTTAAGACCCTGAAGAGTTCAATACCCTATTTAGTCAATAAAGTTTAGAAATATTTTATTAAAATTAATCTTATAACTATCGATAACACTTACTTGTACGGGTGTTCAGTAAAACGGGCGAGGGAGGCAGTACGTAAGGACGATACTGTCCTTTCTATAGGAGCGTGCCTGTTATGTACACCGCGTGAATACAAATAATAAAAAGCAAGCAGGTCGACTTTCGCGTTGTTGATATATGTGCACGCGCAGGTGTTGGCGTCCACCGGCGCGGCGGACACAGACTGACATGCGCGCGCGCTGCTGCCGACCGGCCATCGCGCCACCGTCTTGACAAACTCCCTGCGTCACATGATCACGTCACGCAAACGTCATTAGTTCATTACGCTTAGCACTGCACTAATGTATATTTGAACCTCGACCTCATAGAATGCAGAAGAAGAAGTTAGTTAGAAGGGCTCTAGGGTACAAAATGCCTGGTGCTGTTTCGTGTCACAGGTAAGTAGGTATGTGCACAAGGAATGCCATCCTTCTAAATTATTAAAACTATACCATAATTTAACTATAATATAATTGTCAGCGTTTATCAGTTTATTAGGAAGGTCTTTCCAGCAGTCCACCAATACCCATAGAGCTGACTGAACCCACATGCTTGAATTTTTTATAATAGTTTTGGGTTCTTTTTGGTTACTGCCAAACTTAATTAGGCTGGTTAGCTTTATTCTTGATTTTTGATATATTGAGAGGGTTTGATTTATTTATTCTTCCATCATTAAATAACTTTTATGCGGCGGATAAAGTGTGATAATATTGTTTCTAGAAAATCTGTCGAAACGTCCTAACATAACCTAAGAGTTCTACATGGGTTGGCTTCCCAAAGTCGACAGAAGCTAGTTTTTATCTAGTAGCATCTCGAATAATATCAGAAGAATAAGTTATATTTTTAATCTAATTATAAATATGTTGAGGTGTTTTATACTTGTAAGTCACAACTATGAATCCAGAAAAAATACAATTTAACCGAGACCAGTTTACCTTGATTAAAATTTTAAATACAGGGCAAACATGCCAGTTACTCAAGTTTGGTAAGGTAGGTATTTTTGAGTGTTCCGTTGGGATACAAAGTGATTTCAGTAATATATTCTACATTAATAATCACATTCTAGGTACATGGCAGTAGAAATTGCGACATCAACAAAAACTTATTCACAATTGAGTATTAAAAGCTCTGCTTAAACATCATAATCGCCGAAGATTTTGGTGTAAATTAGTGGATTCGGCAAAAAATTACAATTTACACCTAAATCTCCTACGATAGCAATTTTTAAGCAAAAGTTTTAATACTCATTTGTGAATAAGTTGCTGTTGATGTCGCAATTTCTACTGCAATGTACCTAGAATGCATTATAGCCGAAAAGTTTGTGAAAAGCCAAGAAAAAAAATCGGGTCCAGACTCGACGCTTTAGCCTTAAACCAAAAGTGTTCCGTTGTATTGATGAAAAGGGTTTACTACCGTATTTCTTTCAAATTAACGTTATTAAATAAATTACAGTATAATCTTCGCTGATGTGCGAAATGTTGATGATGACCTTGACCCGCAGAGATAGAGAGAGATATTTGAAATGTGGTGCTGCAGGAAGATCGAGAGGATCAGTTGGATCGAAAGGACAACAAATGAGGAAGGTATTAATTTGTCAATGATAAAAAAAATCTACTTACCATATAAATTGGTTTTATCACAGTGACGGTGGTCGGGACTCAGCCAAAAATCTCCTATTATAGTGATAATATCTGAAAAAGGGAAACAATATAATAATAAGGTAGGTACTTACGTTGGAAATTTTAAGCAAAAATAGTTTTATAACGTCAGCACATGGCGCCATAATGATGATTGAATTATAATGATTTTTAGTTTTTATTAGTTCAATGATAATCCTCAATACCAAGGACCACCCCTTACGATCAGGCGGGCAATATGTGATCGTGATATTTTTAAATTATAAAAAAAAACTAGTAAGTACAACATACCGGTGTATTTTCCGACTATAATTCAATGGGTAATCTGAACTTGTATCTTATATAAAACAAGTTCAATACGTATTTTGCAATAATTACATTTTAGTTGAGGTCTCAATCAGGTCTGATAATTATAGATAATAACTCAGATCACAACTAGATATTCAACAATGCAGGTATATAAATACATTACCACATGAATCATTAGTAGTAGTGTAGTCCGTAGTTTAAAGTGTGAATCTGGGGTTAGGAATAAAATTTCCCTTAGGTATGTACGTAGGTTTAGTTAATTAACCTTAATCATTGATTAATAACGGGTAGGTATCGATTGTATATCAAAATAGGATACATTATAATAGTACCTGTGTTTAATAACAATGGTTTTATAATTGATAAACATAGGAAATAATTAATGTTAAATTCAATTAATTTGATTACATTTTAATGGTTTATTTATTGACATTTTGTTTCAAATTTGTCGCGTTATTTTGTCAACAAAGGCCTAGAAAAGTAATTGGTTAATTAAGAATGAAACGGGTTTGACAAATCGAGGAAATTATTTAATAGCATGACTGTTCTCGAAGTATTCGTTTGACGTAAAACGCTGTGCACCAGACACTTACATTGCCAACAGGTTAATAAGGCACGCATTGCGAAGGACATCAACATATTTTCGATACATAGGTATCAGCCTATGATTAAGGTTTTTTAACTTACTACTGAAACTTCTATAGATTTACTTATTCTAAAAAAAAACATTTAGTTTTATCAAAAGTTTGGTTATGTATACATAATTCATTACATAATATAATTATGTATTTCATCCTAATACTGCAAACGTGCAGATTTCGCCATTCCCGTTCCGTCCGAATCCCGGAGGTCTAAAATGAGTTCTCATTTTCAAATTGTCAAACAGCCACTGAGTTCAGTCGCGTACTCGTACAATTTATTCGAAATAATGAACGCGTCTGGAGATGTCCGCAAGTAGTTTAGCAGGGGTAAATTTTAATGGAAAGAGTCGTTGTGAAGAAAAATTATATAAGAGATACACAGTGTTCCAACTGGGTGGAAGTTAGCGGCTGAAATGGGTTCTGCATGTTTGAACGTCCGCAACGCACGTTATACCATGTTCAAACGTATAATTGAGTACTATACGTTTGAACATGGTATAATACACAACCTGTATATTAAATTGGAATGCCTCTTTGTTGCGGTCCTCGACTCGATTCCCAGATCCCGCCAGAGTAGTTTTAATGGGTTTTTCTATTAGAAAATTCTCTGTAGTACACATGGCGAGTATGGCAACGACAGAATGGTGGCAAAGGGAGAGCAGTAGGAGTGTCAGGCGTCCAGCAGCAAGACGGGTTGTCGACATAACTTACGTCGTTGGGCGTACTTGCATGAGAGTGGCATGGGACCGTGGTGGATGGCACAAACTTGGGGAGGCCTATACCCAGCAGTGGGTGAAATAAGGCTGTGGGTGATGATGATGATGATGATATAATAGCTACGCATCAAGCTATACAAATCCAGTTTAGAATGACCTTCCATTGTAATAGCTCGCCATCTAATTCAGGGCTAGCCTGAGCCGTGCGTACTTACTGTTAATTTTATTAAATTGGATTAAAATATACCGGCACACCGTACGCTTTATGCTTATAATATTATTGATAGTGTATTCTATTTAATTATTTTGCTTTTATTATCGAATAAATATACTAGAAAAATTTCCAGTGTCCACGAATAACGGTACGTGTAGATGAATTTAGTCGTTCGGAACGGCCGCGCAGGTGCCATCAAATAAATGCTTTAATGCGAAACATAGGTGAAAAATATCGATATAGCAAAGTTAAAATTAAAAATAATATAATGTAGTAATAAATAAATATTACAATATTTATTAATAATAAAATTACACTTATTTTTTATTATTTTTTAGCATTAAATATTGCGAAATTTTCACAAAGAACTGAATTTTCTAATTAAAGAAAATTTCTAGTGAAAGAAAAATTCGATCTCAGGCAGGGTTTGAACCTGCGTCTCTCTGGTTAAGTACACCAGAGTGTACTTAACCAGAACCAGTGTTCGCAATATATAATGCTAAAAAATAATAAAAAATAAGTATAATTTTAAAATTCAGTTCTTTGTGAATAAAATTATATTTATCCCTCTCATTCTGACAGGAGACCCGCGCCCAGCAGTGGGACATATAATAATTATATAAATCTGCCTACCCCCATGGGAGACAGGCGTGACAATATGTATGTATGTATTTACGACCCAAACTGTCTCTATACCGAGTTTTTATACTTACCTATTTAAATGTACCACGGACAACTTTTAAATCTTAATTTGCGCTAATAATTTTAATTTGTGTGCACATTTTATTATCATAATTTTTGCAGTCGTTAGGTATTTCTTTCCGTATCGGTTAACAAAAATGTGTTGTCAATGTACAGTCGCCAGCACATCAGGGTATACAAAACTGTCAAATTGTTCCGAATGTTTTTAAACCTTAAAACGTTGGTAATTAAGTTCAATATCAACTGAGAAAATTTGACATATTGTGGTAAATTGATGTGCTGGCCACCGTACCTATAACGAGTGGAAACATCAACTGGTGGTTAGGTACTTTCAGTCGAAGTGGCATGCGTATGCAAAAGCTAGTAAATAATAAACTACAACTTTCTCGTGCTGATTGAAAAACTTATGAGACTGATATTTTGCATATCATTAATGCACCCCCGTGATCTTTATCGCGCAATTAATCTAAATTTTCTTGGCATTATCAAAAGTATCAAATAACTAGGAACTGCGTGTGCCTAAACTGTATCGGAAATTAAAATGTTAATTTTTACCGCACACATATCCAAACTGTGCTGCTACTAAAAATTTCATAGAAAAACCCATTAACACTTTGCCCGACCCGGGAATTAAACCCAAGGCCTCAAGCAGTCGCGGTTAAGACCACTAGACTAAGGAAGCTGTCAATGCACTGTTCTGTATAATAGGTCTGTCACACAGTGCTAATAAATTCCACAAAATCTTCAATTTGTCTACATCTTTTTAAACTAGTTAAAGGTATAATGCCATTGATTTTATCTTATTTTTTTTTAAAACAGATAATGGACACTGGCGAAAAAAATGTTGATGGAATTAATAACCGTCTTTATGTATCATTTTTAGAGATGATTATAAAATTATTTCCTACGTTTTATTTCAAGTAATTAATAAAGTCTGTCTAAGACTGGAAAAAATATCATCATATTTGAAAACACATTTGACTTCATCTTTTTATCGAATGCTCAGTGTAACTTTAAGTGTTGCCATATGTATCAAATTAAATTCCGAGCTACGTAAAGTATTTGGCCTGTATTCAATAATGTACGCACGGCTACACATCAAGCTATACAAAGCCAGTTTACACTGGCCGATTTTCGTAAGGGAAACCTATACAATGCGAGATCAGCTTAAGCTGGATCAGAATCAATACGAAAATAACAACATTATTTTTGTGCTAAAAAGACAACCGTATTATTAATACCGTTATTACGTTGTAAAAATAAATAAAATGAAGTCGAAATAATAATTCTAACAAAAAAATGACATCCGTCCGTCACCTGTCAGTCGGCTCACTGACAACTGTTACGTTTCGTTATTCGTTTCATGTTGTTTAGTTATTGTTATTTTGCATATAAAATACTTATACGCTATAGTTTGCCATTAATTCATTAAATAGGCATAATAACTATATAATATATTTAAAAAGTAGTGAAACCCTGATTATGACATACCAGCATTGTATTTATTTTTTGCACTCTTATTTGTTTTAATTGTTTGTTGTCAAAACTTAACCTCTAATACTTCAAACTGGAATATCTTTAATTACTGACTTCTAATAATCTCGGACCAAAAACAAACATTGATCAGAAATACAAAATCTATATTTTTACATATTTTTCATGCACAGACGCAACAAAAAAATGCGAACAAACATTTGTTTGGGACTTCGCCATTGTCCTTTGAGGAAGGACATAATACATTATAATACTGAGAAAGGAAGTTAATTAAGTTATTTAAAAACATAGGTAATGATTTATTTATTATTTTTCCAAATATCAAGGCTTAAATTGGAGGCTAAGACTTTGAAACTAATCAGGTAAGTAACTGTTGTTCATAATGAATGCATTTATAAAGTTTTGTTATTTTCATCATATTGACCCCCATCAATACAATTTATCAAAATCTTTATTAGTATTGATTTTAATGTTTTAAATTGAAAGTTGGATTTCCATGGATAGTGTTTCCCAACTACAGTCCTATCCTCAATCTATATAATTAATACATGAAGAAAAAACTTCACAGCCCATTTTAAGCACAGAATCATTGCATGCACAGAGTAGAATGAGATTTGGCATAATAATGAAATTCATAGAGGAATGTAGAAAAATATTGTAGTTGAATTTTTACGACTGGGTGACCACTAGTATATTTTAACCTGCCACTATATTAATCATCTAAAAATACAAGGACAACTAACAGATATATTTATTACAACAAAAAAGGAGTAATTGCAAGAATCTAAATGTAAGATCTAATTATTTGAATGCTTGAATATGAGTAACCCTACTCTGGATCATGGGCAACAAATCTGTGCCTCCTGCTGGTGTTGCTGATGATGTTTATATTGATGAAAACATGAACAATGTTAAACATATTTCAAAAAGAGTTTCAATTGGAGACTTTAAGTATTAACTGAATACCAATGCCACCTTCAATAAACTTTCTATTGCATCAGTAATTAATTTATTGCTTGATAGGTCAAAACATATCATAATATAATGATTATATGAACTGTCTCTATTTTTGGTATACTCCCAACATGGCCCAGTTTGCATGGGCTTGGTTTATAATAATTAGTCAGAAAATTGCCCTAAGGGTAAAGTGCTCTGATAATATAGTACAGTACAGAGTACAAGTGTGACAACAAACCACAAGTCAAGTTTATAACTGTACCACATCAGTGGCAGATTAACCTTAAAGCAGGAGTAGCAAATGCTATGGGCTCCGCGCAAATCCAGAGTGACCTCCGCCCGAGCTTAATTTTTCAAATGAAACTTGTTAAGACACTAAAAGATTATGAAGATACTAAAAAGTCGTCAAAGTGGATTATTATATGTCAAATACATAAATGTATTGAGTATTGTTTTTTAACTACTTTATAATATTTAAACTTGAGAATCAATAGTAGATCAAGGGATCAACAGTGGCCCGACTACTATGGGCCCCACACTTACTTAATCGGGCACTGATAATAATTGTCTCCAATTTATTACATGCTTTATTTGTAAATAATATTGGACTGCAGGTTCCTAGGACTATCTAAGAGACTCGCTTGATGTCAGTTACTTAAGTATACTATATCTAGGATTAATATTAATTCACTCTAGCATGTACCAGTTGCTGGTAACCGAAACTAGATTTTGCATTGTCTATAATATGGGGCTTGACAGGCTAAAGGAAATACTTGAATATTAATCCTGGACCTGGTATGCCCTATACACAAGTACAGTAACGTAAGGTTTATTATATTTTATTATAGCATATATTTTGTTGGTGAGTTTTTGAGCTAGGAAAGCCATCTTTTAATTGTAAGTTAAGTATCACATTTTTAACTGTGTTAAATTATAAGTACTTATATATGTGCAATAGCCAATAATAAGGTCGTCAAACTGTATTAAATGGTATCGACATGTATAAAGCATCAACTTCAACATATGAACACAACATGGGAAGATTGGAAAGTTAATTGAAACAATAATTATTGCAATTGGCATTTTTTAACTATTGGAAAGTTTGAATTAAGAACGATACAACACATTTGACATTAATCATCATAAATTATCAATACTTACTCGAACAGTTGGTGGCGGGCGGGCGGTACAATAAAACTATAAACAAATTATGATCAAAGTGACACTTACCTATATTATTTACAATATCAATTCAGAGAGCGACGCACTTCGAAACAATTAGTATCAGAATATTTAGAATAACTGGCAACAGTATTGCAGGCACTGTCGGTTAGGTCATATAGGTTCAGTATGTTGTGCTTCAAGCTCCGACTTCTATGTAGAACCACAATACTAGGTTATGGAAATAGCTGACGCTAAAATTATTTTACAATGTACCATATAAATATTTTACTGAGCTAATATCTTCATTTTACTTTTAAAAACAATAGAAGGTAACTTAATTAGAAAATTAAACAAATTAAAAATAACACATAATGTATGATTCAACCCACTCGGCACCACCCTCGTAGTGATGCTCGCTTCATCCACCCACTCCAGTCCAAAGTCGCAAAGAGGAACCGTTTCTAAGAACCGTTTTCTGTCCTGCGACGATAAAACTGTTTTTAGTTCCTTACCAAAACAGCCTTCATCGTGTGAACCCGTATTCGTATTATATGATGCAAGTTTTTATTTTAAGGCCAAGTCAATACAGTCGAGAATACATTGATCAATTGTTAAACTCGACGCGAGTCGACGTTCCGTCCGTTCACAGGACAGTTGCAACAACCAACATTTAATTTTATGGCTAAATAAATACAGTCGAGAATACATTGATACATTGTTACCCTCGACGCGAGTCGTCGTTCCAATCTATCACATAATAGTTGCAACAATCAAATAAAAAAAACCACAAACATTTCACTAAACGAATTAACGATACGTTTCATCCTTTATGCTGTCTCCAAACCAACGACGAATGTTTCTGCGACTAGTTTTCGTCCTCAGAAAAACGGTTGCGTTTTGACTTAACAAAAATCGACAACGACCCATCGCTAGTCCAGGGGGTCTACTCTCAAAATCGACAACGATGTATTCGAATCGGTACGATACTACTCCGAATGTATCGCATCCACCCTTTTTTTTTTGTGCGTGTGGAAAATCCTCATGAACATCCGCCGCCCGGGGAGGCGACGGGGCGTGTCGGACTCGACCCAGGGTGGGTGACCTACCGACTAAAACCACATGGTGTTCCCTCTCGCACCTGCGTCGGGGGCTACGGGAGCTATAAATTCGTCCGCGGCCCCCGACTGGTGATGGCCCGCCTCTGCGGGCCCCGCCGTGTACGTGGGAGTCAAAACTCCCCCTACATCCTAGAGGGGCGCGCGTGGAACACTACGCGCCGCCGCCTCGGGTCCTGTCCCGAACATGGAACGGGGGGCTGGCGGATTTCCCCGCATCCGCCGCCCCGGACCTCGGCCGCAGAGGGTAGGGAGAGCGGCGCATCGTAATACCGACACTCCTCTCCCCCTGCGGCCCCACCGCATCCGCAGTCCCGCGGCTGCGGCCCCGCCGAAGCCGCGGAAGGCAGGGAGAGCGGCGCACCGTGATACCGGCACTCCTCTCCCGCCGCGGCCCCGTAAACCTTCAGCCGCAGTGTCGCTAATGCAACACCGCGGCCCGCCTCAGTTGCGGTGCCTCCCATACGACACCGCAACCTACAGTGGCCGCTCCACTGCGGGCTTCCAGGCCAAAGCCCGCAGGAGCAGCGCCCGCCCCGGGGTTCCACTTCGCTTCGCCGTGGGCCCACTCCACGGCTACTAAGCCCTCCCGCCGCGACAAGGCGAGAACCCCAATGGGGGGGAATCGCATCCACCCTACTCTAACAAATGTTCGAATCCTATATCGTTTATCGTATCCATAGACTAAATATTTTGATTTTTTTACGATGTTCGGAGTGAATGATATGTGATAACCTTGATAAAACAACTAAATATTCTCTATGGCCTCATTGTCACAGTTTAAAATGTCAAAACTTGCAGACGCGCGAGATTTTATTTTAAATAATCTAGAGTTCAAGTGGTTTTAAAACGTCTCAATAAGAAACTTATAACAGTCGTGAGACTAGTGAAATGTGCAGGTGTGTGTGCGTACAACTGATTTAATTATTTCATTAATAACGAATAAAGAAGAAATAAGTATTAATGCAATTATGTGTTGTGAACTTGTGATGGAGCAGTGTGTAGGGAAAAAATTGTATTTGCGTTGTATTACTTTTAGGTCATGCAGCATCGAACAATTAAACGCCTTGGTCAGAGAGTAGCCTTAGAATAGTTAGCACAGGAGCTCTTTGGTACACTTGATTTAATAAAATATTATAGTGTACACACGGCTACTGGTCAACCTATACAAAACCAGTTTAAGCGGATCTCGCATTGTATAGACTTCCCATACAATAAGAGGTAAAATGGTTTTGTATAGCTTGATGTGTGGCCGTGCGTACCATATCCAAATAAATGTGTCTCATCATGAAACTTTTTCGTTCTAATTTTAATACTACTTTTATTTTGATTACAATCACTGTGCAAATTAGCAAAATCCGTTAATTTTAGGTCTTAAATGAATGTCTTCTACGTGTTGAGGGAGCAGTCGATGTCAAAAGATGAATTAATACAAGAAAATTAACTGCACAGTCACCAAAAATCACAAGCGAAAATCAAAACGATAATGCCGACGACGTCCTAGGAGGTATCGTTGAGATTATCGTAAAGTGTACGTTTTGTTTGTTGTCAAATTCGAATGTTCGTTACTGACATCTACACCTTAGAGTAGGGTTACGATCGATATTGTCGAATTTTGTATCGTTCGTTCTCTCATCGTTACGACAATCGAAACGATGTAACTAAGAGTAGGATTCGACGCGACAAATGTCACGACATATCGATTATCGATTTTACGAGTAGACCCCCTGATTAGCTTGCTACATAATAGTAATCTGTGGTCCAGATGCTCCCAATTACAATTATCGATCAAAATTGAGGTAATCGACAACTTGACTACTTTGTGTATCATCATTATTCATCATATTACGTCCACGACAAAATAAAGCTGGTAAACTCAGTGTTAACAAGTCCATTAAGGATTTGATTTTTACATTACATTATTACATTATATTAAACCTTACTGTAGGTAGAGTAAAAATATTCGATTACAAGGACGGTAATTATAAATGAGAGCAAAGAGAATATTTATCATATTGAGTCCATCACTAGTCACGTTATCACAATCTATGGTTTGATTTGTTTTATTTTTTACTAGCACACCCGGCGAACATCGTAGGTATGTAAAGCCAATAGCCATTATTTATTTAAGGCTAAAGCTTCAGCCTTGGGCGTAAAATTGATTTTTTTCTTGATTTTTCCCTAATTAGTCAGCTATATAACTACTAATGGGTGGATGATAAATATTACGAGGATAAAAACTCGAGTATATATCCATTTTGAAAAAATACTCGAGTTTTTTTACTCATTTTTATCGGATATTTATGATATTAATATTTTTGAGCTTTGGATGGTTATTTTGTTACATGTTTCGACTAGTAGTATTTGGGCTTTATTATATTATACTTAAAATTACGTTCTGATGTCAAAACGAAGCATCTGATTTCGTGATTTCAGAATCACTAACGATTGTAGTGATTGATTTCTACAAATATATATTCATAACTATTGTAGTAAAACTATTTTATTTTACTTTTTGATTGCTAAGGCTAAACGTTCAGCATTCGGCGCCAAATTTAATTTAATTTTCGTTTTTTGAACATTGTTCGGCTATAAATCGTCGATGTCGCAGTTTCTATTGCCATGTAAGTATGTACCTAGAGTGTGTTATAGCCAATTAATATAAATATTAAATTTGGCGCCCAAACGCACTAATTTATATTTTTAACTGACTTTAGAAATTTCGAAAAGGAGGAAGTTGCTACGTTCGTCTGTATATTATATATATTTTTTTCTATGTATGTTCACCGATTTCTCCGTCAATTGCAAACTGATTATGAAATTTCTTTTTTTGTTTGAAAGGATATACTCTCGAGGTAGTCCCATTGTCAGCAAATTAGGATCTGATGATGGGATCCTGGAGAAATCGCGGGATCTCCACAAATATTATAGGCAAACCTGTAATATTTTTGATTTTTTTAAAGTATCTCGTGCATTTTCTCTCGGAAAGCATCATTTGGTCTGTGGAACTGTTGATGGAGACCACGGATGACCTTTAATGTATATTTCCCCATTATTCGAAAACAGTGCAACCGATTTGGAAAATTATTTTTTTGTTTAAAAGGGTATACTCCCCAGGTCATCCTATTGCCATCAGGTCAGGATCTGATGATGAGATCCTGGATAAATCGAGGGAAATCTTAATATTGTATTCGCACTAGGAGTCTCGTGAATTTGCGCTAGGGAAGTTTCATTTGGTGAAGTGAAACTGATGATGAAGACCACCGCTGCACCGCAACTCCTCAGTGATATGTATTTTAGGGATTTCAATTTGATTACTTTAATATAGTTGCATTTTATGTTCGTCACAATGCATATGGTAAAGTACCAGGAGAACTCCTCAATAAGCAACGTCCCTGCATTGGGAAAAGCAATATTTTGTAAAAGGCAATGAGCGGTTGACAATAAGTTATTGTAACTGAGGTAATTTAAAAACCAACCCACTGTAAAAGGAGAAAATATATAAGGCATTTTATTTATTTGAAAGTGTATGCTCCTGACGTGGTCTCAATCAAATTTGTTGAAGATGTGATCACTAAAAATTTTGAAATAAAATATTTTTTAATAAAAAAGTAAAACCGCCTTTAAAAAATAATGAAATTAAAAATTATTTTATTATATTTTATCGACAGCTAGCGTTGGAAAAGATTTTGATTGTATTGGTCTATTGATATTCCATTTTAAAATGATATATGTAGAATGTATCATATACGTAACTTAAATAATATTTCTCATAATTGAGTGAAATTATCAAAGTACGGATTATGACCTATTAATAAATTGTGTACATACAGCCATCTAGTATCGAGCAGTTATAATAAGTTTATTATAACAGCTTTTAACAAGACGTCAGTTAAGTTCTAATTAGTATTAATATTTCACGGCAGATGGCTCTGGAGGCCGCAGAGTATTAATATTATTGTTGTGAAAATTATTTTTAAAAAGATCTAGGTGTAACTAGGTGTAGATAAGGGTGCTGTTACTCAAAAGAAAAAGGAAATCTTATACGGTTACTTCATTGTCCGTCTGTTCGTGTTTAGCAATGTCCATTTTTGTTTACTAGCTGTTCGCCCGCGGCTTCGCCCGCGTGGAGAATATCTACGTTTCTTTTCATTATACTTATAGCTTGTGTCACTCAGGAATAATGTAACTTTCTATTCGTGAATTTCTAGTGGTGACTGCCTCATTAGTCTAGTAGTCCAAAGCTCAACTGCTACTCTAGGGGTCCTGGGTTCGATCCCCGGGTCGAGCAAAGTGATATTGGGTTTTTCTATGAAATTCTCAGTAGCAGCTCGGAGTCTGGATTTGTGTCTGGTTAATGGCAATAGGCTCGCCCCCTATTACATGGGACCTAAACATACCGGCGAATCGTGGGTGTACTTTAATACACCTCTGCCTAACCCTTCGGGGAATACAGGCGTGATGGTTTGTTCTATGGGTGAAAGAGTTTTCAAAGTCGGTTTAGTAGATCCAGAGATTATATCCCCTACAGCCTCATAAACTCACAAAATCAAAAACTCATAAACTTTACCTACCTACCTCTTTATAATTTTATATAAATACTAGCTTTCCGGCTACGGCTTCGCCCGCGTGGTTTCTCGGCTTTTCTGCATTTAAATGAATCCCATTTTTGCAACATTTTTTATTTATGCTCCGCTCCTATTGGTCGTAGCGTGATGATATATAGCCTATAGCCTTCCTCGATAAATGGGCTACCTAACACTGAAAGAATTTTTCAAATCGGACCCGTAGTTCCTGAGATTAGCGCGTTCAAGCAAACAAACAAAGAAATAAAGAAACTCTTCCGCTTTATAATATAAGTATAGATATATAGTATGGATAAATATAGCAAGTATAGTTTTTTTATCAGACTGTTGACCGCGGATTCTGAAAGCTTCTTTCGCACTATTTCCTAAAAGCAGTAATGTGCGTGTTTATTTTAGCTTTACTAATTCAATTTACCTAATTTGATTTGGGTAATCGGACCTTCTACTCACTAAAAATGTGTTAAGATCTGAAGTGATGATTTAGCACGTACCTACCTATCATTATTTATGGACGTGAACCGGACCGATATACTTAATTTACCAATATACTTAAAGAGTACCTAAATACATACATGACTTATCACCGATAAATTGTTCTGATTTCTTGTATAGATAGAAAGGTTTTGACTAATGTGATAGAGTAATTCAAAGTTTCGTAACAAATCTATCTATCAATTCAGCTTACCGGTAATTGACTGCTGCAGAATTAACTACCGATTAAGCTTTTCAAGGAATAGGATCGAAGGTGGTACTTACAAATAAATTCCCCGAAAGGTAAGGCAGAGGTGTAGTAATGTACCTACTCGCACATTTTGCGGTTATTTTTAGGTACCTCATAAGTAGAAGGCGAGCCCTCAAACTTGAGACTGCAAACTGCTACTGAGATTTAATAGAAAAACATAAATATGCAATATATTTATACCTTTATAAATATATTGCATATGTCTTAGACAAAATTATTTTATTATTTTTTGAAGGCGGTTTAACTTTTTTGTTAAAAGTATTTTATTTGTTGTAGATTTCCTTCAGCTTTATACTTAGGTATATAAGAAATATGCAAGACGGACCTACATCATTAACCAGGCACAAACTATAACTCCAGGACTTTCATCGTCATCTTAGATAATTGTCCAAATGCTGGGTATGGGTCTCCTCTAATAGTGAGAAGGCTTAGGCTTTAGGCTATCACGCTGGGCTAATACAGGTTGGCAGACTTCACACACCAACGAGAAACCTCTTAGGGATGCAGGTCAACCTCCCGATGTTTTCCTTCATAATTAACTATTAATACGCATATGACTAAAATTCAGCGGTGCGTACCTTGGATCAGAACCTTAACTTGGCAGTCTAATAGTCATACCACAAGGCTATCACTGCCATTATAAAAAAAAAACTAAATATATTTTTCTGCCTGATCTACGAATAGAACCTAGCAGTTTATTAAAAAAACAACAAATAGTTTTTCAGTACTTTATTGTCTGAAATATACTACTAAAATTCTCTACTCACTCTATTCTACTCTCTCTATGCATGGTGTCCATGAGTTCTTGGCACGAAGCACTGGTTGGAGATGAGTATTATTTTAGTTTAGCTGCTAATAAATACTACCTACATACAGTGACATAGGTACACTTCTTTGTACTTACACTGATCACTAATACAATATAAAGTAGATTGTAATTATTACTGTTGTATCCGTACCTACTACCTTATACACGACTTTTAGAACATAACATAACATACCATCACGCCTGTAATCCCCGAAGGGTTAGGCAGAGGTGTACTTAATGTACACCCACAGTTCGCCGGTATGTTTAGGTCCCATGTAATAGGGGGCGAGCCTATTGCCATTCACCGGGCACAAATCCAGACTCCGAGCTGCTACTGATTTCATAGAAAAACCCAATAACACTTTGCGTGACCTGGGGATCGAACCCAAGACCTCTAGCGTAGCAGTCGCGATTGGGACCACTAGACTAACGAGGCAGTCTGACTTTTAGAAGTCCTAGTTTATTTATCGGCTGTAGTTATACTGTTCGTCGACATAACCAGTGACCATTAAATAAAATAAGGTTTGTTATCAAATGAAATTCAAAAAATAAAGACGAGTTCACTTCACGAGAAAGGCTCTTAACCTTGATCGATGCATGACGAGCCTTTCGGGTCAAGATTATTATGGTTATTTGATAAATTGATTCACACGAAATTTTTCGCGCACGAATATAATCTGCCTACAATAGAAATATACGAGTAGATATGTATGTTTTATTTCAAGATAATTTTTAAACGTATATGTATATATACATTTAACAATGATCTGTATTTAAGAAATACTGTATGTATTTCTCTTAAAATACCGAAGTGGACAAAATACAATAAGGTACAAAGTAAAAATCTTTTACATTTGAGTCTAGAGCCTTTGCCCGAGAGCTTGTACAGTAGAAGGTTATTTTAGTGTGGTATTAGGTACTTCAAAAAATGTTCTTGTTGAATTAAGCACATATTTGATAAAATCAATTAAAATAACCTAAAACATTTTTGTTTTCATATCCCGCTGCGGTGTTACTCTAATTCCCAAAAAACTTTTTGAGATTAATAAAAATTTTGAGCAATAATAATCCAAAAAACTTTTAAACACAAATCGTAGCCACTGACTTTCTCCGAAGTCCAATCAATATGTATACCAAAATTCATCGAAGTTAGTAGACGTGAAATTGATTTATTTAATTTAATATTATATCATATATTATTTATTTAATATTAGTTTGGATCTTAAAATATATTTTTTTGAGTTAAACGATCTCGCGTTCGAATCCTCAAATCAAATCATTTATTTTGCGAACATGAGTTGATACATTTATTAAATTAAGCATCACCATAATCTGCTACATAGCATGCAAAAAATAATAATGTTATGTATATCTACATTAGATGGATAAATTAATTCAAGACAAAATTAAAAAGTATTTAAAAAGTCAGTTCTGTTAATCTAATGTCAAATCAAAGAATAACTAATAAACAATAATGACAATTTAAGACTAAACTTACATAATGAGTTTTATTAAAATAATTTGTCGGATAAATATTCTTTGATAGATTAGTACCTCTTCCTTAACAATATTTTTTTTACTTTATTCTTAAATACTTTAATATTAGATGTTTCCAGTACTGAATTTGGTAGATTACTATATAATCGTGAGATCATACAAAATACGCTGTTGGTAAATAGCGTGCTTTTATTAGTTGGAAACCGTATTTTCAGATTATGCCTTTTACTACTTAATTTTTCAAACATAGTCATATTCTTCCTGACAAATACCACAACTTCTAGAATGTACTTAGATGCATGGAAGAGTAAGTAAGTTGAGTTTTGCGAAAAGGGGTCTACAACTATCAGTCTGTTTCAGCCTAAAGATTGCTCTTATGCACTTCTTCTGTGCTAATCCTGAATACCTACTTACTAATTTTTGTGGCTTTAATAATTAAAAGTAAGCACATTTATTTTGCATAAATTCTAGCATGCTAGTTTTGTTTGCACGAAAAAGCTTTATTTAAACAATATGACGTAAATCTTACGTTTTGTGTTATGGGTCTTGTAACAAAACAAATAGTATAGGTAGGAATGTTATTTACAGGCAAAAATCAACCGGACCTTCATAGTATAACATTCAGTTATTTGTGATAGTTTCATATAGATTTACAAATTAAGGCAAACAAGAAATGAGGTATATAGGTATACTTAATACCTAATATTAATAAATTATAGTATGGCTAGAGCCAGATTACATTTGAGGTGTACTTACATGTTATTCACAGCCATTGTTTTTTTATTTTTGCTTTTGCCTATATCGTCACTGCGGCCGTAGTCGGTCTATTGTGATCGCCTCTTATGGATTCAGAGTTCACCGCTAAACCCCGCAGCTATAAACTGCAGGATTTTCTTAGGGGTGAGCTCCCTTATTTCATCTGGGGCTAAGACATGTTTCCGCAGATGTGCATCGCGCTTGTGTATCAGCGCAGCGGTCCGCATTCCCCCAGAAGGTGAAGTGGCGTTTTATCAGCCTCTTCACATGCTTTCACAGGCTTACATAGCTATCTTAATTTCGGTCGAAGACGCTTTTAACCCTAAATATTAATGCAAAAAAATTTTAACGCCATGGGCATTAGCTAGAATATGATGTGATAATATTATATTCTTTATTTATCTCATTATCAAGTTAATAAAATATACATGACATTACGTAACTTTCTATTGTTGAATTTCTAGGGGTAACTGCCTCATTAGTCTAGTGGTCCCAATCGCGACTGCTACGCTAGAGGTCTTGGGTTCGATCCCCAGAGCAAAGTGTTATTGGTTTTTTCTATGAAATTCTCAGTAGCAGCTCGGAGTATGGATTTGTGCCCGGTGAATGGCAATAGGCTCGCCCCCTGGGACCTAAACATACCGGCGAACTGTGGGTGTACATTAAGTACACCTCTGCCTAACCCTTCGAGGAATACAGGCGTGATGGTATGTATGTATGTATGAAAAATATAGATGTAGGTACGTACTTATTACGGCAACGTAAGCACTACTTACTTACGTTGCTGTCCTTTAACTAGAAAGCCGATTTACAGTCCAAAATTCTCTATCTTTCTGTCTAAGAATCATAATATAATTAGGCATAGTTCTCGAGATATAAAACGTTCGTAGGGCGTGTATAATAACAACCTTTGTTACTTGAAAACTATTTAGGTTGGATCGAGAACCTCCAGTAGGTAGCAATTGTTAACAAGCTGTGACACAAACTGAAGTGATTAAATTTATTTTATTTCATTTAAATTCAAATTAGATATGTCTTCAACTGCCGCTATCTAAATTGATGTTAAAACTATTGACGGTTCCGTTTACCTAGTCAAAACTTCATAAAAAACTTTTATACCTTGACTTTGCGGTTAAAAGCAGATTCCAAAACAAAAACAATATTATCAGATTCTAGTCTAGAAGGTCTACTGGCATTTCTGGTTTTAAATAGCACTTCATGTAGCGGCGTAAGTACCTACCTACACTACCGGTTAATTTACAGACGTCATTCTTGAATTTCCAAGTTTAATTCTGTTTGAACATATTGAATAAATTCTACTTGAGTTCGTTGCCTTACAATATTTATTGCATTGCTCTTCTAAAGTATACAACCTATAAAGGTACAGCTATATCCCCCGAAGCGTTAGGCAGAGGTGCACTAGTGTAAACCCACAGTTCGCTGGAATAGTTTATTTCCCATTCAAGAAGTATAGCCCCATATTACTTGAAATTTATATTATAACAGAGGTTTATTTCCATTAACTGTGTACGAATCAATACTTGCTGTTGCTGACAATTTCATGGAAAAACACAATCACATTTTTTTGGACTTGAGAATAAAAACCGTGACTTCACCCTCAGCTGCTGTGCTTGTGACTACTTCGACGACGACCATATTATGATTCATAACGCATTACTAACCCTGATCTAGACGCATTACCTTAACCCCAGATGAAATAAGTAACAGTTTACGGTAGCCGCAGGGTTTAACGATGAACTTTAAATAACCAACTGGTGATCACAATAGATCTTCGAGCAACAATAGATCGACTTCGATCGTAGTAATATTATGACCCCAAACAAACATTAAAAAAACGTAAACTACTCGACAGATCCATTGGAATCAATTAGATCTATAACGATATAGAACAAATGAGTTTGTTAAAACTTAATTCTAGAAGTATAATCCGTTTTTATATAATTAATATAGAATGCTGATTTTGTTTTCAATGATGTTTACACGGTAGTTTTCCTAAATCTTGTTTGCATATTACACCGCAATAAAATCTAGATATTTTTCCATATATTATTAATTACTCATACTGTGGCTTCAAAATTGTACATAATGATCATAACAAGCAGAGCGTAGAATTGCTTTAATTGGCGCGATTCAGTGATTATAATATTACCAACTTTATTCTCCGTTAGATGTTGCCGCAGTTCCACTCATTTCCCAAAGGATTTTTTGAACCAAAATATGGCGTTATATGTTAGGGTGTTCTATTATTATTATTATGTAAAGTACACATACAGTATATATAATATATATTTTATGGAGTTATTATGGTTTTATTTTACAAATTTATATTATTTACAGTTATCGTACAGATATAATAAACAATATCAGGATATAAACTATTACAAGTTTTTACTAATTTATTATACATTATGGAGGTAAAAATTAATAATGTTAAAGTAGACATAGGCAAATCGAACACGTAAACCGAGAAAATGAAACGGAGAATTCAAGAACACAAAAAGTATTTATTTTCTTGCTAGATACTTTTTAGAACTTACCTAGTACTTTAGTAATCAGAGAGACGCAGGTTCAAACCCTGCCTGAGATCGTTTTTTCTTTAATTAGAAAATTCATATCTTTGTGAATATTTAATGCTTAAAAAATAAGTATAATACGGTAAGGCAACATCGTTCGACATTGAACTACCTGTAAAGGCTATGTCGGTTGAAAGACATAGTAATGTCTTCAATAGATGGTGCTGACGTCGCCTGAAGACGAAAAATGTGGAAGAGAAATTCGACATCACAGGCAATGGTCTCGGTAGCTTAGTTGGCAAAGCGTCTGGTGTACTTAACCAGAGAGACGCAGGTTCAAACACTGCCTGAGATCGAGTTTTTCTTTCACAAGAAATTTTCTATTATATTTCTATTATTCTATATCTATTAAAAAATAAGTTTCTATTATGTTAATTTCTGGGTTACAATTGCTGCCACGAGATGTAAAATTATTTATATTGATTTATTTGGGATCTCCAACGAAAGATATACACGGAATGACTTAGGGCTAAGAGAAAACAATGGTATGTAAAAAGTGTAAGTACTCCCTCACTTACAGGAGATCACAGATTGCTCAAGGATATTACACAACTCACAAAGTATATCATATATCACTCTCAACAAAATATATCAATAAAAATTTTTTTATTAAAAGGATATTAAATGAGAACTACCGATTAAAAACTAGAAATTATTAGATCAAATCGTTCAAGTTCTTTTTGTATCTCGGCAGTCATTCACAGATGTCTAAATGAGTAGTTTTGGCTAATGAGTATTGTCTACAAATTATTGGTACAGCGGCGTAATGACCAAGATTGGTTTTCGAAGCAGAGATATTAAATAAATTGTATGTTTTATGCCTGGGAATCCGAGTTGGAATTTTTATTTCCAATGAGTTTAAGAGTTCACTGCAATTATTGAGCATCTACGTACTTAATATGCGTTAAACTTTTTTTCTAACTTAATCGAAACTTACAGTTAATTATGAACTGAATAGTTAACCGATTAGTGAACTTAAAATTAGGATAAAACACGATTACTAGGTTCCTGTGACTAGTCCCGTATGGTTAATTAAACGCACAGTTTTTCCTTGCAGAAATAAATACTTACTTCCGGAACAATTTGATACAGTAATGATAAACTGCAACCATTTAAATATTTTTCCTGTTTAAATTAACCGGAAAATAAGACCCTGAAACAACTATAGCATGTCTTTGTGTTAGTTTTGTAAGGAAAAAATGTTATGCCTACCTACGATTAAACTCTTCTGGATATTGTTCTTAGATAGTGGTCATATATCAATTACAGTAGCAAAATAATATTATGTCATAGTAGTAAATAAGCCAATGATAATAAAAAAATTAGCAAAATCATATATTTTTTTATTATGTTTTAAACTGTTATTTTTTTCTAGAAATGCTATACTTTGCATTAGTGTTTAACCGTCCTTGAGACGACCATATAAAATATGTTAAGGCTAAAACGTCAACCTTGGGCGCGAAATTCAATTTTTTCTTGGTTCTTAGCAAATTATTCGGCTATAACATATTCTAGGTACGGTGGCCAGCACATCAAGTTACCACAAAATGTCAAATTTTCTCAGTTGATTTTGAACTTTATATTTAACAGTTTAAGGTTTAAAATAATTTGGAGAAATTTGACAGTTTTGTATACCTTGACCTGCTGGCGACTGTACATGGCAGTAGAAATTGCGACATCAACAATAACTTATTCACGATTGAGTATTAATACTTTTTCTTAAAAATCGCTATCGTAGGAGATTTAGGTGTGAATTGTCATTTATCGAGGAATCCACTATTTTACTCCAAAATATTCGACAACCATTCTACTAAAATTACAAATACAAAATATGAATTTTGCGCCCAAGGCTGACGCTTTAGCCTTAAAAAGACTGTTTTATTTC
Source organism: Subacronicta megacephala (assembly GCA_958496365.1). NCBI lineage: Eukaryota > Metazoa > Arthropoda > Insecta > Lepidoptera > Noctuidae > Subacronicta > Subacronicta megacephala. The sequence continues at coordinate 6,424,276 of OY292518.1, forward strand.
TCTTCCATATGTTAGTCCATCAGCTACCGGATGAAAAAATTGGTAAAAACATCATGATGAAAACTATGTTGATGTAGGATTTTGGCCTCAATGCTAAGTATTTCTACTCTATACTTACTTATGTTTACAAATTCGAGGTCCTTTGTTGCTTTATTGTTTGTAGATAACTAATTGATCCTGTAATAAACATTACAGGATCAAAGCTTTAAGGTTTCTTTACTTTTCTAGCGTGCGGTAGCGGAATGAGCATGATAAGTCGTCAAGACTGGCTTACAGTCTCATGCTTCTCACTTACATGCTCACATTTTTTTATTTAACGTTTAACATAGCCATAAGTTCAATGTTATTTAAACTTTAAATTAGATTAAAACCTTCTTTCTTACTTTCCTAAGGAGTGGTCAATTTAATGTAAAAATTGCTAGGTGCTGGCTTGTAAAAATACTATCAGGCCAAGTTTGAACTAGTTCGATTAAAAAATAAAAAAAAATCTTGTGGAACACAAAACAAGAATATCTCCTATTTTTACTACTGGATCAGATGGAAGCTGTTGCTGTCTGTTTTTTAATGCCTATTAATAACATATCGAATTTTATTAAATATTTTTAAATGCCAGTGTATTCTTTTGCCATGTGTGTATTACAACATTTGTTATAATCAAAGTTACTGAAATCTTGATAAGGTTTTAGAGGTTCAAAAGCGCAATGGTCGCAAAAGAAGTAGATAGGTACCTATGCAACAATCGTAGCAAGTGGCGGTCTGCAGTTTCTGCCTAACCCTGTGGGAAAGAGGCTAATTGTTTTTATTTTTTCAATTCTGTGCTTGGCTAGTCACAATCGTGGAGCGCAGCTGGTGCGTAGAACTTGCAGCCAATCGGTAAAATCGCGTCAGTTGATTACCTACTATCTATTGGGATATGACTTTGGCCGGTGTACACTACATGGCACACCCTACTTTTCAGGCTTTCTACAAAAGTATTATGACGTGCAAAAAAAGGTGCGGGGACGCTCAAAACAAACCAACTACCTCTGTATCCGCTGGATGGTGCAGCCCAGTCGTAACCGTGTACTGCATATACAGGTTAGGCAGCATAGCAAAAATAGTGCCAGAAGAAGTTATAAAGTATGGCAGTTAATAGGTACTTTTAAATTTAATTATAATTAATACTTTGATTGTGCATCATTTTAATTTCTCCTTATATGATTCATGACATTACACTATGATTAAAAGATCAATAAACAACGCTAGTGTGAGTAGCATTCGCGCTTAGGAATTTTCGTGGGTGAAACAGAAACATACCTATTGCCACAATAATAGATTATGCTATTATTGTGGGAATAGGTATGTTTCTGTTTTGTTTTCGGCTTTTAATATTCCCACTGCTGGGACACAGGCCTCCTCTCAGTGAGCTTCAAATTTTTGGGTCTAGGACATGCCGGTTTCTTCATGATATTTTCCTTCACCGTTTTGAGAGCAGTGGTGATGAAATAATTTACACAAAGTAAAACACCTATCTGGGTTCGAAGTGTTCGAACCTACGACCTACAATTAGGTAGGGTAGTATGGTAGGGTAAGTAGGGTAGGTAAAAGGTACATAAAAAGGTTCTTTTATAGGGCCATTTATCATTTCGAAATAAAAAAATCAAAATATTTTTTTAGAGTATAGTTTTGCCGGTTTTGCCTAAATTTAAAGTACGAACCAAAGTATGGTTACCAAACAAAAATATGTTATAATATTATTGTGACAAGCCTATAATATTATTGGTACATTGGTACAGTTAGCTTTACAGCTAGGCCTAAGTCTGTGGGTTTGATTTCGTTCCAAGACATTTTTTTATATGGTAATTGCGATTATTTATTGTCTGGGTGCAATTAAGTATTATATGCAGGATTTTTTTCGAAATACCATAGTACTCTACTTAGTTTTTGATCAGACAGCCATCTGAGAGTAGTCCCCAATGTTCCCTCCATTTTTACTTAATATCTAATATAGGATAAACGTTAACTTAATTCAAAAAGACTGCCTCGTCTGTCGTCCCTATCGCGACTGCTACGCTTGAGGTCCTGGGTTCGATCCCCAGGTCGAGCAAAGTGTTATTTGGGTTTTTCTATGAAGTTCCCAGTAGCAGCTCGGAGTCTGGATTTGTGATTCTCGCCCCCTATTACATGGGACCTAAACATACCGGTGAAATGTTTGTTTTTGGATTTTTTTATTTCATCCCTTAAATGGGTAAAAATGGGTGTTAAAGTTTGTATATATTTTTTTTGTTTTTTTATCAAAATTACTTGAAATTTAATATTTATGCTTTTCAATATGATTCAAGTTTAGTATTTTTGGATTTCTTAAATTTCACCCCTTAAAAATGTATGCTCTTCAATATAATTAAAGAAATACGTATTTTTGGATTTTTTGCATTTCATCCCTTAAATGGGTAACAAGGGGTGCTAAAGTTTGTATGAAAAAATAGTTGTTTATTATCAAAATTACTTGAAATTTAATATTTATGCTCTTCAATACAATTAAAGAAACACGTATTTTAAAAGAAATTTTTTTTTTTTTTTTTTTTTAAAAAAAGCTTACTAGTCATGTGGGTCACACATTGCTAGTAATCTTGTTAACCCCTCGTGCTAAGCTAATTGCTTGTGTTACGAGTGGGTTCACGTCGGTAGTGCAATGGGTGGGGTTCGAACCGGCAACCACATGATCGCAAGTCCGACGCCCTAGCCATTAGGCTACCGCCGCTTCTAAAAAATGTATTATCTTGCTTGAATTTATGCATTTAAGCTGTACAATACAATTAAAGCAACAAAATTTCAATTTCACCTTTAGCCGCGTGAAAACAGTTACTGCCCCTATATAGTGCAAATAAAGAAATCTGGCATTTGTATTAAAACCGATTTTTTATTATTACATTTAGAACGGAATACGTTAAGAAATTTGCACATATTATTATTTAGCCAACCATTTTGTGTCACGCGCTTACTTTTGGCTAAAATACAATGTAATTGGGGCATTGCTTTAGCTGTAGCTTCATCTGGAATAGTACCTCTTTTGGTGGGAAGGTGGTAAAGCGACTCACTCTGCCTTTAAAACTTCCGCTTAGTTTTATTTGTGTCGAAACTCCGTTGTGCAATAATATCTTAGCAGAGTGATATGGCTCAAATTCTCCGAAATCGCAGATTTATCGTGTGGGATGAGATAACTAAGGCACACAAAGGTGGAATTGAAGCACATACTAGATTCTTAAAGATGTCAGAGGCAGCAATAGAGTGATTGGTGGATTTCTTGTGTTGCAGGCGGGGGCTTGCCGTCAGATTATGTTATACCTAGAGGAATCCGAGCAGACGAAATCAGAGCATCCTCAATATCGTCATGCCTATAGCCCAACACAATGATTATCTGTAAAAAGAAATATGAGAGATACGGTTTTTGGAAAGGTTTCAGAGCTATTACTTAAAACTTAAAAAATGGAGATTATCCTGAATCCGAAAGCAAAATATGATTACCATCTTTTCTGAATACAGTGTACCCTGATTTTACTAATATACAAACAAGTCTATAGATTGGCTGTGCAAAAGTGCAATACTAACTCCGAAAAACAACAGTGCAGCTGCTATTAATTACATACTTCTTAAGTCATTGGAGGGCTCAGAAATTGAATACAGGTCTATCAGTGCTAAAAGCGGATGAAGCAATTTACTATCATGTAGAGTTCCTTAACAGTGTTAACCTTCCGTGGGACACCTGTAATGCTGTTGCGTCAGATTAAACCATTTAAACTATGTAACGGGACTAGACTGCGAGTAACCGCATTGCACAAAAATATTAAAGAGCCGCTGTGATAACGGGATGTATTCGGGGGAATCACTTTTTCTACCTCAAATACCACTGATACCATCCGACTATATTTTGAGACCGATTACATTTCCCCCTTAATTAAGATCTGCTTTGCAATGTCCATAAGAATAATTCAGGGTGAGTCATTAAGGGTGGCAGCTGGTGATTTTGATACCAGACAGAAAAAGCACCAATGAGCAAAGTGATTCACCACTATTATATTATTATATTATTATATATTATATTATTATATTATATTATTATTATTATACCTCCCCGTGGAAATCGATCCTACAAGACCTCCAGAATGATAGACCATCGCTCTAGCTATTAGAACACGAATGCTGCTCATTTAATATCAAATACCTATAGGTACATGTTATTTTGGAAAAACCTAAACAGCAAAAATCGTGTTGTCCACGCGGGCGAAGCTGCGGGCGGAAAGCTATATATAGGGAGCATATGGTTGAACTACACGTTGACAGATGTATGCGTGCCGTCAGTTGGACAGGTTAGCAGGTAGCTCAAAATGCTGTGGCTCTTTTTTCAAAAGGCCTGCTTAGACATTTCCCTACATTGTAAGACTCGCATATCTGATAATATTACTGTCTATACTTCAAAAGAGACCGTTTTTCTCTGAGTTTGTTTCGTCTGAGAATCTCAGAGGTTGTCAGATAGGAAATGACGGCGCCATCTACTAAGTTAAAAAAAAAAATTTAAACATCGACATGTAAAAGTCTCTTTAAAATACCTCTTTCGTTGAACATTCTGGTGGTTAGGTTTCCGGTATGGTTTTCTACAAACCGAACATCATCGTTAATTTCATGACGTGCATGCCATTATAGATGACGTTCGGCTTACAGGAAACCTTGAACTTTTTTTAAAAGACGTGATTAGGCAAGGAAATGTTTTGTTAATACTAAGAAAAAACATGCTGGGAGCCTGAGACTCCAATTCGTCCACAAGGCGCGTAATTATTGCATTAAGTTCTCAGGCCCGTTCATTGCGTGTAGCTGTCATTAAGTGGTGCATGTTCACTAAGAGATGTATTGATATACTTTAATGTATAGGGTGGGATTGCCTCATTAGAGTAGAGGTCCAAAGCGTGACAGCTACCCTAAACATCCTGGGTTTTATTACCAGGTCGAGCGTGTTATAGAGTTTTTCAATGAAATTCTCGGTAGCAGCTCGGATTGTAGATTGGTGCCCGATTAATGGCAATCAGGGACGCCCCTTGACGAAGACATTAGGATCTAAACATAGCGGCGCACGGTGGGCTGAAAATCGGCTTTCATAGACATAGCGATTTCAATTTGCAAGTGCCGGATTTTTTGCCGGATATCGCTTCTATTAGTTATTACTATATTGAAAAATGACACCAGAGTTAATTCTGCACAAAAACGAAGGAATTATAATTTTTTTAAGAAAAATTTGTATGGAGCTGGTATTAAAAAGTTAATTATCTCGTAAACAGCAAGGAAAACCGTAATATCCTTACAGGTGGTTATAGTACTAATTATTTATGATTTTTTGACATATGTCATATAACGGTTATCGCTGCTAATTTTTTTTTAAAAATCGTCAAAATATTTTTATTTATTTTTACATATGAAACGGTTCCTTTTAGTGACTTAATTAAGAACATTGTTAATTATGAAGAATGTTATTGACCCAAATATTAAAAATATATAAAACAAGAAAAATATTTTAAAAAATTAGCAAAAATAGAAAAAAAAAATATTATACATTTTCCTTATCACTGTCGTTCTCGGACTCCAATTCTGAGTCAGGATCTAGATTGGATATATCTAAAAACTCGAACTCACTTTCCTGAAACTGAATTTTTGCGAGAGTTTCAGCACAAAGCTCTGCTTTCTCTTGGCATCTCACTTAGGCCTTTGTGCACTTAGGAAAGGATCCGAAGAAACAACAAGCATATTTAAGATATCTTGATTAGAATCTTGCCTGTTTCTTTTCCGCGAATGATGTTCCCGGAACCTCCTAAAATCTCTGTTTCGAGACTCTGAGGCTTCTTCCAAGAGAGTCCGAAATGGCACAATATAAGTTTTCTCGATGATGTCAGCCTCGTGTATTAATAATTTATGTACGGTTGACGACATGTAGTACCAGTCATACAATTCCACATACTTTTCTGCTGTTTTGCGGGCAAAATCTTTAAATTTTATTCTCGCCTATCAATCTCGATCTTCTCGCCAAATGTTATCGCTTGCAAATATTTTAATAAGATCTTCGTCCAACCCGGTAATAGCTGCAGTTTTATTGGGATACTCGAAAAACTTTCTAGCGGTATTCCCGTCATTGGTAGTTCCCGAGCCTTGTTTCACAACATCAATCAACAGATTGAGCTGAACTTGAATTTATTTTGAATACATTTTTTATTTCATTACTTCTCGCTGCTCACCATTTGAAGTCGAGCCTATACGCAATATGTAACAGACATTCCATACAATTTATACGTGCGTGTAGGGATGATAAGCCAAATTTGTATATGTTAGCACACACAGTCTTTGATGTTACAACATCTAAGCGGTTCATTTCCGTAGGTTTTGCTAAGCACAGGTAGCACGATGGATTTGATCTGGCCTCAGAAAGGTACGTGCAGACTTTGGCGTCGATCGCTGTCATAATTAGTTGATGGGTCACCATGTTATTATTATGTACTGCACTCTGTGGGGATAAAGGCCCGAATTTCATCATCCATTTGTTTTTTGTAGACCGACGACAACTGCTTCGCTCTCCTTTACGAAAGTTAACTGAACTGGGCGTCAATACAAAGTTGAGCATGGTTTTGGGTTCATCCATACAGTATTATCGCCATCTGTCAGTTTTAGTGGCACCAAGGAGGTCATGAAAACGCTTGCATCATCTTGCTCACCCTCCATTTTCTGCTTGTATCGGCTTTGGTTGGAAGCACCATCAAATCCGCACTTGGATATACGCTTTAGCTGCGTATTTTGCACATCGGCATAGTCAGAAAGACTTTGAAGGATCCTCGTCACCGTGATGTCAAGTAAAGCTTGAAGTGTAATCCTAGCCGAGGAATCCGTAACTGACACTGAATGCTTCGGGGGGTAGCAATCAAGCTTAGTTTGTTGCACTTTATAGTAGGATGGATAAATATCCATAGCACCTTCCCGAATGGCAGCCTCTCGCAAAGTAATATATTGCCACTTTGACAGTTTTAGTGAAAGGAGCAATCCAGCGCTTTCTCTGCTGTAAATATGACTGTTTTTACTGATGTCTTAAGCGTTTCTTTAATTTTAATAACTGCTTCAGGATTTTTCAACATGTATTCGATCACAGATGCCATATCCTCATGCCCTTTTTTAAACGCGCTGTAGCTGCATATGCCAATTCACACACAACTTGGCCAATTAATATTTGCTTGCAGCCAATTTCCCAGTCTTCTGAAGTTATCGAGGAATCGGTTAGATTTCATCCACCTCTGTAAAGCAGAAAGGCAATACTTCATGATTAAATGAAGTACTCTCACTTTTTAGAAAACAAACAAGTCTAAATTGGTGATTAAACTTTCCACTTTAAGATTTTATAGTCACAGAGCAAAAAAATTGTGTTAGCAGTTGCACAGTTGTGATCAATCTAAATTATAAACGTCGATAATTAGTTAACTACCCTCATTAGAGTTTTGAAAGATGAGCTAATAAAAATTTATAATCGTCAAAAAAAAACTTAGAACTCTTAACACAACTAATCAACAAATTAGCTTACTTATCAGAAATCATTAACGATCATTTAATCACCTATTCAGACTTATTAGAAGACTAAATTATTGTAATTACTTAATCACATATTCTCAGACTTCAGACAGTTACAAACAATACCACTTACTTGGTACCAAAATACCAAATAACAAATATTAAAACTCATTTTGTATTGATACATAGGTATCTAGCTCAAACATAGTTGTCTAAGTGTGGATGTACGCTAAACCTCTGACTAATCCTTCGGGAATATAAGAATGATGCTATTTTATGTTACGTGTTGTAAAAGTCTGTGTTCCTCAACTTAAACACTAAAAGGAACCGTTTCATATGTAAAAATAAATAAAAATATTTTGACGATTTTTAAAAAAAAATTAGCAGCGATAACCGTTATATGACATATGTCAAAAAATCATAAATAATTAGTACTATAACCACCTGTAAGGATATTACGGTTTTCCTTGCTGTTTACGAGATAATTAACTTTTTAATACCAGCTCCATACAATTTTTTCTTAAAAAAATTATAATTCCTTTGTTTTTGTGCAGAATTAACTCTGGTGTCATTTTTCAATATAGTAATAACTAATAGAAGCGATATCCGGCAAAAAATCCGGCACTTGCAAATTGAAATCGCTATGTCTATGAAAGCCGATTTTCAGCCCACCGTGGCGGCGAAGTGCGGGTGTACCTACATTAAGTAGCCTAACCCTTCAGGAATACACGCGTGATGGTATGGTATACACCTGTAGCATGCCATCACGCGTGTGTGTGATTTTAAAATTTTCTACTGTACATACTAACTATAAAATTTTGCTAGTTCACTGTTGACTTATTAAGTCGTTATTCGGTTTTCTTTAAAACTTGTTCTTTTAAAAGAAATCATTTGATTATTAGTCACAACTTATGTAGGTACATTACTATATTATATTTCATACAAAAGGATAAAAAATGTGTGCCAAGTTTATGCAAATAAACTTTATTTTTGATTAAAAATCAGTCAAGTTGCCATTAGGTACGGTCGCGAGCTCATCAGGTTACCACAAAATGTCAAATTTTGTCAGTTGATTTTGAACTTAATCGTAATCATTTTAAGGTTTAAAATCCTTTGGAGAAATCTGTCAGTTTTGTATAACTTGATGTGCTGGCGACTGTACATGATACTTAAGTACCTAAACAATAATTATAATCTTTTAGGTCGATGATATCAAGTGACCGTAGATTCTTAGATCGTAGATCTATAGATAAGTATATAATATTAAAGAGGAATGATTTGTTTGTAATCGATAAACTCTGAAGCTACTGAAACGATTTTAATAATTCTTTCACTATAACTTCATCCGTAAGGCTATGTAGGTATATTTTATTTCAGTAAGAATAAGATTTAAAATTTTATAAGTAGAATAGAACCAGAATAGTAGAATAGAATAGTAGCCAAAACATTCTCTCTAGATTTTTTGTTTTTAAGTCTGTCTGTATGTATGTACTTATGTACTCACGGCTTCAGGTCAAGGTATACAGAACGAGTTCAAGCTGATCTCGTTTTGGATAGGCTTTCCATACAATAAGAGGCCAGCGTGAACTGGATTAGTAGGTATAGCTCGACGTGTAGCCGTTCGTACACGCATCAAGCAAAAACTACTCCAGTTGTACTGGAAGTCTTACTTGGAATCTGGTCCAAGTTACATTTGCAAAATAAAAGCAAAATTGTAAGTACCTTAACCATTAGAACACGAGTGAATCCGTGGGCAACAGCTAGTAATTATTAAAATTACTCTTTTTCAATACAAAAACTAAGTAATTTAGTTTATCGGCTACTTCCTCGTGTTTTAATACTTTTTTGTTGTTGATTTCAAATGTTACTCGAATTACCTTAACTTTTTTTTTTTAAATAAAACAACAAAGTTCCTTCCATTCCATGAAAAAATATAATTTTATATTTTAATTATATTTTTTCATGGAATGTAAGGAAGGTAGAAGGAAAAATAGATCATCATAGGTGACCTTTTATGAAATAAAATATTTCCTCGTTCAGACGTCTCGGGCAATTAATTTCAGGAATTAAATTAGAAAGGAAAATTACATATATGCAGACATAGGAACACAAACAAATAATTCGTCCTTTGTTGTTGTTGGTTTGAGGTTTGTTTGAGGTATTTGCTATTTATATTTAGGCTAGGAATATAAAAAATATACTTAGTATTTGCATTTGAAGTGGCTTTAATTTGAGTTTGTTTTCGACGCCGACTTCCGAAACTGTTTTTAACATAAAATTATTTTTATTATTTCTTGAAGGCGGTTTTACTTTTTTTGTTAAAAGTTATTTTATAATTGATGAAGTCCGGAAGTACAACAAAAAACTAATCCCTTACTAAAATTTTAACTGACTTCTTTAATTGGTAGTTTAAGGTTTTTTCAACTTCAAATTATTTATTTTTGCAGAACACTGTTACAATGGTGTTATTAAATGTACACGTTTCAAGTGACCCTACCATAAGACATGCAAAAAGTATACAATCATGGTTTATAAAAACCAAGCTTGACATTGAAATATATACCTAAATTATAAATTGGAAAAGAAATGTAGGGTAGGATGGGGCTGAAAGGTCTGCGGGTTAAAAGGTCCACTATGCATATTTCCGAAACGAAGTACAGGCGCATGAAGGGGTTACGGGAGGAGTTCACATACCGTCGCCGCCGGCCGGTAAGGGTGCAAGCAGACCGCGTGCAAAAAAGTCACGTAAGTAATATTTTTCTTGTTCCTTATTGTTAGTCTGGGATTTGTATTTGTAATATTACCAAGCTAAGCTTTTGGTATGCTATTGTGTGTAACATTCATGTTTCACGTCATGCCATAGTAATTTTAAAGGACACTGTTGTTTTTTTTCTATAATTTTAAATAGAAGTGCACCTACCATGGTGGCATGCGGTCATTTGGACCTGTTTAACTTACTTCATGCAACTTTGATAATTTTATTTGTTTTATGTAATTGAATAGCAATAAGCTGAGGGCAAATCTATTTTTAAGTGGTTACCTGCCTAAAGTGCCTGCTGAGTTTTTTTTTTAGTTTAACACTGGTACTAATATAATAATAATAAATGTTATAGAAAGGTTATTTTAAGGTAGGTTTTAAATTATATAAATATGTATTATATATAATATATTAAGATATAATTTAAATACAAGTTAACGACTAATTATTACTTAGACTGAAATGTTGTCTTACAGCTTTAAGCTTCAATACCTCTTTTCTTAAAAAAATATAAAGATTTGTTGATTGTGCATGATTTACGTTTATTATTTTTCCTTAATTAACCTTAAAATAGTATTAAATGATGCTGGTCTTTATTACCCCAGCACTGGTACTTTCTACCCGCCGGGGAGCTAAAAAAGACCATTGGATGCAATGTTTTAAATCATGATTATATGGCGTTTAGATATGATATTGGCCAAATTCAACTGTTACTACTTAAACATGAAGAATCGCTACTCAAAAAATATCAGAGTTTCCTTTAGTAACCAACAGTAAAAGAGTTAGAGGAAGATGTGTGTAAATTGGACCTTTTAGCCCTGCCCTTCCCTAATAATTTTTAATTCTCTACCTACTGTTTAGTATGAACTTTTTGATGTTCATAATTTTCCGAACTAAGGTCTCCGAAGTGTATTATAAATTATAATACAAACAGAGCAACTAAGCCGAGAAGTTCCCACAAAAAAATAAAAACTAGACCAACCAGAACAGGGTGCCATCGAAGCTATAAACTGGTTGGTTGGGTTAAATAAAGTATAATAATTATACTAAGGTGTTGCTGGAATTTTGCGTAGATGTACAAAGGGTGTGTTTAAGTAATTATTTTATAATTACACGTGCAAACCTTTCAATAGTTATAAATAAAGGAATAACTTGTTTGGAGAATAATAATTACGAACAAACAATAGGGATCTTTGATCCAGTATTCATTTGTGGATATCATCATCCTCAGCCCGAACCTACCTGCTGCTGAATATATGCCTCTTTTGGCTTGGCTAATGCCACATTGTCAAGTGGATGAGATTGGTGCAGGTCTGGAAAATTTGGCATAGGTAGTGTATTCTCCTGTTGATGTTGATAATGGTAAGCGGTAAATGGTAGACTTTACAGCGTGTTTTCTTTTTTAATGACCGACCTTTTTATTCGGGAACAAGTTGTGTGGTATGTTTCTGAATTAAAAATATTATGTCAATGTCACACAGTTTTGACTAAGTTCATTTGAGAATAGCAGATCAATTAATTAAAATTGTAAACCTAAATTATGTTACTGATAGTTACTATAAGGTGTGCTCCTTTGCTGATTTTGTTATACTCGTATTATTTTTTTGTCCATGTGCCATCGATGGCGTAGTAATCGATGATCACAGATAGAGCACGCATTCTAGAGACATATAGATGGTCCGAAGCTGTTATCTTAGTGTTGATGACGTCGAGCAGCTATGTGATATATACGGGTGATCGCGGCGCGCGCGAACATTACTAGTGTAAAAGTGACCCGTGCTTGCCCACGCGACTTGCAGTTCGCGCCGTAGAACTTGACTGTTGCGCACGTTGCTCCTACCATTGCTATACTAGATTGCATTAACGAGTGTCTTTAGTGAATTCTTGTGCTGGAGCATTTGCTACACCGGTAAGTTTATCTAAGGCATTTCCATTAGATATCGAAAGAACTGTTTAAAAAAATCTACTTATGTTTTGATGATAGAAAAATATAGTGCTGATGTTATTGTTTACACAGAGTTTTATAATTATACATATTCTGATTTAGATTTAAATTATCTTATAATAAGGTGGAAAATATTCACACCATTGTATTTTATCATCTGCTTATAAAAAACGTTGGTATTTCCCAACGAATCATCATTCTTGACATAATCTGTTATCAAGATCAGTGTCATCATTAGAGTATTGGTGAAAATTACTTCTTTAAACAAAATCTATGACGTTTAATAGGTTGTTGGTGGTGAAAGCTCAATTATGTAAAAATTGTTAGATTTATTTATATTTGATCATTTTGAGTTATGACTGTTTACAACCAAATACAAAACTTCTTTTGCTGCTGAAATTTTGAAGTAGTGTGTATAAAAACTCAATCTGTCTACGAACAAGATCACCTCGGAATTTGTATGTTCTCGTTATACTTATAATATGTGTAACGCAATTGTTTATTACTTTTTTAAACATAATTTTATTACGGACGGAGATTGTGTCATGTTAGTAGACTTATTTGTATAAAAAGCCTTTTAACATTGGCCTAATGACTTTATATACCTACTACTTCTAAATGATTAACGCTCTGAATACCACAACAATGTTGATATATTAAGTGATTGATTCTGATAAAGTTATTACTAGACACATGATTAGTTTTATGACGGCTATTATAGTTATGGTACTAGTCAAGATTTACCAAGGTAGATTGTTAAGCTACGTCTTTATTTCAGAGCTAAAGACAATGATCACGTGTAAATAAATTTCCCGATATAATAAGGAAAATTTCTAAAGGTAAACTAGATGTTATTGTTTCATGGTATTGGCATTACAGGACGTGTTAACAAGCTTTGTCCACTATAAAAGAGTACTTATAAGTGTAGGAAGCAATAGAACAAAGATACCCATTTGCGTATGTCTAGTTGCATTCATTCCGTCGCGACGTCATGTGGTTTGTGAATTGTTAATTTGTTAATAATTTGAACACGTTTTGTTTTTGTCTATTGATGACGTATTTACTTAATAACATAGTAAAATTAGGTTGTTAGTTTTGGCAAAGCAGAAGAGATAGGTTAGTTTTTGTCTCGACAAAGAGACGTAAGACGTAGCAGTGAGCCATGTCATGATGTCAGTAAGACCATATCTAATCCTAGGTTTTCTATGTGAAAGTTTCATACGCTTATGGTTTTCTCAGTACGAACATCATTATTCTTCAGTCACGGTTCTTCAGTCACAGCCCTCTTAATGTACTAACGTGATACATCTTGAGTTAGGTGCCTTTCGGTTTATTTACCGATGACTTTGCATGTCTTTTGTTTACAAAGCAGTCATAAATGCTTGGGAAATATCACAAAATATATTAATTATTAACTTAGTAAAAACAACTTCTAGTTTTTCAGAGGTGTACTAATGTACACCCACAGTTCGCCGGTATGTTTTGGGCCAACGGGGCAGAAATCCAGACTTCGAGCTGATACTGAAAATTTCATAGAAAAACCCAATAATCTTAAAATAAATTGTAATAATGGTATAAGTACCTACTTATAGTGATTATTACTATGTTATATAACAGTAATTTAAAAGAACCAACAGGAACTTTCGAAATAAACATTTGAATAACCTTACTACTAACTAACTAACTTAATACTAATACAAATCAAATAGATTTATTCAAAAAAATAATTCAATCACATTCAATATTAGGCAATTTTGTCTCGTCAATTTTCAAATTATACGTTTGAGTGAATATATTATAATCGACCTTAGCATTCTTAGTTGCGTCTTTCACCTATTTGATCAAGTTCATTGCAAAGATTACGAAATTTGCATAGAAAGAAACCTTCAAATTATACAGGTATTAATAAAACAATAGATTTTGCATTGTGTCTACAATATGATGCTCGACGGGTTAAAGTTTAACTTAAGCGTCACGCTGTTCTATTTCAAGATGCGATCGTATGTACAAATACATAAGTCACTAAGTAAATAAATTAGAATACGTAAGTACTTAATTTAAGTTTCGAAATATACAACCTTGTGTGATATTTAATGAGTGAAATGTTGTTTCATTAATAAATCGCAGCTTTATGAAGATGATTAATGCGTGACGGAACAATTGCTTTTCTAATGGTAATGTTGCTAATTATCTGCTGTTATCGGCTAAACCTGACATTATTTTCATTGCTTTAATAGTTTACGTGCATTTTTTATAAGATATTTTTCTTTGAATTTTGAATGGTACCATCATCATCACCCACCGTTCTCATTATCCCACTGCTAGGCCTCAATATTAATGGTAGGTAACAACACTAATTAAGCGTGGAGTGATAGGAGTACCTAGTAAATGGAAAAATTATATTCGAGTATCTCGTGTAGTATTATCATATTGCCGAGTCGTAGTATTGTCGGTTGGTTTTGCAAGGCAGTATCGATTTAATGTTTGCCTAATATAAGTAATTCCGGGTAGGTATCTCTGCGTTATTCATAAATTTTGGAATAGAGTTTGTTTTATCGGCTAGGACTGGCTTTTCCATGCTTTCACTACATTCCGAGTCACTTAATGCCAAGCTGTATTAATGATTGTATTAATGGATTATCTGTGTCAATCAGACCATTTTCATCTTCCTGTATCAGAATTCATTGACATCAGACTGCAGTTATTAGTGAGTTTGAATGAAACAGCTATCAGCAGCAGGTAGATATGATCTAAAATAAAAAATAAAAATTTACATGGCTCATACGTCGCTAATGTAGCGTTACACGTCATGATTGGCGTATTTAAAAGTAATCTTTGACGTCAACAAATTTCTTATTTCTTTTTTAACTCGTTTTTAGGGTTCCGTACCTCGAAAGGAAAAACGGAACCCTTATAGGATCACTTTGTTGTCTGTCCGTCCGTCTGTTTGTCAAGACCCTTTTTCTCAGAAACGCGTCGAGGTATCAAGCTGGAATTTATATCAAATACTCAGGTTTACTGTCTCTTGGAGCTGTGAAAAAAACAAACTTCTAAGCCAACGCAATCAAAAGATACAACCGTTTATGCCGCAAATTTCCGCATATTTTCGACACACGCAAGGGAATCACTTCCCGTGAACTCAGAATCTTGAAATTTGGTACAAAGCAACGTCTTATAGCACAGATAAAGGAAAAATTGCGAGAACCGTAAATTTTTGGTTACATCATATAATAAAAATATTTTTAATAATTTTTAATAATTTTACTCGTCCTGTAAAATTTGGTTTCTCTATAACGATTTTATAATTGAGATTTCCGGAGAATACAACTATAGATTTTTGGTAAAAAAAATGGTAAGAAATTAGGACGCGTATTAAGACTCATAGTTGCTCAGAAATGCAATAACATTAAAAGTACTTATGGTACCTAATAGCATGTTACGATTTTATTTCCTGGGGGCGTCGACCTGGCGACCTATTACCAAAGTCGTGATCAGAGCGGATAAAGGACCCTCTGGAGTTACACGAACGCTTCAACAACAGACGAAGTCACATACTGGATGAAAAGAGCTGAAGATTGGGCTCTGTGGCTTGAAGAGGCCTACGTCCAGCAGTGTGACGAATACGGGCTGATGATGATGATGATGATGAAATGTAAAAAAAATACTATACTGGACTATAAGTAAATCGTTGGCAAGTCGGAAAACCATCAGCGTTGTTCGTTCTAGCCCCCATACAACAAAACGAAAATGTGTAATATATCTCAAGTGCTTTAATAATGGGAATCTACCAGGGTGTAACCCAATCTAAGGCCGACCGAAGTTTGCCGGGCCAACTAGTTATTTTTATATAATTAAGGGATATAATTTTTATTAAATCTTGTTTCGAAGGTTTCGGTAAGTATACCTACCTGGGGGCCTACCATAAACTCTTATAGCAGGTCAATTTTAGACGGAAAGTGAACTGTTGTGTTATTTTGTACCATGAGCACATCAAATAACCGGCCAGCCAGCGGTCACGTGACTTAAGCCGGCGAGCGGTCACGTGACAACATTTCAGCGGGCTGACCGGCAAAGAGCTTTACCATCAACTAATTTTTGACATTAGAACACTTGAAATTGAACTGCCCTGCTGTCATATTTAGCAGCCGTATAGAAGTAGCTTTTATTGACCTGTTTTCTTTAATTTGTAAGAATAACCTAAAGTAAAAATGACTTAGCGCATTACATACTATTGTAGCATTATTCAAAATTTTAGAAAGAATAAAAGTATTATATTTTCCGTTCATTGTCGATGTGTGATGAAGATGAATTACTTACTTGATTTCTTGAGTAAGATATCGATAATATCAGTGATAAACTCATCACTAAAATCCAAAAAATAGAGTTGGTACTTAATTAAGTTGTACTTACCAGAAAATAAATAACACATTATTTATTTTTAATTAATTGTTGTCTGCCCAGCCTTAATAATATTTGATAGCACCACCAACAATGGAATTCCAATTTTCCACCACCTCCGTCCGCATCACACATCTTCGAAACATTGACCGCGCACCATTGCAATGTTCATGTGATTATTTAAAATTCACACAACGTTTCCAATTGTTCATATGAAACTCTTTTTTAAATCATGATTACGTAATTTGATATTTCCTTTACCACTCACAACGACGAACACGATACAATTGTCTGTTATGAAGAAACTACCTTCTTACGAGTGTTCCAAAAATTTTAAAAAAAAAACACCACATCACACCACACAAGAAGTTATTATGATCTCGTAAATTGTGCATAAGAAATTATTTGATTCGTATGTACTTAAAGCTTCGTTCGAAAACAGCCCTTATTTTAGTTGCTTGTATGCTAAGTGTTTTAAGTATTGACAAGGGTCTTTAACATTGAAATCATGATAGCTAAAAATGTTTTGCAACAAAACTTAGTGTCTGTAGAAGTATCACTCTCATAAAAACAGTATTTTGAAATAATTATCTTAACTTCCTTAAAACCGTAAAACCGATAATAATGCGAAAGCGTATTTCAGAACGTTTATTTATATTAAAGCGAACCGGACAGCTTTAGTGTAGCAGGTCTGAAGTTGATGCATTGCAGGGCAGTTTGAATTGTTCATGGTACAAATAGAAAACCTGTCAGGTTGACCTGCATAGTTGGCCTGTCCTGTACTTGGCAAATATTTTAAAAGTTTATGGTAGGCCCCCTGAACTGTGAAGAAGCATGAATGAAAATTAACTGATATTTTAGGTTTTAAATAGTTTCATTACTAAATACAATGTCTCAGATATGTAATTATTGATGGAAATTATCGTGTCGTTTTATGACGAACAGAAACTTAAGGAAAATATTTTCCAAGTCCGAAGGTTGTATTGACATAGACATACATATTATGATTACATTGAACTTAACAAACTTGAGATGTTAGCTGAACAATTATAAAAACACGTAAGTGTTTGCGATTTCATTTGAAAAGTGATGATGATTTTAGGACTGTTCTAAAGTCAATAAAAAGATAGTGTTTTCAAAACATTCCGGAATATGCAAATATTACATCACAGTAGAGATAATAATCCGTGGCGTATTGGTCTGAAAGTTACTTAAGCGGAGCTGATTGATAGATAAAACGTGAAGGTTTAGAACGTGAGCCATCTGCTCGTTTCTCCTGATTTAGACATAGCTGCTTGTTTTGTATGTGTTTGTAACATTGTATGCCTATTTACTTACGTTAAAAAAGTAACAAATACTAATAATCTTGATGCCTATAGATGATCTATCGCCTAATCCCTATCGTTCTGAGAATAAACCCGTGCCCAGCGTGGATCAACATAATGGGTTAATGATGAACATCCTGATAGGGAATAAATAACATTATGGGTACATGACCTCTTCGAAATTTTGATGTCTGAAATTTTAAATAAATTATCGCATTTGTAATTGTTAGTTGTTCATTTCAATAATCGATATTACAAAGAAGTTTCCGACAAGAACAGTTTGCATTTCTCTATAATGTAGACTTCGAGGAGATCGACAGTATTTAGAATGATATTGAACTTGTCACAATTGACGGGAGCAGACTGAATGCGTGCTTGCCTGTGTCAAGTGCCATGGAAGTGTCGCAAGTGCCGAGAGCAGCAAGTCCTCGGGCCTCGCAACGCAACCGCTCAGTTATTACCGGTGTTGCAACTAGAAGCCGCTTACGTCCTTAGTACTCCACTATTTTCCAGAGATACAGTTTTGGCTCACAAAGATAAGATGGCCCCTGCAAACTATGTATCTAATATTAATCAGCATATGTACCTACTTATATTTTAGTTTGATCGATGAAGTGTGCCTATAATTGCGCATAATAATTCAGCTCCATCATCAATTGCCACTCAACGGAAGCCAAATAAAATAAATTTGAAAGCATTTGTTTTTGGGTAGTTATTATAATACTTAGGGGTGACTTTTCAAAAATATTTTATCAAGATGAATTTGAACGCTTTGATTAATTGTTCCGTCTAATTTATCTCATATGACTATTGAAAAATCTGCGCTCAATTTAATTATAGTTTCTATTGAATTCAGCGGTTCTTAACATCGTCACTTGAAAATGATCATGTCATTTCTTTACCTTTAATTAAATCCTGAAAATACATTTTGATCTTGAAAAATAGCGTAACCAGCCATGAAGTTGTAATATATTCTCAGTAAACAACAAAGACCGGGCGGCACATTAAGAGTGCTTTATATTCTGCGTGTCTATGGTTCTAAAAATATAGGGACAATGACTCAAAGACATTACGCGACGAGCCTTACCTGTCACACTTTATGCAAACATAAGTAAAAATGGTACCATTTTTATGGCACACTTTATAAAAAAACATGTAATTAAATAATTTTATGAAATCCTTAGACCTCGTAGCGAATTCGTTCTACGTTCTATTCTACGACGTAGATATAATTTTAATACGTTTTAATTTTGCGACGCTCGTATCGGACTCATGAGAGCGAAACCATAGATTTTGCAATGTCTATAATATTCGGCTTGAAGGGTAATATATTAGAGGCATACGTCAAAGTTGCAAAAGGACCACATCAGTCTGTGTGGTATTCTCATTCTTAGTAGCTGATCAGTATTGGTATGTTTGAAGTAGGTATAGAGTGCATGAGCTATCGAGCTACAAAGCCCAAATGACTTAACTGAACGAAAGCATGTTAGATCTTAGAAAAAACACACTCAAGTGCATTAGGGGATTCGCACACTGCGGCGCATCACGCAACGTAGCGCGGGAGTGCGTGGCCTTACGTTGTTGCGTATCGAGTTGCAAGTATCTGTGTTTTTACAGAAAACGCATTCAAGCAAAGTGTTGTTGTTCCACCGCCACGCACCCCGCAGCGTAGAGCGGGGCGTGTGTGAATCCCCGTTATATATTAGATCGTTATTCATTTCGATTAAATTTAACTGATCTAAAGTCGAACTGTATGCCTACTTCTCAAGTTATTACCAACATAACTGTACCTATAGTAGCAATCACTGATATTATTAACTAACTAGTTGACACGACTGACGTTGTTCTGTCCTGGCTATGAATATGCGATTCGAATTGGATTAGATAATAAAAAAAACGCGCCAAGTTAAAATAGTCGTATAGTATTCTAATAATTTCCAATTTTCTGCGCATTTTTCTCTCCGCAAGAATCTTCTACAAAGTATTAGAAAACTGAAAAAAGATCAACTTTACAGATTTCGTTCAAGATGTATGAAATCGGTAAAGTTGTTCTCAAGTTATTGGCTAAGGGAGATAGGGATTCATTTTCTTATATAAATATTTATTTGTATTGATATTATCTAGTAATGGGAAAGGAAATTCGCTATACGTGTACAAATCGAGAATCGATATTTTTTATTGGTTTCCAGCCTAAAAGACCAGATGCACAATAGAACATTAATAGACTAGGACTTATGCATACCATACGTACGTGGATATAATATTAATTGCCATCATTCATTTTAATTACACGATGGACATTTAATTAATTTATTTCCGATGGTAACAAAGAGTAATGAATAACTAAAATTCCAATGACATTCTTTAAAGTTTAAACAGATTGAAAAGCTTAAAAGATTAAAATACAGCTAGTAGATATACGCGTAAGGTAAGGTAAGAATAACGATGGGTTTTATTTATAAAAACACAGTTAAACACAATCGAGATTCATAGATAGGTTTTAGTATTTGCTTACTAACTGACCCGTCAGACATTTATTACTCAGTCGTTATCGTCGCACATCTGCAGGGCAAAGGCCTGGGATACTTTCCTTCCACTCCTCTCGGTTTAGAGTCTACTGCAGCCAACTTTTCCAATGAAGGTCTTCAAAGATTGGTTGCAGAAAAGTAGCTCGTCCTGTCATTTTTTGGGTCTGTCGTGCCGTCCGTGTCGTCTTGTTCAGGATTTCGGGGACATTGTCATGCATTTAAAAACCGCATAGAAAAAGCGGCGTTCAGTATTTTAAACTTTCCGGGTGACTTTCCTTATACTAAAATCCTTAGTTGGACTATTAGGTACGAACATTATAAAGATAGATATCCCCAATCGGTCCAGCTGTTTTTAAGTGATGCACTAAACAACCATCATAAATAATACAATACAGATAATTACATCATAAACCACCTGTTTATGGTGTAATTGTATTTAAACATTATGTTTATAGAAATATTTCTCACTGTGTTCTGCATAACCTAGAGCTCTATAAACCTTTATGGTATAAGTACCTACACCATAAAAAGGTAGAGTTTGTCGTAGTGCTATGAATTTTGCAGGAAATACTTACAGTTGCTTAACAAAGTTTATCAAGGACCTTAATAAAACAAAACAGGTTTAGTCGTAAGATTATATCTACCTATCTCCATAATTGTATTATTTTTGTTTCCGTGATCCATATTTAAAATAAACAAGGCAAACCAATTCAGGATTGCGTTCGGAATTTTTATAAAAGAAAAGTACATAATTATAATATACTGTAGAACTTTTTGTTATTGGTCGATACGTTGTTACCTTGGGTTATTCCATTCGTAAATGCAAGGAGTCCCAGCAGAAGTAGTAATCTAGCAGAACATTGACGTCATAGTATAGTGAATTTTTATTTTTGTCTGTGATCTGGTTTTTAAACTCGTCTACATTAAAACCACCTGGTCTCGTCATGCCATAATGACCATTAAGTGCATGCATACTATCGAATTATCAGATCTGTCTCTGTGTACGTTCACTTCACTGTACCTACATGTTATGGAAAACTAGTTTACTTGTACATAATATTGTAGTTTTAATGCACGAATTAATAGACTAGATACCCTACCATAACGCACGAATTGATACCTTCATAAAACAGCTTATACATTGTATTTAATGACACATGAATAAGGCAAAATACACAATTAGTTTACCTATTCATGGTAAATATTATAATTATGTAATGTATATAGGTAAGTGTAGTAGTGTAGTAAGTACTGTTTTATTAAACAGTTAGATTATTTTATAATACCTAAGCTACTATTTACATGCTGCATACAACTGCATTGTACAAATTCATTTCCATTATATTATTTACTAGTTGCTTTCCGCGGTATTTCCCGCGTTCATACATTTACTCCCAAGGCTACAAATATTATATTCATATCTTTTGAACCAGGCCCTACAAACATCGAAATAGAATATTCACGACAAACATTCCTGTTGTAACCCCAAAATTTGCATGGAATACCTTTGAGCTATTCTGCTAATCGAGACAAAATATCAGATATGCTAAAAAAATAATTACCATTTATTATTCATTTATGTACAAACAAATGTCGGTACCAGTACCAGTCGCTCAATACCAGTAGGAATTCTCTACCAGTCCACCTGAGGGAGATGCAAAGACAACATGGTAATCCCAACATAAATAATATTATAATTATAATAAGGCATTGTCATACATGTAATACAATGTAAAAAAATGCCAAATCGCTAAATAATATATGTCATTTTGTTGTTTTTTTTAAAATCACACCAGTTTCATTCACAAAGTGTATATTGAAAATTATTATGCAGGTTTATACGTCTTCTTTATAATAGCATAGTTATTAACAGATCGGACAGTCGAAAGAATATCATACATAATTTCCCAATCAGCAAATTCATGTTAATCTACCACTCAAATTAATACGTTTTTTATAACTTTTCAACACATAATACACTCAGCTTATTCGAGTTTATAGCTGTAGCTTAAGTTGCACTAACTGGAATTAAAATTTATTATGAAGTAGAACGATTCTGTATGAATAAAAAATCTAACATATATTGTAAGATTTAGTAAAAGATCACGTTTTGTAATAATTTAAAATCTCGATTTCAAGGCTTTCGACATGATTGAAAGTATTTCGGAACTTGCGAATTTAATTTATGTCTAGGAAAGTACCTGATCATAATAAATTGTATGCAATGAATTATGCTCAATAATTAAGTAATTTTACAGAACAGAACAGGTACAACCATTAGTAGTTATCTATAATACCTACTTCAATGCTAATTGTTCAACGATAATTACTTATTGCAAATCCCGAGTTGCTGTTATTGTTTCGCATTCTTTTGTTTTGTCATTGATGTAATTAATGTAGATCCAGTGATGTTAGTCATCTTCGACGGAAACAGGACGGACAATAAATAAGCGTAGTTCTTTGTTAGTCGCGTAGAAATTACACTTATATTAATTTGTACCTTCTTAGGTAATATTAGGGTCTAGAGCTAAATTCAAAACACAGGGTTGTGCTGAATACACAGATGGAACTGAACGCCAAAATGCGAACGAGTCCGTGGTAGATATTTACTTGGACTTGCATTATAAGAAAATCATTAACATTGCAATAAATGAATTGCTCATATTCGAATTTGTAACAGGCACCATAAAGAATTTAGAACGATATTTTTATTTATTTAACGGTTTTTCATTAGTAATACCTTCACGTCAAGATTTGTATATATTTCTATCAGCCCTATGCGAATTGTTGGTGGTTGCGCGTCAACGACGTCGTGTGTATGCTGCGCCCGCGCCGACGCTTTTGTCAATGCGTAATAAAGTCAGTGCGCACTGACGGCCGTGGCATGTGCCGTCCAGGGGCCGTATTACCACGTATTAATGCCATCATTTACGTTGTGAAAGAGGGACGCCACTATTTAACCTGTAGAGCGGCATCCCTCTCTCACAACCTAAAAATGATGGCATTAATACGTGGTAATACGGCCCCTGTCACCTCGCACACACCTAGGAGCAACGTTTATTACCTTACCGTTATCTACGTTATTTCAGAATGGGAATGTGTTGTATATGTATTGTTGTGTATAATTTCCAAATGTTTTTGGGAATATTAAGCACCTAAGTGTAAATCTAAGTCAAATTGACGACATTACAGAAATCATATAGGCAGTTATGACTATAAACTAGATATATAGAGCTATATTGACTATATACTACCTATAGACTGCCTCGTTGGTCTAGTGGTCCCAACCGCGACTGCTACGCTAGAGGTCCTGGGTTCGATCCCCAGGTCGAGCCCCAATAACACTTTATTGGGTTTTTCTATGAAATTCCCAGTAGCAGCTCGGAGTCTGGATTTGTGCCCGGTTAATGGCAAAGGCTCGCCCCCTATTACTTGGG
Source organism: Subacronicta megacephala (assembly GCA_958496365.1). NCBI lineage: Eukaryota > Metazoa > Arthropoda > Insecta > Lepidoptera > Noctuidae > Subacronicta > Subacronicta megacephala. Next base: position 6,448,239 of record OY292518.1, read on the forward strand.
ACCTAAACATACCGGTGAAATGGGGGTGTATTTACATAAGTACACCTCTGCCTAACCCTTCGGGGAATACAGGCGTGATGGTATGTTATGAATTCCTATATATAATGTTAATCTCACATACATACATCAGGCCTGGATTTAAAAAACAGTATTCTTTGTTACAAGATTTTAGAAAATATTAAGTATACGTATTATTTCCTTCTCTATCTTGAGTTGACACTAAGTATATATGAGCCATTTAATTCCATATATTGGCCATGTTTGGCAGGCAGATACTAAGGTATAAGGGGCGTTCGCCTTTACTCTAGAAAAATAATCCTATTCCATGATTTACGCTTTTGTAATGACAATATCATTAACTGATATTTACAACACTTCAGTAAAACAATACAGTATCAATATTAATTTGAAAAAAGATTTAATAATAAATTTGAGGCCACTGATTACAAAAAAATAATAATATACAAAACAATCACATTCGTCATAATGTTTTCCTTGAAAACAGTTCCTAACTACCCGTTATTTAAATTTTTGGATTGCGCATTGACAGTAACTCATGCTGTTTTTTATGGTAGAACGAATTATATTCTTCACAAATGCATTAATGATGATGAAATATGAATGTGTCTTTGTAATGGGATTGCACTTTATTTTCTTTATGAGAGGATTTGAATATTGGGTCGATTGGAAGGCGCCAAAAATTTCTTGATTATTATTATTTTTAAGCGGTTTATTCTAGAGGTCGGTAATCTTTCATTCGAATAATTGAAAAAATATTAAATGATGTATCTTAACGGAAGATTTAAATGATTAGATGATTGAATGTGATAAACAACTTAACATTTAAACTTTTTTTTAATAACTTCGACTTATTTTTAGAGATGACTGTTATGATTAGTTTTTTTTTGAGCTGAGGTTTAATTTCCTGGTCGAGAAAAGCGTTATTATGTATTTCTAAATAATACTCTAGCAGCTCGGAGTTTCAATTTGTGCTCGGTTGATGGCAATAGGATCTAAATATACCACGTGTGGGTTTACATATAGTACGCCTCTGCATAATTAGCCGGGGGATACAGGCGTGATAGTAAGTTACGACTTCTGTCTAAAAGATATGTTTTTAATGTAATATTGTGAGTCTAGACCCGTTTTGGGCAATGTATTTTTCCACATAGACAAGGTTAAGCTTTATTTATATAATGATTTATGTGATATATTATGAGACTTCGAGAATTACGCGCGCTGGTTATTAATAGCAGTTTAGGTAAAGTTGGAAATGTAATTTATGAATGCCTGATTTGTGCAAATCTGAGGTATATCATTTCCACTGTTTATATGGTTTGATTTGGGCGTGATACGTTGGAAATGCTTTGTGTCCCTAAATGAAAGAATTACAAGTTATCAGAATGTCGAGTCAAACGATACCCTGCATTTCCACTGACGACGAAACATGTTTCAAACAGCTACCTATCCCACTCACTCTTTGAGAGTTAGATAGATGTTTGCAAAATGTTTTGTCTGTCTACAAGATAATTGGTCAAGTGAAGGCAAGCATGGCTATTGAGCGTGAACTCCTAAGTCCAATACTTTTCGTGTAGAATGCAAGGCAAAGCCACGCCCTCTGAAGGATTCCAGCGTTCACTGGACATCTTCATATGTATCTTGAACATTCCGGAACTGATTATAATTGACACATTTAAAAAGATTTATGCGTACAGTTCATTGATCTTTTGTATTTAAATATATATTGGCACGAGGAAGTATAGTAATAATATTTGCAGACCAGTCTTACATGAATATTGTATGAATTACTTGTACTAAAGTAACTTATATTTTATAATATATAATCGAATGTGTAAATTCCTCGTGGATTCTCCCTATCGTCGCTCAGGGAAGAGGAGGATTGTTAAACGCATATACAAAATGCATCATATAATTTTATTATGTATAATATTCGCCAGACAACATATGGATAACAACAGACTATCGTCTATATCAACTTTCGTCTATATTAATTATGCATAAGTATCTTCACTTAATTTTTTATAACATTAGGCAAATAACGATAGAACGCCATCGTTATTTCCTTGTAAGCTTTAAATAAGCAGTATTCCCGAAGGCTTTAGCCGAGGTATACTGAGTGTACGTACACCCACAATTCGCCGGTATGTTTCGGTCCCATATAATAGGGGGCCAGCCTATTACCCATTCGACGGGCACATAAGTATCCAAATTCCGAGCTGCTACTGAGAATTTCATAGAAATCCCTAAAAAAACTTTGCTCGACGTTATTTCTTGTCTCGTCTTGTCTTTTGCTATACCTATGTAGTAAATTGAGTATCTGTGGAAATTTACAACATAACATAACATAACATACCATCACGCCTGTATTCCCCGAAGGGTTAGGCAGAGGTGTACTAATACGAGTATACACCCACATTTCACCGGTATGTTTAGGTCCCTTGTAATAAGGGGCGACCCTATTGCCATTAACCGGGCACAAATCCAGACTCCGCGCTGCTACTAGGAATTTCATAGAAAAACCCAATAAAGTGTTATTGGGGCTCGACCTGGGGATCGAACTCAGGACCTCTAGCGTAGCAGTCGCGCTTAGGACCACTAGACTAATGAGGCAGTCAATGAGGCAGGAAATTTACAATTACATCTTTAATTTCAAAAGTACTGTACAATTATTTACTTGGTCATGTTTTATAGAGCGAAGCTATTTATATCTATAACACTACCATTTAATGTATGATCTATACATATAAAATCCTTTGTCCTGAATGACTAACTGACTGACGGAACAACGTACAGCCCAAACCGCTTATTGTATAGTACTGAAACTTGGAGGGTGTGTTCTTTGTATGACGTAGGCATCTGATAAGAAAGGATTTTCCGAAATTATACCCCTAAGGGGGTGAAAAAGGAGGGAAAAGTTTGTATGGGACAACGTGATTCCTTGGTCCAATCTGCTTCAAATTTTGCATAAACGTTCTTTAACAGAATTGATGGAAGTCGTGTTTCGTATTTTATTGAAATTCATCCCCTAACGGACTTAAAAAAGGGGGAAAGTTATTTTGGGCGTGGTTTGCTTTGAATTTCATATCAACTCCTTAGTGTTGAAATGTTTTCATGTCATGTTTGAAAACTCAATCTGATTTTACTCAAGAAACGTTGGTTGATAAACATATAAAATGCTTTCTATGACACACAAAAGTGGAATTGAGCGGCACACCACTTCTTAGAGGCAGCAATGGAGTGATGGGTGGAGTTACTGTGGAATGGAATGAAATGAAATGGAATTCCGTCAGATTCTGTTGTACATAGAGGAACCCGAGCAGACGAAGTCATCATCCATCGTCATCGTAATGATTATATTTAAAAAGAAATACGAGAAAGATGCGTCTGCTGGAGAGTTTTCTGAGCTATTACTTAAAATAGAAAATGGAGATTATAAGATTTTCATATGTAAATCATCTCTCCTGAATACAGTAGTGACAGGTGACTATGATAGATGAATAAATCTTACGAGTGTATCCTGATTTTTCTAATATACATACGAAGTCTTAGATTGGATGTGCAACCGGCAATACTGACACCGAAAAACAACAGTTCAGATGCTATTAATTACATACTTCTTAAACCGGTGGAGGGCTCAGAAATTGGATTCAGTGCTACAAGTGGTCGAAACATTTTGCTATACTGTAGAGTTCCTTAACAGTGGTTACCCTCTTTGGGCCACTTGTAATTCTGCTGCGTCTCCTTAAACCATTTAAGCTATGTAACGGAACTAGACTAGAGTATCAGCGTTGCACTAAAATATTAAAAAGGTCACTGTGATTACTGGATGTGCTCGAGGGGATTCAGTTTTCATACCTCAAATACCTTTGATACCCTCTAACTATGTTTTGGAGAACTATTACGTTTCCCCCTTAAGATCTGCTTTGCAAGGACTATAAATAAATTTCAGGGTGATTCATTAAGGGTGGCATCGATTTAAGGGAAGATTGCTTCTCACACGGGAAATTCTACCTTGCCTGTTACTGAATCAGTATTAATAGCAGTCTGGTCATTTTGACACCAGAACGAAAAGCCATCAATGTGGTATACAAAGAAGTGCAATTTTAATTCTTGAGAGCAAAGTGGTCTTCCACTATTTATACCACCTCATGAAAATCGAACCTACGAGGCCTCCAAAATGATACACCATCGCAATAGCTAAAAGGACATGAATGAATTAATAAGAAATTTACATGTTATTTTTATATTTCAATAAAATAATATAGTGGAACAAATTATTTGGTCTCAATTTTAGATAATTTGTAATATCCCGCCAGAAATAGAAAAAAATAAACAGTCAAAATCGTGTTGTCCACGCGAGCCATGCTGCTGGCGGAAAGCTAGTCTTCTAAATAAAATTCTCGTGTCACAATGTTAGTTACCATACTCCTCCGAAACTGCTTGACCGATTTTTATGAAATTTTATATGCATATTCAGTAGGTCTGAGAATCGACTATTATCATTTTTTTTTGTTTTGGACAATTTTTTTTATAACTTATACTCCACGCGGGCGAAACCGCGGGCTGACAGCTAGTAATAACTATAAAATCTCTCAGCAATGTTATCGGTTTGTAAAAATGTGATGATCTCGACTCATATAATAGTTTTAAAATAATAAATTACTCTTTGAATGTAGGCAGGTATTCATTAAGGCGGATCACATCTTGGGAGCCAAATGTTTTTTTTTGGAAATTGTACATCTATAGCACATTCTAGGTTCATTCATCATAGGTTCGTGCATGTAGTGGTAGTAATTGTGACATCAAATACAATTTAGTACTAAAACTTTTGCTTAAAAATTTATATCTTAGCAGATAGTAGGTATATATTTTTTATTTTTTTTATTTATTTATTTCAGGCAACAAGACCCATATAAAAATATATAATACAATAATAAGGTATACAAGTTTAAAACATAAAATACTATAACATACATAATAACAATAAAACTTATCACTATTTCACACTTAACGTCGGTGTGTGTTGTAATACGGTGCTAGGTATCCGGCCGCGGAAGCGCCGGAACACTACACCTTTCGGCCAAAAATTGTCTAGTTGTGAGATTTAGTAGTAGTAGTAATTTAAATAAATTTAGTAGTGTCTCGCTGGCATGTCTATATGAGTGGGTCGGCGACTATCGACGTCAAGTACCGGTATGCATATTGTTGCGTTCGTAAGGTTTGTGTGGAGGGCCGGATGCCCCGTTCCTCCCTCAGACCCCTTCCTTATCCTTTTCTCCTTCCCCTCCCGTTTCCTTTAGTTGGCTTGGCAACGCATCTGCAACTCCTTTGGTATTGCAGATTCAATGGGCAGCTATGACGACTTACCATTAGTTGGGAGGCTTGTTCGTTTGCCGAGTTATCGTATAAAAAAAATCTACCATCAAGAACCTAGAATGTGAATAGACGTACAATTTACGAAATTGAAAACGAAACAGAATTTGGCGCTCAAGGCGAGACGATACGCCAAAAACATTTTGATTAAAAGCGATTAAAAATCGTTTCGCAATCGTTGACCCCTTAAATTATTTTACACCAGACTGAGGCGGTCTTCTTCAAGCAAGCATTGCATGCATTCGATACCTAATTAATAGTGATCTCGTCTATACAAAAACTTCCAGGAATTATAGAAAACAAAAAAACTTTTTTAAAGTATGTTATCAATTATAGAGGTTAGGTCTGGTTAGGTACAAAGTATGCGCGGTCATAATTGTATGGGTGACCAATCAAAGACCGTGTCGTGTGTATCGTATGTAAGGGCTGGTATGTAGGGGCTGGCATAATATGAATCAGATTTTTTATTATTTTTATGATGTACATTGTACCTATTTGTTCGGAGCCCTCGGTGGGGCGGACTCGCACTCATCCCATTAGGTACATACGTAGATACGCAAAGGATTGTCTGAAGCAAAAATAAGTTTAGGTACTCCTAAACGAAAGAGATTTCGTTGTCACAAATGCTTTATTTTATGTTCTTAATAAAATAATATCATTCTTCTTAGGATTCTTTATGATGACAAATGAAATAAAAAAAAATGCAAATATATTATATGCAGTGCTCAACAAGAGCAAAGCTATAAATACTTTTTACTTACTTAACTTGTTTTGTACTGTTTATAGTACAACTTACTTGCGTATTTTCTGACCTTTAAGAGTTCGTGTTTCATCTTTTTCCATCTTGTAATCACGTCATCACGTCGACGCACAAAGCGTGTTTAGCTGCTGAACAATTCTGGACTTATGCGTCTGAACATATAATTAATGTATGCCGGAGCGTTTTTGTCGTTGGTTTATAAAAATATCACGATATGTACCTATACATTACAAAATTCACAATGTAGGTAGGGCAATATAAAAAAAAAATACATCAACATACCATCACGCCTTTTTCCCCGAAAGGTTAGGCAGAAGTGTACTAATTACTTTACACCCACAGTTCGGCCGGTATGTATAGGTCTCATGTATAAGGGGAGACCCTATTGCCATTAAACTTAGCACAAATCCAAACTCTGAGATGCTTATGCAAATTTAATAAAAAATCCCCATAAACCACGTGGGAATCGTCCTCAAAAACACTATAGGTTCTGTGCTGCAGTCACGCTAAACCATCAGACTAATAAGTTATTAAAAAAAAATTATAGCGTAACATAACATACCATCACGCCTGTATTCCCCGAAGGGTAAGGCAGAGGTGTATACTAATGTACACCCATATTTCGCCGGTATGTTTAGGTCCCATGTAATAGAGGGCGAGCCTATTGCCATTAACCGGGCACAAATCCAGACTCCGAGCTGCTGCTGAGAATTTCATAGAAAAACTCAATAACACTTTGCTCGACCTGGGAATCGAACCCAGGACCTCAAGCGTAGCAGTCGCGCTTGGGACCACTAGACCAACGAGGCAGTATAAAAAAATATAATCGTGAATATTAAGTAATAAAAAATAAACCGCTTTGTCGTGTAGGATAAATTTAGTATTTTATTTCCTCATCATTATCCTCCTAGCCTCTGTTTTTCCAATTATGTAAGGGTCAGCTTCTAGTCTAACTAGAAGCGGCTGAAGGATAGTATTTTATTTGATAGTAGTAGATATAATACTATATATAGTAGATAGATAGATAGTAATATAAGGATAGTATTCTTTGTATTCTTTGCACTGCATCCACTTAAATCTAGCTTTATAAATCGAAGTCATCTTTGGAGCTTACACAAGTTGCAATGTTTTGTTTAAATTTCAATGAATTTGCAATGTCAAATTTTAAACTAAATTTATATGAAAGATGATGTTTTACGTTGATTCGAATTTATATTGCAAAATGCCTTTCCTAATTTAAGTTAAACTCGGTATTATCTCCATTTCCTCATTACAAAAGCGCGATAAATCTGAACTTCGATAACATTTCGTTCTGTTACTTTATCTGCGCTAATTTAACAACAGGTTTATTAAGTAGGCCATAGTCCAATGGTTAAGGGCATATTTTTAATTAATGCCCTAGAAATACCGCACATTGTTATGAAGGCGAGGCACGAGTAAATAATGTAATTTTTGTGCGTGAATCCACGTTCGAACAATTAGCCTTGGATTTGTTGTATGTGAATGGGTTTTCAGATGTTTATGAATATACGATTTATAATTCTTTGTCAATATAATAAGATAATAATCCAAAACCTTCATTTATAGTATTTTAAAATCCTATTGGGGTACGGAGAACTATTAAATCAATTATCACATTTACTTTTTAAAATGCTAAGTAATATCTCCCGAAATATTATAGACATTGCTTAGCTAACCAAGGTGATGAATAAACAAGTAATATATTTTTCTTAAATAAACTTAAAACATTAATTTGGGTTATTTCAATACATGGTAGATTTATTTGTAATAATCAATATTGTGACACCGTCTAGGTGATAATAAATTATATATTTAAACGAGACTACAAACGCGCTTGTTTTTATTCCAAATGTGAAGGTCGCCACCAAAGATGTGATCAATGCATTGCTTTAGTGATAAACATTGATATCACAACACATACATGTATTAGTAGCACAGTATTAAATTTAATACTGTGGTAGTAGTGCCTCGCTTGCATGTCAACATTTCAGCATGAATGGGTCGCACGACCCAGGACCGCATATGCAACTCCTTTTGTTGCCCTCGGCAACGCATCTGCAACTCCTTGCGTTTTGCAGATATTCATGGGCGGCGACGACTACTTACCATCAGGTAGCTCGCCTGGTCGTTTGCCGAGTTATCCCATAAAAAATCATCAAAAGATCGATATGTACTGTGATATTTTTAATGCGAAGTATCTCGACTTTCATTTATTTAAACGCTTAATATTCTGTTATGATCAGGCGTAAGTATTTAATTCTATTTAACCTCAAACCATTTAATGTAATCGATATTACGCGATTCGTTGTGATGCATTTGGAAATATGTATACACTAGTAAAATAACCTTGAGACACACATTTGAGACTTAATGACCGATAAGTCTTTATAAGTCAAAGAAAAGGTCACCGCATTTTATAATGCCAGTAGGCTCAATTCTAAAATAAAGACAAAGATATTCTCGAAAAATTGAAAGCGAAAGAAACCTTTAAATCTATATAAGTATGTTACCTTGGGGATTTCCGTTTTATTATAATGTTTATAAATTATGATTCCTTAATATTATAAGTTATGTTATAACTTGTAGTTGTAGTACGATTGTATACGTAAAATGTTGTAGTCGTTAAGTCTTAGTGTAGGCGTAGGGTATAAATTTATTTGTTTTAAACATAAAACTAAATATTATTTAAGTACCTATTAACCTAACCTAACCAAATTACTCTAGAAAAACTCAGCTACCCTGTTAGTACCTATATTCTGTTTGTATAAAGTATTTGGATGGCAGTAAATGTTGTAAATAAATTGTCGGTTACTTGGAGTTAGACTAAGACTAAGAGGATTTTTTCAAGGGCGCAACGAAAGCTCTGTGGACTATCCTCTATAGTGATGGGGTGGGGCAAAGTCGTATGACGACATAAATATATATTGCAAAACAGATGTTGTGCGGGCGTGTAGTATTAGTGACATTAGCGGTGGGGACTGTTCGAAAATGAATGACTAACTTTTAAAAATCACCTTCAAAATTTTTCATTAAGGCACGAACTGTTCGCGCGAATTGCCTTTCAAAATTGGTGAGCCTTCGTATATTTGTGGTGTAAAATAAAATGAATTGGTGAAATTAGTAAATATTTTTATACCCGCAGTAGCGTAAAATACTTACATATGAATTCGATAAGGCAGGCATGAATATCTTCCCCGGCATCGCACACCGAAACCATGTCCTACTTATGTGGGTAATTATAATTACTCTAGGTATAAGTAATTATTATGAAAGCCACTGGTATCTTTACTGATTCATCATTAGTTACTCATCCTTGATTAGCTATAATTTTGCTACGCTATTTTTTATATTTTTATTAGTATTTGGTCATTTAATAGTAATTGTTAGCTTGATATTTTAAATAAATTCGGGTCCCATGCATCGGCGAGACGATTGGCGAATCAGCGTAGCACCCGTCCACCCTGACATTCGACAAACTTGACGCTCGACAGAAAGCGGTTCAGGTTACTATTATACCCAAAACCACTCATTCTCCAATTGTGATACGGTGTGCTCACACCTTTAACATTTGATGTGATTTTAACAAAAATAAAAAGTGATAGTGTTCAAATTGTGCAGATGAATATTTTGTGATTAAGTTGTTGTGGTTGTTGCAGTGAAAATGGAGGCGCTGAGTAGGTTAGTCGAGGGCTACCATGACTTGATGGACAACAAAAGTGATCAGAGGGTGAAAGGCTGGTTTCTGATGTCGTCACCCTTCCCCACACTGGCAATATGTCTCACATACGTATTCACAGTCAAAGTAAGTACCCACACCTGTATACCAGTATAATGATTAATACGTCACTCCAGTCGATTAACAATCGATAATATCACGTCACGGAAATTAAATATCATTAGGAATGTTTTGTACTGGAACTTACCATCATTATTGGTACACAGTTGCGTAATAAATTATGTCCAATTAAATAACATGACTTTTGAATGCGTCTGACCGTCACTGGTTTTGACATTTGGTGTTTTGAATGTTTCATTGAAGTTTATGCTTTTTTTGTCAGGTGTTGGGGCCGAAGTTAATGGAAAACAGAAAACCCTTAGAGCTGAAGAAAGTATTGATATATTACAACTTATTCCAAGTTCTATTCAGTATTTGGCTGTTTTATGAGGTATTTTAACATATTTAATTTTCAGTTTTATAAATTCTAGATTTTCTTACGGTCGGTACCAATAACAAATGAGTCAGTGGATTTGCTTATGTCAGAATCCATTTTCTAGATCCTTATGTATTGATTTGATACTGGGGCTATTAGTGGGTTTACTAAAATGAATGCATGCTCTTATTTTCCACAGAGTTTAAAGAGCGGATGGTTCACTACATACAGTTTCCGATGTCAACCCGTTGACTACTCGAGGTCTCCTGACGCAATAAGGGTGAGAGAACCTTCCTAAACCTGTTTTCGTTATATTGTTTGTATATCTTTACTTGTAGAATGTAGTTTGTTTTCTATGCACACGTGTTTAAAAATTTTAATAAGTACAAACTGTCAGTAATAATATTAAAAAGTAAAAAAATCTGGAAAATAAAAAAGGCTAAGTCATAGTTAAGTTAATCGTTTAAATAATTAAAAAACTACTCAATTTATACGTACCTATTTATAGTGGCGTACACAAAGGAAAATTTTATGTACTGAACATGAGATCAAATAAGTACCTACCTAAAAATACTGCCGATCTTAAAGTTTTTGGGGGCGTCATTATTTTGGTCATAAATTGACTGCAACCCACTGCCACTCTCACCGTTAAGTCCCTAGTCCGTTGCAAATACTTATTTAATGAACTCAAACTTTTAAGGCCGCACTCCGATTAAGTTCCTGTTAAATAACTCGGAAGTATGAACAGTTTGTTCGAAATAACTGTGCATGTCTGAAGTTTTCTTGTAGTTGGGTTTGCAGTGGTATACAATTGTTGTTGAAAATGTTTCGCATTTGTAAAGTTATTACCATTTGTAACGTCTATTCTCACATGTTGAATTGCGGTCTAAAACGAATAGTTTGCTACTACTCTATTTATTATGAGAACAATACTGTTATAACTTATGTGTTAATAATTGGCATTATATTACGATCAATGCAAAGGAATGTAATGTATGTAGACTCTTGACAAATCAATTTAAAATCCAAAATGCAGTCATTGCAACGTTATAACACAATAACTATCTTTGGTTCGCTGTTACTGGTCTAATCACTAATGTTAGAACTATGAATGGACCGATAAAGAGCGAGAATAATTCCATTAAACTGTGTTAAAATAATTGCCATTATAGTATGATAATTTTACGCAATTTATATGGACATTAGATTCCATGAATCATTAATCCTTTGTAACTCATACATTTTGTAATCCGTCGATTTGAATAATAATGCGCTTACGGTAAGTAGCAGCTCTTTGTCTAGGAGTAGGTACTAGGTTGTTCGGGGCGTAGCTCGTTCACCTTATACCATTAGGTCGTATGGAATGGAATATTTTTCTATCCACTCATTTGCAATAATGGAACCGGTTATTTACATGGGTCAGAAGAATACTTGTGTTACTCGAGTACTTGCATCTATTAAGGCGAGTAGTTTATAAAATTGCACATGTCTTAGGTGAACCAAGGTTGTTTGCCTTCAAGTTCATTCGCATTGGCTGGTAATTACCGCACTGATGCCCGAGCAATTTGTATGTGTAATCACGAATATATAATATCTAAAATAATCAGGGTTCATGAAGAATCATCTACATAGTTTTTTATAATAATTTTAGGTAATAGTGACTGCTTGTACTGATGATAACCACAATAGGTGTACTTACGTATTATGAACATATATAATATTGTTTATAAAACAAACAAAAGGTTTACGTTTTGAGATAATAAATACATAATAACAAACTAATAAAATTAGCTAAATGATTAGTAATAAAACAGTAGTATAACTGATTTCAATAAATAACTACGTGTTTGGTATTCTTTTGTGTTTTTATTATGTCTAATGCGTCAGCTGATGTTGTTACGCTTTAAGTTAGACTAACATCCGCACTCACAGATGTTGATTGATTTTAATGAACATCTCTGAGTAGGACTTACTCGAGTGCATTTTTTATTTGCACAAGCTTTTATTTGCTCATGGTTTAATTGTAATTATCGAGACTAACTTATCGACTGACGACGGCCGCAGGGATAGTGATACGTACTAACCTCAAAAAACAAGGTTTACGTGTGACCTCGTTCCCGCCTCCGATATAATTTACTATTCAGTAGTTTACTGGTTTATTGTGAATATTAGACTTGGAAATAAAACTACATTTCATTCACTCAAGTCATCCGCATATTGACCATGAATCATGTAAAGGGTCTGAAACGACGGGAGTTAAATAATATCAATATAACGTCACAAAATCCAGTATTTTAGTTACATATTTTGTAGTTTATCCAGTTTTTAGTTAAATATTTTCCATCATGGAAAAAAAACATTGTTTTTACATTAAATATTGGGTGTAACTAGCAATTATTAATGTTATTAATATTTTTTTACAGACAGTACATGGCTGTTGGTGGTACTATTTCTCAAAATTCACAGAATTCTTCGACACAGTAAGTTGTTTTATTTTATTTGGAAAATCTTTGGTTTCTCTCATCTCTGATGATGGTGAGGTGCTGGGTTCGATTCCTGGATTGAGCGCAGTGTCACCTGAATCAAATGTTTGAATTCAATATATCTTAAATACTATAATATAGTTTCAAACCATCTGGCACATTTAATGATTGGATCAAAATACCAACATTATTTTTAAATCAGTTAGTATGGATATAGTTATCATATTTTATATTTATTAATCTTAATATTTCTACTTCTTATGGAAGAATTATATAAAATTAAATTAAACTATTAATGCCTTTTGTACAATTAATGATTAACGATTTGAACTTGACTACGTAGATTATTTATATGAGTAATATAAGAAATAAGAATATTTCGGCAGCGATACATAATCGAAGATTTAGTTTTTTCTCACAACAAAATTACCGCGAGTACGTACGAAACCTTAACGCTAATAGTGGCTCGGACGTGAGTAACTAGCTTTATTTCGCCTAGTTAAATTCTCAGTGTCAAGGCCGCGGTCAAGCGCTGGTTATATATTTTATTTCCGGAACTGGTACCGACAGCCCAACTTGTTTACACACTTCTATGTATCTGCTCCAATATTAGAGTGATTTATTTGCTTCCTTCAGTCAACATAACGTGTGGTATATATTATTTGTTTTCCGACAAGAAGGTTCTCGATCGTCCTCTGCGTGGGTTGAACCTTGAGACTTGTTGAAAGTTCAACATGTCCGTGAATATAATAAAAAATAAATATATAGCGCATTACACTAAATGATTATTATTGTTAATAATTAGTGATGTGTTGGCGAAGCTGCGGGCGGAAAGCTAGTGTTATATATAGCGCATTACAGACACTAAATGATTATTATTGTTAATAATTAGTGATGTGTTGGAATCTTGGAACCTGACTAGGAAAATTAATTCAGGTCTTTAAATACTAGTTATAATAATTTAATATTGAGAAATAAAAAAGAATAATCTAACGTCATGTTGTATAGCAAGCCAATTTTAAATACTTTAATAAATATAACTACTTCAATAGTATAATATATCGTGTCATTTATAGAATAGGGTCAATATTGAATACTAGTTGGGCCACATGGTGTTACCCGCGGTAATTGTGCGTATTTCACAATCATGTGGAATCTTCTTTATATCCTCTCTTAACGGATAACTTTAACTTAAATTTATAGTATCATAGATTCAGTTATAGATGATTAATCAGTATGCGTTATATCACTTTTACTTAATTATGAAGATACTATGGAACATATGTTTAACAGCAGAGTTTTAGAATTTCCTACTAGGTACTTCGCACAAATCATATTTATCATACAATTTAATCGCTATTCAGTCCACTACTCCAATGTACTTAATCTAAAGTACTTACTTAACTATGACATTATGACAGTTTATCGTTCTAGTTACAAGACAATCTTGAAATAGATTTGCTTTAGAAATCTATCTTATGTTCATTCATTTAGTATATTAATTTAAATACATTATTTAAATTCACATTTCACAATCCTGTCTCACCGATCAATCTTACGCACCGGACATACGAGTTTTCGATATTGTCCATGCCATAACTATAACAAATATAAATTAAACACACTTGCCTACTTACTTTAGTAGTTGCAAATAGTTTGAGCGATGTATTCTCTAAATTATTGTAAGTTAAGGGAACAATATATGTCGGAATAACATCTGCCATGTAGTAATATACGTTATAAATAAACTAGCTTTCCGACCACGGCTTCGCCCGCGTGTTTTCTTGACTTTCATGTACAATAATATTTATGTAAAAAAAATGTGATAAATGAAGAACCGCTCGACCGATTTTGTGCAAACTTCACATAAACCATCTACTAAATAGTCCGAACAAAGCCTAAACATTTGGTTTGGATAGGTGAGGCCGTTCTTGAGTTATAAAATTAGAACGAAAAGTGGCATTGATTTTTATATACATATATTGATAATATTTTAATAATAATTTATTGGCAACGAGTGATAACCGGTTAAGCATAGAATCATAATTTTAATCATACCAGCATATTGCCACTGCTGTCTTCCAGAATCGGAGACAGTAAAGATTTTATCTAAAACTATTGTTAATTTCTTCGTTTTCAGATCTTCTTCGTGATGCGCAAGAAGTTCGATCATGTGTCGAAGCTTCATGTCATCCACCATGGCATCATGCCCATGTCTGTGTGGTTCGGAGTTAAGTTTACACCAGGTTGGTATAAAAAAAACCTCTTTCTTCTCTGACTAAACTGAATAAGATGTTAGGTATTTAAAAGTAGCAAATTAGTATAGTCGAAATTTTTTGTTTTCAAATTTGCTACCAATGTTGGTCGCATATTACTAGAAATCTTGATAACCCCTCGTACTAAACTAAATGCTTGTATTACGAGTGGGTTCACGCTGGTAGTGCAATGGGTGAGTTTCGAACCGGCATTTTACATTTCAATCATATGCATAAGAAATAAAAATGCACAAATTCAAGGCCAGTGGTTCTTGAAAAATTATTTACTTAAAGTTATAGTTTTCATTATGACTGAAAAAAAAACCTTGAAACTCTAGTTCGAGGTCTAGTTCATTATTTATTCGTTTTTTTACTTTTTATGTATATACTACCATTATGTAACTGGCTGTACATAAAAACTAGCATATTCTTAATTTTTTTCTGTTATTATATAACACAAAAATTTAATGAACGCGATGAACTCGACTCTTTTAAAAAAGCTTGGAAGAGGGAAGAGAGGCCTTTGCCCAGCAGTGGGATGAAATGGGCTAGAATAATAAAGCTGATGGTAATATAAAGCTTTGAATAAAGGTAATAATACTAAAATATGTTAATAAAATACCATACACATTACGGTATTATATTACTATACTTAGCAAAGATAATTGATAAAAGATTTCGATCCTCGTTAAAACTTATTTATCAGTTTATTTCTTACGTACTGTGGTTGGGAATCCAACCTATGTATATTGTTTAGATTACAGTACTTCGATATATATTTTAATTCTAAGCACAAGTGAGAACAATTACGTTTTAAATTTCCACGTACACAATTTAATTCGTGATCGAAATTATAAACTTATATCTAAATCGATTTAAATTACAACATACAAATAGATTCTATTTTAAGCCCGTTTTTGTCTTTACAAATCAACCATAAATTTTGTTTGCGTGAAGAACGTTGTAGAAAAACAACCGATTTCATGACGTCATTCATATTCGCCTAGTTGGTAATCCACTAGTATATTTCGCCTTATCATTGAAATTGAAAATGAATAACGCAAGTTTTTCTATCTGCTCAGTACATTTTTTTTTACAATCAAAGTGCTAATTAAAGAATTATTAGGTATACGGAATGGCTCCGTAATTCATGCGATTCATTCAAGAAACTAGTTTTAATAATATAGGAGTTGATTTATGTGAGGAATTTCCAACATGTATAAATATTTTCTACAACTTAATGTTGTTATTAATTATTCGTCCTTTCATAAAGATATCATTAGATTTTAGAAAATACAGTAAAACCAAATTATATAATGGATGTGTTCCAGACGATTGTTTAAACATAGATGAATCAAACTTAGGTATGCGCTTTGTTTAATAATACAATATTATTATACAACTAATAAAAATGGACTCTTCAAATAAGAATGGACTATAATAAATTGTTAAGAAAATAAAATCTTAATCATAAACTGCTTAATTGGTCTTGTGGTGTGGTGGTAAGCGCGACTGCGACCGTAGAGGTCCTAGATTCTCAGGTCAAAAAAAATGTTATTCAGTTTTTCTATGAAATTCTCAGCAGCAGCTCAGACTCTTATGAGCCTGGAATTGGGCCCAGTTAATGGCAATAGACTCGCCCACTATTACATAGAACCAATACATAGCGGATCACTAGGTTTAAATAAGTTCACCTCTGCCTTACCCTTCATAGTTTCCAGGCGTGACGGTATGTAATGTTATGTCATTTGATAAAATCTTACCTAACTTTAAAACAATTCTTTTAACAAATACAATACACATATACAATACGCCCCATTTATTATGTGCTATTTGTTTTTATCAAATAGAATATGTCTCAAAATCACCAAGTATAGTTTATTTACTCATAATAAATAAAAAACTACTTTTAATTTGTTGACGTAAAAGCCAAGGTTCATTAAATATCAGTCAAAATATTTCCTGGTATATCCACACTATACACACATATACTTTAACATGAATGGGAATCATATTCTCGAACAATGTCTACAAACATAAATGCGTTCCATGAAAATAATATTTGAATAGTAATAAAACGACAAGCGACTAGTGAATAGCAAGCAAGAATAGTGTTTGATCGTCAAATGCTTTACTAGGATCTTTCTAGAACTAAAAAAAATATTTGAGTAGGTGTAATCCGTTGCCAAGTTATTTCTGCGGCTACTAACTGATCATTAGGTATTTGTCTTCATTATAGATGTATGCAAACTATTTACTTAATATATAATTCTGTACATTTAGTTGTTTATATGAAGTCTAGGTCTTGACGTGCAGGAAGGAAGGAGTAATTTAGTTTTTTTTAGTATTTTTGCATTGGTAGGTAATAAATAGTCGGTCACACTTACCACAGGTCTCTTTTGATAACTGATGACCAGGTTTTTCACACTGTGCTTTGTCTCGCACGGCCTTTAGTTAGACTTGGCATGATACTTATCAATCGCACCGCACGCCGCACGCTGCCGCTGCGTACTGCGTAGTCAGTGTAGTTACATCTGCGGCGTAGAGTCCGCGTAGACGCCGCGTAATCGAAATGCCTGCGCCGCGTAGTCGCAAAACCTGCGCCGCGTAGACGCAATGACACCGCATAGACGCAATGTCTACGCAGTATATACGTAACAACTACGCCTTGGAAACACCTATCACATGGTAATCGATAAATAATTTCGACAGAAGCGATAGAAGGTTCGGTCATGAGTGTTCACACGGCGACATCACGCATTTAGGATACGCTTGCGTTGTTTTCAGCTGACATCATTTAATTCTCCTTAAATACGGAATACCATACTGTTTGGGAAAGTTCTCAAAAATTTCAGCGGCAATATAAATAGCGAACTATTTGGAAATCTTTAACTGCCTTAGTTTTTCTAGTTATTGCAAGTGTGGGTCCTGGGTTCGATACTATCCAAGTGGTGTTATTCTAAGTAGGTCAGAGTTTGGGTTTGTGCTACGTTAGCAATAGGCTCGCTTCCTACTACTTGGAAACTAAAAAATCCTCTTAGCCGAGGATATAATCGTGATGGTATTGATGAGAGTGATGGTATGTTATGTTTAACTAATTATTTGTTTACAGGTGGTCACTCAACATTCTTCGGTATGCTGAACACCTTCGTGCACATCATCATGTATTCGTACTACTTGCTCGCTGCACTCGGTCCCAAGGTTCAGAGGTACCTCTGGTGGAAGAAATACCTTACTGCGCTACAAATGGTAAGCAATCTAAAGAAAACTACATGAAGTATTAAAGTTAAGAGACCAAAAGGCAAGGTTTAAACGCGAAACCGGAATATTTCGCAAATATAACGGCAGTTAAACTTGGCCTATCAAAGAAAATTATATGATAAGCTGCGGTAATATGCCGTTAAAACGTCCGAGCGCCATTATTTCCGACTAGCTGTTGCCCGCGGTATAACTCGCTTTCCAAAAGACTTTTTGAGACAAAAGTGTAGCCCATGTCCTTCTTTAAGGTCCAATCTATCACTATACCAAATTTTGACAAAATTGTAAAAGACTTTTTGAGACAAAAGTGTAGCCCCTGTCCTTCTTTAAGGTCCAATCTATCACTATACCAAATTTTGACAAAATTGGGTCAGCGGTTTAACCGTGAAATTGTAACAAACAAACAGACAGACAAAGCAGCCTCCCAGGTTTCCTTGCAAGATGTTCTCCTACACGTTTTTATGCACGTGACCATTAATTATTAATTATTATAATACACGCACTATTTCGAAAAGTCTGTGGTCAAGGTGCAGTTCACGGTCAAAAAAGAAAGAATGAACTTAATAAGCCTTAATCGGAATTCGGTAAATGAAGCAATAGGATAGGATACACCTTGACATTATAATTATAACTGCCTAACATAAATTTGATAACACTTATTAAATTAATACTATTTAGAATACAGTTTTGACAGACCGATGTTCGAACAGCCATAGTAAGTATTACGTTTAACATCAATGTCAATGTTTTGCAATCGGTTATAATCGGACGGTCGTTTATCCTTGAACGTCGGCACGGATAACTCATTATGTGACGTCATAATTTTCCACGCAGGTCCAATGAATGGGTCATAATAATACGTCAACCTGTATCTTCCTGATTGAGTCCAAAAATATTGCATCAATAACATTTATGGCTTGAAAGTGAGAAGCGTGCAAAAATAGAACGGTAGATGATTTTGTGTTCGGCAAACACGAGAAAATGTCTCAGGCATGTAGATTTCCTCACGATGTTTTCCTTCACCGCTTATGCGAGTGGTAATTAATTATTAATACGCACATGATTTCGAAAAGTCGGAGGCCTTGGACACCTTGCATGCCTTGGATTCGAACTCGACACCTATGACTTGGCACTACAGGGTCATTTCACTAGGCAATGAATGCAATATACTTAAATAATTACTGACAGAATATTATATTCACAGCTAAAGGACATGACTGTAGTTCATGAATCATGATGATTTGCTCGCGTATTTTCAAACATGTTTTTGTCCAGCTTTCAATTTAACCATTTAAGTTCAGTTTTCGGCGACCCAATCACATATTGGACATTGAGCAATACCGATATAGACTATTGAATATGTAATTGGGTTAGGAGAAGGAATGATTATTATTGCGATACACAGGACTGCGCGTTTGGCGTAGCGGTTAACATGGTCACCTCGTCACCTCGCCATTGCGCCGTGTGTCGTGGGTTCGATTCCCACCCGAGGCAAAAAATGTGTGTGTTGATTGTACGTTTGTGAAGTCCCGGCAACGTAGGGCTTGTGCGGGATGTACAGGCACAGATCTCAGAGAAATCTCGATGTTAACCATAACAAGTCAAGCTATGCCTAGCTTATTAAAAGATCCGTATGCCGCGAGATCACAAGAATATCTCATAAGATGTCGTGTAATGTTCGCAGGTTCAGTTCGTGCTCGTGTTCCTTCACGCGTTCCAGCTTCTGTTCATCGACTGCGACTACCCGCGCGCATTCGTCTGGTGGATCGGGATGCACGCCGTACTCTTCTACTATCTATTCTCAGATTTCTACAAACAAGCCTACCTCAAGAAAGCCAGGGTAAGCTTTATAACTTTACTTGCCTTTTTTTCTAATGAGATAAAAATTATTGAAACTTTTTCAAACTAGTGGCAGGCCCAAATTACCTGCCACTAGTTTGAAAAAGTTTCAATAATTTTTATCTCATTTTTGTTATTAAACAAAAATGGCATTAAAACGACAATACCTTTTCTAATACGACGCGGCGTAACAAAAATCTCATTATTTCAACAATCAATCACTTTTTACGCAATTCCATGTAAAATCAATTTACATAATCATCGATTTTTACTGTATCTGATTGTAACTTATTGTTTGCTTGCAGAAAGAAAAAGCCAAAGTGAAGAGAGAGGCGGACGCCTTGAAGTCGGACTCGAAAGACATGATGCTGCCACTACTGAACGGGTTCGGGAACGGATCGGCGCTGGGCGACGTCCGGCAAAGGATGGCGGGCGCCGTCGCCTCGCAGTGATCACACCCCTCGCCCCTTAGTTTATAAGAATCTCACCGCAACGAGTGAATACACTATGTGTACTCACACATATTCCTTTAATTACAGAGTACAGACTAACATTGTTATGGGTGACGCGACAGTTCTGCCACAAAGCCCTTATAAATTGCAGTTGGCACGGAACGTGCATTATATTGATCATGAATAACTTGTAATCAATAAATAAGTTCTATTATTTATGCGTCAGCTATTATGCACGATGTTGACTGTTGTGTCACTCATAATATCAACATCCTAGAGAATTAGGAGTATCAATATATTGGTTGAAGTACAAAGGGGGATGTTTAAATTTGGCCGTTTCAGTCGCGGCAGCCGGAGGGATGAAGCTCAATTAGTATACATAGCTTAGTAGTGATAGTAGTTATAATTTATTCAAACCCAATACTGTGAGGCTTAAGATTCATAACGATTCCTGATTATTTATTTGGGCATGGAAATGGTAGGACTAAGATAATACTGGCTTGTATTTTTTTAATCATGAAGTCAATTACTATTTCATACTTATATCTACTATTTTTTCTATAGGTATTTGTATTATTCATAGTTTATTATGTAACAGGTATATAGGTACAGTTTCTACGTTATTCTGCGTAATATACTCGTTAAATTCACGTACACCATCTAAAGCGATTGAGTACATTAGTTGAAGTAGCTTCTGAACAAACTATTGCTATATTAACTAATTAAACAAATACATACTCAGTATAATGTTTTTCCTTATATTGCGCCACATGTACTTAGAAGTAGGTGTTAGAACTGATATGTACCTACGTATTGGAGCAAACTGTGATGGTGTTAATAATAATAGAATATTTAAACTACTCTCGGCCAGAGACTGCAAGCTCTTTTAAGAATCTATTTCTTATCAACTATAATAACTGTTTAAGAAATAATCTGACCGTATGTACTTATTTTCTCAATGAAAAAAAAAAATAGGAATGCTTAATAATAAAATTATTCCTCCTAACAATCAAGGTGGAGGAAAATACAAGATTGTAAAGTCATGAGATATTTTTTTTTTTTTTTGTAAAATTAATTTGTTAAAACGAAATCTGTCAGTTGTATCTCTTGTAAAGTGCCTCTGTAACCTTTTGGCATGTTTTCTAATACCTTTATTACTTTCTAAATAATGAAACAGTGTGGGAACGTAGTACGCATCGTATGAATGAATAAGTTGTATCCTACATAATTGTATCACAACTTTTCTGATTTTTTGTCAAAAGCGCATTAAGTAAACATCATGTCATTTGACTTACTTCCTATCTGACAAATTCGACTTTTATTAATCAATGTTTCGAAACTACGTCTGTGTTAAATAAATAAGGAGTTGGTTCGGTTTCGAAATCAGGAATTGCTTAACATTGACGATTAGGTACTGGCCAAGCAAAGTTCAGTGAATAAGTACATAGTTACTTTAGGCTTATAGGGCATAAAAAACTGAATCTTCTCTTCCGCCGTTTAAGCTTAATACTGTTGGAACTTTAAAAAAATAGTTTTTATTGATTACAAGCGCAAATGCATAAATTTTAACATAAATGTGGAATCATATCAGCTTAGGTATATTGTTTTCTGAATCTTAGTCTTATGTCTTTGTAAAGTATTCAGGAATTAAGGCTTTTCACAGTATGTGTAATTGTGTATACATAGGTATATAGATCATAATCATGTTGTAAATATGTTTAAGGGTAATCGTACATTTATACTTTGTGATACTTATGTTAATAACAAAGAAATGAATACATATCCTTGTTTTTCTTCCTCTAAAACACCATTTTTCCACCAACCACCATCTTACTGATCTCTCTAAAACACAATTTTTCTTAAATGACAATTTTTCTCTTAGACTTTAAGATTGACTGTATTATTAGTCTAGTGGTCCTAAGCGCGAATGCGACACTAGAGGTCCTGGGTTCGATTTCCGGGTCGAGCATTAATAGCGGGTTTTCTATGAAATTCTTAATAAAAATAAGGAGTTTGGGTTTGTGCCCTGTTAGTGTTACTGGCAATAGGCTCGCCCCCTATTCTATGGGACCTAAACATACCAACGAACTGTGGGTGTCTATTAGTAGTAGGTACTTACCGACACCTAGTTATGGACTGGTATGTTATATTATAGATATGATTACATATTGAAATATGTAAAATGTAATGTCAATATGTAATATATCATATATATTACATATTTACATTACATATATTATATGTTCGTGTATATAGTTATGAATTTATTTTACCCGTAAGTCAAGAACGGATGACGTCAGAGATAAAAGTGAGAGGAATAGGTATTTATTATTTAAAGTGCAGTGATAGCCTAGTGCGACTACCAATTCAAAGGTCTCGAGTTCGAATCCAAGGCTCTCCACCTTGACCTCTGACTTTTCGAAGTCATGTGCGTATTAATAATTAATTATCACGCGCTTAAACGGTGAAGGAAAACATCGTGAGGAAACCTGCATGACTGAGGGATTTTCTTGACGGCGTGTGAAGTCTCCCAACCCGCAGTAGGCTAGCGTGGCGGACTATAGCCTAATCTCTCTCGTACTGAGAGGAGAACCGTGGACCCAGCAGTGGGACAATGTAATGGGTTGATGATGATGGTGACGTAAAGTGGATCGTTTCTGCTTGGGCGCATTTTTTTTTAGTTTTTCGCAAATTGTTCGTTTTCTTAGCGGACTCAATACTATTTTTTTTTTCGTTTTTCGCTACAAAGTAGTGTAGCGAAAATGTATTTGGCGCCCAAGGCTGAACGTTAAACTCTTCAACGCTTGATGGCATTGTAGGAGCACTGAAACATACAACACAACTATTCTTATTCATTTTATTTACATAGGAACTATGAAATTAGTCTTTCTTATAATGTATAAGGAGTTTAGTATTGAAAACATATATATGTACTTATATACCTGAAGATGCCTTTCTCGAAAAGGTAATTACGTACTGTATTTGAGTAATTAGTTTTATCAAAAAAATTACAAAAACTAGCGGGTAGTTTAAAAAAACTAGCCTGTGATAAGTCGTATGTATGCATTTGGTTGGTTGTGTCTTGTGCATGTGTTTTTTTGGGGTGTGCGTTCTCACGCATGTAGGTATGTGTGCGTTTGTGACACCTTTGTGTTTCGTTTCGTTAACGAATTATCATAATAAACTTGCTAGTGAAATTAGAACAAATGTGCCTACCTTTATAGAGATATATATAGCAAACAGTCCGCGCAGACAAAAACCGAAGGCGCCTGACGGCAGTTCTGGGTAAGTTGGCGAATCATTTTTATAATATCGGTATTAATTCTCTCACATTGGTGTTATCTCCCTATTATCATATCAATATCGCTCTCGTGGCTCGCGAAAGAACCGAGAGTACGGACATTCTGTATAAGTAATATTCAATAGGATTTTTGGGTGTAGGTACCTACCTATTTACTATTGCTAAAAGATCAGATTTGGTCTCTATCAAACCAACGCTAGCTAGCTAGCTACCTGTTTCCATATTACTTAGTATTTTAAATTACAGTAGTAATAAGCTTCCATGATGGCTGGAGGGGCTCGTGGCAAAGCTATAATTACGCTGATAAAAAGATGTTAAGCTACGCATGCCGCAAAAAAGCCTGACAACCAGTCTGACCTTCGAATATCAGTGCTGCCCAGAAATTGGGTTGCAGAGATCTGATGGCAGTCGCTTTAATGGAAAATAGTTAGACTGGAAGCCGACCCCAACACAATTAGGAAAAAAAAGCAGTAGTAAGCTTCTGTAATCTAAGGCCTTTTTTGATTACTTCTAGCGACATCTGTAGTTTGCATGTATAAATAACGTAACATATTTTTTGTGTGTATACTCTGTATCTTTTAGTAAAATCATCAAATTGTAATCAAAAAGTTATAAATTCTAAAATATTTTTAGTTACTCTTAATTTAATCACTAATTTATTGCGGTAAATTTTACCAATTTACAAATTGCGAACTATGATATAGCCTGGTAATAACTATAATCACTGCCATCTCTTGACGAATAGCAAAAGTATAAAAGTTTAACTGCGTATTCCGAGATGGCAGTAACAGTAAAGAGCTGCTGATACAATTCACATAAGGGTAAAGTGCTATATCACCCACAGTTCACCAGTGGCGAGCCTATTGATATTAACTTGGCGTAAATCCAAACTTTGAGAATTTCATTAAAAACTCACACTGCTTACACTGCTTACCTGACCCGCTTAGGTCATTAGACTAACGAGGCAGTAGAGCAGCCGATATTTTCTCTAAAAGTTTTTATTTTCACGCCAGTTGGTCCTAAAAATATTTTATTACATAATAATTATCAAGCACTATTCCCCAGTTTTCATTTTTTTTACCGGTTATATCAAAGTCTTTGCTTGTTGAATGCAACTGGCTGATTGTATGTAGTGAGAAATTCACCTTGATGCTGTACACAAGGTTGGAGAGGTCTTTGCCCAGAAGAGAGCTAGAGTGGGCTAAAGTGATGACCCAAAGCTCTATTATATTAGGTACTTCTATCATCTTCTATCTTCTATCCATTCCATGAACGGGCGTACCTTATTAGGCACCTAAATTCGTGATATGTATATTTTGTGTTATTAATTGATCACGATGGCACCTAGTGCCTACCGCTCAGCCGCGTATCGTGGGTGCGATTCCCATCTAAGACAAATAATTCTTGATACTGTGCATTGAGTAATTGATAACCACGGAAATCCTAACGATCTCCTGATTACGAAAATTTTCGCCCATTTCACTGTAGGAAAATAATGTAGGTAACTTCAATAATGTACTCGTATTGTAATGTGGTTAAGCATTGCTATCCTGCTTATCTGCGTCGCAGCAAAGTGTTGAAAGCGTTCTTTTGTTTGTCTGCATATGAGCAGTGTTCGGTTAAACGTCTAAATTGTTCACTGGTTCCCACGTGCTTTGAGAAGTGACACAAATTGCACAATCTATTGTTTATTAAGAAAACTTTATTTACAATGAAATATTTTACAATCTATCGTCATAACTTACTTTCTATTGTACATTGATAAAACATACATTTAAATCGGTAAACACCAATGTCAATGCAAGAGAGAGTGCAACTCTACTTGCATAAATTCGCAATCGATTGTATGTATACTTACACAGTAACAAACGACCTATACCAATAGAAACATCAATAATAATATCACAAATAATTTAGGGTAACTACGGTATATGTATTAGCCTCTTTAGATATAAATAAAATTTGTAAATCGTTACATTGATCTGATGAAACTGTTAGATATTATTTATTTTACAATTCAGAATTATTTACATAGTTGTACTTAAAGGTCGTCATCGAGTATAAGAAAAACTTAATTAAGTTTTCCTGTTTAAGAGTCTCATAAATTCTTAAAACTATATTATTTTCAGATATTTACTTAGAAACTTTTTTCTTAATCCCAATCAGGTAAACGACATCACAAAGACTACTTTATAGTTACTGCTCTAAAGAGGCGACTAATTTAATGGCAGTGATTTGTCATTATACATACATACAATAATAAAATTACGCTCTTGTATTAGTTTTACCAAATTCTTCTATATGGTCGTACTCTGAGAAGCCAGGATCGGAGTCGTAGTACGCGTAGTCATAGCTGTTGTCTTCTTTCTTATTGGGGGGGTTCGCAAAGTTTGGTGGCCGAGTGGAGGGTCGCGGAGCTGCGGTGGGCGGCGGCGTTGGCGGCACGGGAACGCGGCTCGGCGGACGAGGCGGCCGGGTCTCCGGCACTCGGGGGGCAATTGTCGTCGTAGGTCTGGCTTGGGCATCATTTGCTGGTGGGAAGTTTTGACTTGCTGCTTGATAGTCAACGGGTCTAGACGTTGTTGTGTATGTTTGGAAGTAATCAAAAGTGCGTTGCGTGTTGAACGTCTGAGGCTGGGGCGTTGTCGTGTAAATTGTTTCTGGTGCTCTTGTAGTTGGAGGTGCGGTCGGTGAAGGAGCCGGTCTAAATGGCCTTGGAGCAGCTGTTTGAGCCGAAGGTTTTGGAGGAGGTTGTGTTTTGGCATATTTCTTCCTATCTTCCGGTAGCCTGTTGCCACTGGCAGCTATATTAAGTGAGTGGGCACCGGCCAGCAATTCGCGCTCGTATAGTTCGGGACGATACTGTCCGTCGTCTTCACCTTGCGGGGGATGATACTGGCCATCATCTCCATCATTGTCTTCAGCAAAGTTGGCAGTCTGAGTATTGAAGGCGAGATTGGTGTTATAAGCTACCGTGTTTAAGTTTGGCGGTGGTTCGGGGCGCGAAGTGGTGTAAATCGTAGTAGCCGGGGCGTTGGTAGACGTAGGATTGTTAAAATATGCTTGTTTCGAGTAAGGCACGAAGTTATTCTTTTCGGGTTCATATGAAACGCTATTAAAGTTTCTATACGCAGGTGTTGTAGTGGGGAAAGTTCTTGCTGAAACGCTGTAGTCTATTGTTGTAGTTGGCTCTCTATTATTTTCCACTTTGTTGTTGAAGTTATTAAAATTCTTCGCACGTGCGAATTCGGGATCTCTTGGAATGTCTGCGACATTGAAACTATTTTTAACTTTGAAAGGTCGATTCTCAGGCTGTGCATTCAGTCCTGGTGTGGACTGTGCATCGTAATTGTATAGTTCCACGAGACCATCCTTGTTCTTATACCTTGGGGCCGCTGTGGACTGTGATTGTAGTGGGAATGTCGAAGGGGCGCTGCTGGTCGGGTAGTATCTATTGCTATGTTTGGGAGTTACCCTGGGAACTTCAACGTATTCATCCTTGTATTTATTATATTGAGGAGGTACGTTAGGAGTGGACAATGCTTTTTGGGCGTTAAATCGTCGATTAAAGTTTTGTTGTGGTGGCTCAGAATACGTTTGCTGGGGCGGAGTGTTAGGTGGGAACGTGGTGAGAGGTGCCTTAGTGGACACGTATATAGGACGTTTTCTAACAAGCTTACGTTTAGAGGTTACATCATACGGTTGTGGTGGACTAGAGGGCTGTGCAGGCTGCGGGGGTGGAGCAGGTGTAGTGTACTGTGTTGTAGGATATGTGCGTTGGGTTGTAGGGTATGGACGTTGGGTAGTAATTCTTCGGAACGACTGTCGTTGATATGACTGTTGCGACTGGACAGGGGGTGAGGAAGGAGCTGCGGCCACAGGTTGGGATTGCTCGTCTCGGCCGCGGTCTCTCTGTCCACTGAAGAAGTCGGACGAGTGTGCTGCGCGCAGGTCAGAGTCAGGACGGTTTTGAGCGACATTGTTCTGAGATAGACGGCGGTCACCGGTCTCAGCGCGCTGGAGACCGAACTCAGCTTCATCATCGCGATTCCCATGTGACGACTTCTTGGTGTCAAATCCTGTTACAGAAATTGGGAAATATTATATTTTTCCCTACTTTCACATATTATAATGAATAGACTGCACTGCAATTTGCATTTAGTATTATAATAATATAATTTATTATCAAGTTCCAGTTTGATTGAATAATAAATGAAAATAGGCGTTACTCTGTTTGCATTTTGTCCTAAAACTGGTTTACGTAAGTATACTAAAAGCTTTTTGAAAGCAAGCATAGATACGGCTGAAGCTCAAATATTTTGCAATTATTTACCAAGATTATCGACTGCAGTAGTCGCGATCATCTACCTGCTTGTTAATCATAGACATGTCCTTGTTAACTTTTTAAAATATTCTCAATAAGGAGGTAAATATACCATCAATTTGTTTCGACCTTGTATTTCTTATTACTTCTACGGTAATTTCCATAGAAGTTGCGCAATTATTCGTATTAGTTACCAGTTATTATAACTCACGGGCTAATATACAAATTGTATTACAAACTGTATAAGTTACTTAATTAATGGTTTGCCTCTAAAATTACACCTACACAACAACAATCTGCTTAAAAGACTCCTATGATTGATGCTCTAAGCAATATTTAATTACCTATGAGTTATATAGCTCCAATTAATTACGCGGCAGCACTCACATATATCGTGCATCACTAATTGATTTCAACAGTGTCCGCTGATTCCTTCAGATAGCGGGAATGGTCGTTCTATACACGCTGTTATCAATAAATTATATGTTCTTACATTACGTCTCATGAGGAAACACAATTTTTCAGAACAGTTAGGTATTCCCTATTTATTAGCTAAATTCTCATAAGGGAAAATCTCAATAAATGTCATAAAATAAATGTTACAGCTACTACGTAATCAATGGAGATATTTGCGAGTTTTTTGTTAGTTGCAAAGCTGGCTCACCGGATCCGATCCTGTAGAGATCGAACTGACCGTCGTAGATGTCGGCGGGACAAGCGAGGGGGTCGTCGTCTCCCCAGTCTGTGCAGGTCTGCGCCTCCTGGTGGAACAGCGTGCCAGGCGGGCAGAAGAACCTGAAGTCACGGATGCCTCCGCCCGCGACTCGCACGCACACGTGGAAAGCCTTGCACCCTGATTTTGCGTCGGCATAGTATGCGCCTAAGATCCGACCTTTGCAGTTGAACCTTTCAGCGCTCCCTGTAGGGGACAGAATTAATATTCGTAATAAATATCACACAATCAAAGTAAATGATAGGATAATAATCTCGAAATGACATGACTAGAATTCAACCTGGATTTAGTAATAGGTTATCAAATAACTAAGTTTATGAAAATGAGACAAGAACATCTATGGTAATTAGCTATATTCAGAAGTTAGATAACCCCGTCAACAAATTTATGTTTAGTATATCTATCGGTCACCATTAACGCAATCACTGATTCTCTGCTGGACAGAGATTTTCATTCATTTAATGCAAATAATACCCAAAAATCGTGATAGAAAAGTCGGGTAAGTCGCCCTGTGCAAAATATATTACGGCGCAGGTTATATTTAAAGTCAACTACAACATATGAAAAGAAAATGTTTAAATCTTACGAAGGTATGTGGACATAATAAGCTCATTATTTTATCGTTTAGTCTCTAATTACACAACAGTCTGGTCAAAATATGCGGTTTCTGAAATACATAAAACGAATACTTTTAACAATTTCTAGACGGACGTGAGTACCTATGTAGTGCGAGGTAGGTATCAATTTGTATCATCGTCATTAACCCATATATTGTCCGTTGGGATCGGCTCTCCTCTCAGAATCAGAGGGATTAGGCCATAGACCACCGCGCTAAACGCTGCGGGTTGGCAGACTTAAATAAAATACTTTGCCTTAATTATACTTCAAATTGTAGACGATTTCAAAACGTAAAGGCACAGACAGACGTTTGGTTTACTCAGTAGATATTTTTTTACTGATAACATATTATAATTACCGTGTCAATCCTTTGACTTTGGATGAAGTTGGATGGCAATGATAGAGTTTTCTCATCGCCCAAGGCGACTATTGTACGAAACTTAACAACGACACTTGTTAATAAACCTGCGATAACTAGGTGCGGTGGAGCAAAAGATAATGAGACGAGTTCATTGCGAAATTTACTTGAAACACGCAAAATCCCGGTGAATGTTGCCACTTAATTGGTATCTACAGAAGCGGCGACCTGTACTGAAACACTTACTTTTATTTTATCTCTACTGTTATCATTAAATTTTATTAAGGTAATATTCATATAATTTAATTATAACATACCTATATAAAAGTTAGTGAATAGCTCGATGAATATTATTGATTATAATCTTCGTGTATCAATGAATCGAATGAGATGCTATTGTGTTGGCCTTAATTGTTGATAAATTCCGATGGATTTAAACACAGGGACTAGTCGGTGATTACAGATACAATAATAATACGTCTAGTGGTCTCATTGATTGGTCAAAATTTAAAAAGCTGACTGAAGAGCTGAGAGCTGATGTTGGTCTAAAAGATTCAGATTGCCTTGACTTATGTATGTGGAAATGCTAGTAATTTTTCTAGTTCGCAAGACATGGGGATAATATAACATCAAATTATATTAGTCGTTGTCCTTAGATGACGTGAAAAATTTGTTTGATCCTAAATAAATTTATGTTGAATAAATATCGTTAAACAACCTCGTCGGTCACACGGGCATTACTTCACCTGTTGAACGTTAGGGTTTCATTGCATATTGTCTCGAAACACGCTTTAGGCACAACGTGTTACAATCGATTCGTAATGGGTAATGGACAATAATCTTAAACGCTGCAGTCGCGTATTACCTAAGAAATCCAAATAATACGCACGCTATACGCTACTAATACGCATGTATGGCGTGACTTAGACTTATACAATACATAATGATGAACAAAAGAGTTTCCAAAAGTAAACACACCGTTACAATACATACTGATAATAAGTGAATCTGGAACATTGGATTTGATATGATGATTTTCTATTCATACTCTCGTAAATTATTATTTTTAGTATTTTGAAAGTATTTGATAATAAGATTTTTTTTTGTATGAGATGCCTGTTCCGTAAAAATACAAGAGACGCCGGGTATTTTTAGGTAGGTAAATATTTCATCTATCGGTCACTGAAATCTTAGTGAAGCTACAGTCCACTAAAGATCTAATAGCATCGCTACATTCCCATGCGTGCAGTATATGCTGTGGGAGGGGACAGTGGGGTGAGCGATAAGATCGCGGGCGCGCTTGCGCAACGGCGCGCGCTCCGTAAGGTGCAGCAGCATCCTCCGCGAAAGGTCACAACGCCACCTTATGTAACTGTAATAACTCTAACAGTTACCACTGTTAGAAACAAATATTTATAATGTTTTGCAGTCAAGAAGGTCATGCATGTGAGGCGTGATTATGGTTTGCAATCACCATTTTCATAAATAGTGTACAATCATACCCTTTGATTATATAAATATAAAAGGCCCAGATATGTGACAGCTAAACTTGAAAGAGATGCGTGAGATGCGAAATAAAAGGACCGAAGCAATTATTTGGGAAAACGAGATACTTAATCTTCTGTTACACTTTGAGTAGGTACAGGTAGTGAGTGTTAGGTAGTAAGTTACTTAATGGTTAACGCCTATAATAAATAACATACGCTAAATAAATGTTGTACCTAATCAAGATGCCTGCAATTCCGAATGAACTGGATCTTTTTAAACTTTCGTAAACATAATATATAGCGTAGGCTGTTAGTTGATGTACCGTGAAATTAAGAGGCGTAATTACCTACATATCGAATTGCTCTAACAGATGCTATCAATGTCACAATAATATGCAAAAACTATTGCTGTACGGGTAACGTACAGCTAGTTTATATGCTGACAATGCGACCTACTTTTAGTGGTCGATACTTAATATAATTTAATTTACTTTTAGTTGACAAATCGTAACCATCGCGAACGCCACGGATTGGCATCCAACTTTAACTAACTCTGTGACGTGTCGTAATAAACGGTATTATACTTGTACTTGTGGTTTACGTCAACTCACCCGAACTATAACTTACCTTACTAACTAACTAAAACTAAACGACGTGCTGAGCCGTACATTAAAAGTGGTCCTTCGAGCCGGATGTGAGTGTGAGTGTTTCTCTTAGTGATAGCAAATCGGTCTAGCAGTTTTCCCAGAGGTGAGAAAGCCCGGCTGGATTGAGACAGCGAATCGTAAGTAGTATCAAACACACTGTATTATCCACAAACAACAGTCTGCGCCAACAGCGTGGTATAAGTGAACTAGGCCTGCGGTGATTAAATAGGTACTTTAGCTGCTGTCCGCACTTATAACAAACAACAATGGCTCAAAGCGTCAAGGAACTTATCTCCCGTCAGGAAACTATTTTCCAAAACTTAAAACAAATTTGTATTAACTACAAAAAAGACAGTTCTAGCAGAAAGAACTTGGGGTATCTGGAAGAACGTCTTTCTCGATTAAATACAAGTTGGGAGAAATTTGTTTACAATCATCAGCTGCTGGAAGAATCTGGATCGACAGATATCCAGTATTTCACGGACGATATTTTCAGTAGCACGAAACAGATGTATGAAGAAGTTCTGCAAGACATACTGAAACGGAAAGCGGAGCTACCCTCTACATCTACAAGTAAGACGGAATTGTCACCCAAACAAAGTGAGGAGAAAACTAGATTTAGTTTTGACGACATCAAATTTGATGTACCTGTTCGGCAAACTACCGAAACAAGTGCCAAACAACAAGATCTTTTACGACAGCAGTTCTGCCACTTTAGAACATTTGAACGGGCTGTCGAAAAGGTTATCTTTGACTCGTCGATGGAGAAATGGGAATTAGAGGACAACTTGAACATCCTGAAAATGAAGTGGGAATCTATTGAAAAAACTAACTGGGAACTTGATTATATAACACAAGATGTAGATTCAGCGTACAAGCAAAAATATGACACTATTGAAAACACGTACGATAACTTACGGAAAAAGTTGCAGCACCTTATTTGGAACAACGCTCACTATGAGAAGGCTACCCCGAAAATTGTTATACCTGATTTTTACGGCAACTACAATCAATGGTTAACGTTTAAAGACCTGTTTCTGGAGAGTGTACATAACAATCCGTTGCTGTCAAAGGCCCAAAAAATGCAACATTTAAAAACCAAACTCAAGGGTGAAGCTGAGAAGTTGGTGCAACATCTCGGCATCAGCGCTGAAAATTATTCTTCCTGTTGGGAGATCATTACTCATCGGTATGATAATAAAAGGCTTATATTTACCTCATATATGAACACTCTCTTAAATCAACCCGCTATACAAGAAG
Source organism: Subacronicta megacephala (assembly GCA_958496365.1). Classification (NCBI taxonomy): domain Eukaryota; kingdom Metazoa; phylum Arthropoda; class Insecta; order Lepidoptera; family Noctuidae; genus Subacronicta; species Subacronicta megacephala. The sequence goes on from OY292518.1 coordinate 6,481,580, forward strand.
CGAGCGCCGCTAGTATAAGAAAACTGCATGACGTCATGTTGGAGTGCCTGAACGGACTCACAAACATTGGACTAGACATAACGAATTGGGATCCGATTATTGTTTTCCTTTTGGTTCAGAAATTAGACAAAGTAACTTACAACGAATATATAAAAGACCTCAAAGAGCCTAGGGAGTTTCCTGATTTGCAAGAATTCACGAAATTTTTGGAGTCTACATTTATGGCGCTAGAAGCATTACAAGGAAATAGTAACCAAAAAACGTACAAGCTGGCTAACAGTGCATCAGCAGCACGCAGTAATAATTTTAGATATAATAATACGCAGAGGTCATCGTACTTTAATAAGCCACTTAAATCACCCAAAGCCTTTTTTACGACAGCGAAAACTTGCCCACTGTGCAAAACGGATCACGTATTAATGAACTGTACTAAATTCTTGGCTATGAACGCAAATGCACGTAATGACATAGTTCGCAACTTGCACCTTTGCACAAATTGCTTGTATAGTCACGGAGAAAAACAATGCAATTCGAGAAAAAGATGTAAGTTATGCAATAAGGCACACCATACATTAGTGCATGAAGCGGAAAAAGAACTCATTAACAACCGCCGCACTGCCATGACTACCAACCAACCATCAACATCGACTACAATTCCTGCTGTAAACAACTTAACTAACGAAGAAAAGGAGGTTTTGTTGACGACTGTACTTTTGAAAGTCAAGACAATAGATGGGAACTATCTTAATTTAAGGGGTTTACTTGATCAAGGGTCACAAGTAAGTCTCATAACGGAAGACGCAGCGCAGCGTCTCAGATTACCGCGGCGAAAAATGAGTGCTGTTGTATCGGGTGTCGGTTCACTTTCCGGCAATAGTAAGGGATCAATTAACTTAAAATGCAAATCCATCCATTCAGATTACGAATTTAATTTAGAAACTTTAATAATGAAGAAACTCGTAAACAACTTGCCGACAACGTCTTTTCCTATTAAAAATTGGGATTACTTAGCAAATTTAAAACTAGCGGATCCTCAATTTAACATATCGGCCCCGATTGATATACTTCTGGGTGCCGACATTTATTCAGAACTTATACTGAATGGAATGGTAAAGAGCGACAATAATTTCCCAGTAGCTCAGCAAACCAGAGTGGGTTGGCTTTTATGTGGCAATGTTAAAACTTTTAATTGTTGCGTTACACTCAATGATTTAGAAAACATGTCACGTTTCTGGGAAACTGAGGAAATCACAGCCACGTCGACTTTATCTAACGAAGATCAATACTGTGAAGAATTTTACAGCTTAACTACTACCAGATTGGCGGATGGGAAATACGTGGTACAGATGCCAATGAAACCCAACTACTTAAACTTCTTAGGAGTAACAAAACCTCAAGCACAGGCTCAGTTCTTACAGCTCGAAAAGAAAATGCTGAGAAATTATGAATTTAATAACGCCTACAAAAACTTCATGAACGACTACATCTCCATGGGCCACATGATACCTATCGCAGCTGAAACTATCAACATGGATCATGTTTACTTACCACATCACGGCGTGTTGAGGGCTGAGTCCACCACGACTAAGCTGAGAGTAGTCTTCAACGCGTCCTACAAAACAAAAAACAACAGCAGCCTCAACGATCTAATGTACTCTGGCCCAAACTTACAGAAGGATATACTGACGTTACTTATTAACTGGAGAACTTATAGATATGTCTTTACAGCGGATATTGAAAAGATGTATCGGCAGATTTGGCTAGACGAACAACAACAAGGTCTACAAACCATTATCTGGAGACCTTCTCGTCAAGAAGCTCTCCAGGAGTGGCAGCTATGCACCGTTACTTATGGTATGAAAAGTTCACCCTATCTTGCAATGCGTACCCTTAGACAACTTGCACAGGATGAAAAGAGTAACTATCCGGAGGCAGCATCTGTATTAGAAAACTATTGCTATATGGATGACGTAATCTACGGTCATAATAACTTTGAGGCAGCGAAAAAACTGGTGTCCTCGTTACTGGAGCTACTGAAAAAAGGAGGTTTCAACCTCAGGAAGTGGAAAAGTAACGATGAATCTATATTAAAAGATTTACGAGAGGATCAGAGGTGCAGTAAAAGTGACATCAACTTCAGTCATGAACCGACATCAAACACGAAAACATTGGGAATGAGTTGGAATCAATTACAAGACGCTTTTACATATGATTGGGACCTTCCGGACAAGAAAAATCTTACGAAACGCACCTTACTAAGTGAAATTAGCAAGTTATACGATCCTCTTGGTTTTTTATCGCCTACGACTATAAAGGCTAAATTAATTTTTCAAAAGGTGTGGATCAGCCGAATCGACTGGGATGACGTCCTGTCTACCGAAGTGACTACGGAGTGGGAAAATTTGAGGAAAGATCTTCCTTCTATAAATAGGCTTACGATTCCCCGATGGCTGCAGTCCACAGAAGACATTATTGAGGTACACGGGTTCTGTGATGCGAGCGAAAAAGCTTACGCATGCGTTATTTACAGCAGAGTGAAAAGCAATAAGGATGATTACACTACCACACTTATGACGGCCAAAACAAAGGTAGCGCCCCTCAGTAAGAAGATCTCACTGCCTAAGATGGAGCTCTGTGGAGCTCTTTTACTAGCGAAACTTATAGAAAAAATAAAACAAGCTCTCTATCCAAAACAACTAGCAATACATTGTTGGTGTGATTCAAAAGTTGTCCTAGCGTGGCTGCAAGGTGACATTCACAGATGGGAGAGATATGTCGCTAACCGGGTGACGCAAATAAACAATATTATTCCTGTTAGTCAATGGAGATATGTAAAATCGGAGGAGAACTCTGCCGATTGTGCGACCAGAGGACTCTCTCCCACCCAACTTCTCACTTTTAAACTTTGGTGGGAGGGACCAGTTTGGTTAAAAACTTATAATAACGAAAATAACCATAAAAAATACGTAACTTATTTAACAAACGATGGTCTGTGTAAAGCAAAATGCTGCGTAGCTATTTATAAAAACAATGAACTCATTACAACATTATTAGACAGATATAGCAGTTTAAAACGTGTAACTCGAGTACTTGCGTGGATTATACGAGTAATAAATATTAAAAAGAAGCCAATGAACTTAACCGACTGCGCCACGGAAAAGAAGGTTTTGTGTTTGTCCCTACAAGAAATAACTGAAGCAACAGAACTTATAATAAAACATGTTCAACGAACTTATTTCTATGAAGAAATTGAGTGTTTGAGGAAGAATAAACTTATATCAACGAAGAGCAACTTGCTAAAATTAACACCATTTCTGGATGAAGGTGGGTTGTTGCGTGTGAGAGGGAGACTAGGCAACTCAAACCTACCTCTTGAATCTAGACATCCGATTATTCTTCCCGCGACAGGGAGATTAACACAGATTCTGATACAAGAAGCTCACCGGGACACCCTCCACGGAGGTGCTCGGCTCACATTGGCATACTTGCGTCTAAAGTTCTGGATTATTGGAGGCAATCGAACTGTGAAGAAGGAATTGCGACAGTGTATACGATGCCATCGTTTTAAACCGCACCGAAACGTTCAACTAATGGCAGACTTGCCGAAAGAACGAGTTACTCCGACCAGACCGTTTACTAACACTGGTGTGGATTTCACGGGACATGTGGATGTGAAGATTAACAAGGGGCGAGGAATAAAAACGTGTAAGGCCTACATAGCTATTTTCATCTGCATGGTTACAAAAGCTGTGCATTTGGAACTAGTATCTGACTTGACTACACACACATTCCTGGCAGCCTTCAAAAGAATGTGTGCACGCAGGGGAACACCTAAACATGTGTTCTCAGATAACGGTACGAATTTTGTGGGCGCCGCAAAACTGCTTCACGACGACTTTGAACAAAATAAAACATTTCAATCTTCGGAATTCTACGATGAGCTGGCAAACTTGAAAATACAGTGGCATTTTAACGCACCTCTCTGGCCTACTGCTGGTGGTCTCTGGGAGGCGGCAGTGAAATCAATGAAATATCACTTGAAGCGGGTCTTGGGCGAACAGAAGCTCACGTTCGAACAATTTACTACTCTACTCGCTCAAATTGAAGCATGCCTAAATTCACGCCCACTAAGCCCATTATCCGAAGACGTAGAAGAACTGGATTACTTGACCCCAGGTCACTTTCTCATCGGCGGCCCGTTACTGTCACTACCACAGGAGGAAGAAGACTTTAACCAGTACGACTTAAGAAACAGATGGAGACTTGTAGAGCAGATGAACGTAAGGATCTGGAAGCGCTGGTCAAGTGAATACCTGCACCAGTTGCAAGAACGAAGTAAATGGCAACAACCCAAACAAAACTTAGAAGTTGGAAACCTCGTATTAATAAAAGAGGAGCACTTACCTCCAGGAAGATGGGCTCTCGGAAAAGTAGTAGAACTGCATCCTGGTTCTGACGGACAAGTCCGAGTTGTCACCTTGAAAACGAAGAAAGGACAGCTAAAACGACCCATTACAAAGTTAGCTCCACTACCGCTGAAAGAGGACTTACCAGCTATGCAAGAAAATAAAGAAGACAAGATAGAGAAAGCCAAGGTGGAACCGTCAGAACCAAAAAGACAGCCAAGACAAACGCGTAAAACAACAAAGTTGCATAATGTACTGTCTCTCATTCTTATGACGACAATAGCTTTTATGGGCATTGTGCAATCAGCACCAATAACTAATAACTATAAAGTGACATCGATACCAACTACACATCCTATTTATTTTGATGAAGCTGGAAAACTACAACTTATACACGATGAATGGACACTGCTGATCTACTATAACTTAACATCATACTGGCAAGCTACAAACAAGATAAATATTTACATAAACAAAATCGATATACTTTGCCAAAGAATAGTTCATGAGTACCCCTCTTGCGAAACAGTCGTTAGTCACCTACGTCATGAATTACATCACCTTGAGACATACAACTCTATGTTGCTTTCTCAGCATTCAAGGCAAAAACGAGGCTATTTTGATGGGGTTGGAAAATTAGCCAAAACACTTTTCGGTGTCCTGGATGTCGATTTTGCACAAAAGTATGAAGAGGATATTAAAAACTTACAAAACAACGATAACTATTTACTACAGCTCATGAAAAATCAAACCATAATAGTAGAAGCAGAAAATAATGTAATTAAAACAAGTACGGAATTTATGGACACACAATTGAAGACAATACAAACTTACATGGACAAGACTTGCAGTGTAATTACAAAAATAGAAAACAGAGCGCAAATATTATTCACAGTAAATGATATAAATACGGCCGCGGTAACATCGACTTTGATTTTAAATAGTTTACATCGAATCCAAGAGATGTTGATGAATGCTATTGCAAATATATACAGAGGTCATTTGGACACGCACTTGTTTCCAGTATCTCAATTGATTGAGCAACTTAATGTCATTTCCGGGAAGCTACCGCAGGGTCTTTCTTTACCCATAAAGGACTTACAAAGCGATTTTCAAGACATTTATGATCTGATACATGTGAAAGCACGAATCACTAACAATTTTGTTCTCTTCGAATTACACATTCCGTTGCTGAGTGATGAAGACTACAACATATATAGAGTTATCCCTATTCCGTTCCTAAGACAAGGACGCTTAAAACTCGTACAACCTACTTCAAAGTTTATAGCTATCAACTTGGTGAAAAATTCATTCATAATCATGGAAGAGCAGGACATGCAACACTGTACATCGTATGGATTGGATCAATTTACATGTATTTCACACCAACCTGTACACAGTTTAAATGATAAAGATGCACCCTGTGAAACAAAAGCCTTCAGTCAACAATCGTCATTATCATGCGTCATTAATGACGTCACCTGCAAAGAAACTTGGATAAAATTGCATAAACCAAACGTGTGGCTATTTACCTTGTGCAGCAAACAGCTGATGCGATGCGATGACTGGAGTCATTGCACTAAAACCAAAATGCATACTCCAGAAAAAAGATGCAACGATATTTACCTACAATCATTTAGGGAGTCATCTCAACCTGGAATCGGATATCGAAGTACCTACCCTGAACTCGACGATCAACAATATATTTGACCTTGGATGGAAAAACGCACAGCTGAACATTACGGAGTTTAATTCGTCGACTTATTTTCATGAAATAGAACGGCAACTAACTTACCAAAAACAACACGAAAACTTGCCTATTACGTCAAATATCTCCAACCACGACATATATCTGTATTCAGTCACGTCTTTGTTGTTGGGAGGAATGACAGTGTCCGGCCTGTACGTGGTTATAAAGAAAGGCTGGTTATGTCGGAAAACTACCCGAATTAGAACCAGTACGCCTCAGAATATGAGCGAGCAACATACTGGTCACGACAATGGTGCAGTCGAGATCGAGATGCAAGAAATACGGAACTCGACGTTATCAGTACCTAGAAAGGCATTTCATTTTGATGATGTGACAAATTAATTACTTATTAATATTTACTTTTACACTTTTATATTTTTCATGTTTGTTTATATTTTTACTTTGTTTTATTTTTACTTTAATTGTATACAATTCTTTTACTTTGTACCGGATGCCCATCCCACTTTTTCCCTCGGGAGCATGTACGGGTAACGTACAGCTAGTTTATATGCTGACAATGCGACCTACTTTTAGTGGTCGATACTTAATATAATTTAATTTACTTTTAGTTGACAAATCGTAACCATCGCGAACGCCACGGATTGGCATCCAACTTTAACTAACTCTGTGACGTGTCGTAATAAACGGTATTATACTTGTACTTGTGGTTTACGTCAACTCACCCGAACTATAACTTACCTTACTAACTAACTAAAACTAAACGACGTGCTGAGCCGTACAATTGCAACACCGGATATTTCTTTGTTATTGGCTTAGGTAAGTAATGCTTTACGAGCGGTTAACTTCGCGATTTATGCTAATGTATGCAATGACGTAACATATTGTTGTGATGAGTCGGTGAATTATAGGCAGGTGATCGCTCTTTCATTTCGACTCAATGAAATATCCAACAGCTACACAAACAAATGTTGATACAAGGATATCTATACTTTCGTTTTCATTCACAAGATAATGTTATTTTTCTCACGCTTTGATTGTTACGGTTCAATACATTACATTTTCCACACTATAATAGCGTTATGTGGTAAAAACGTTATTGGTTCACATTGTTGCAAAATATTATGACAACGTAGGCAAAAAATGAGTTACGTACTAACCAAAGAAAGTATTACTAAAGTGTCCATTTACCAAAATGTAGGTACAAGTGATTTCAAGTATACTTCATTAAAAAAGGGATGAACGCGAAAACGCGATGTTTTATGGCAAAATTCGATGGATAAATATGAAGTTACTTCTCAACCTAGTTTTCCATACACGAATGGAATGGATTATATGTCAAACACAAATGGTTAACCACAAACAGGGCTGCCTATTGCCTAACTGCGTTGGTAGGGTCATGTAAACTGCTTAAGGGCTAAGGCTTTCAACCACAATATGAATAAGCAAAGGCAATAACATTTGCAGCCAGGTAAATGCCCAAACACATGAACCTTGAGGCTACCCATCCATTCGCTGGCCGTCACGCCGCCCTAGTTCTTACGGAGAGCGGAGCGTGGGAAAATCACTTATGCAAATCCGGGGAATCGATTATCGTGGCGATGCGCGATCGGCGCGGCGCGGCGCGGGCGCAGCGGCAAATGGAAAGTGCATCGGTTGCGCAAGTGACGTACAGTGCGCTCATACGCCACACTGACCTGCGGAGAGGTGCGTCTAATGTACCTGATGTTTGTATAGCCGGTTAGGCGGTTAAGTGTTACAAAACAGATACTTTACTGGTTTTACAAAGATTTAACATGCATGTTTTTATTTTAGGTTACCGCGTCGTAAAACCAAAAACTACAGTGACATGTATTTATTTACTTCTTAAATAGACAAATTATTAACAAGAATAAACAACATAATAAAACTATATAGGTAGCTAAGTTATACATTAAGTAGTATAGCTTTTCAAACTTAATTTCTGCGTAACTAAAATAGGTTGATAAATGATTAATAACTTCACAATGACTTTGTAATGGAATAGCAAAAAATGCAATCCAATTTTCCCATTGAAAAAGTGAAAAATATAATTTTCCCACGCGCCCGGATATCCTGCACATTAGGAACACTCAAACTACAAATACTTTCACAAAAATGCGCATGCGTTGCAACCGTGCTACACTAACACCGTTATTTCCTCACTACATAAACGCAGCATCAAAACACATCAAAGTACTTTGAATGTGAAGAAAATCACACAATGCGATTATTTGCAAATCTGGTGTTACCATATAACCATGTTGAAGGCTGATTTTCACGAAAAACTATTTAAATTCCGGTCACTTCCGATATGTCACGGTTTGGCGCAGCAGGTGCGGGTCACGCGCGCTGTTATCCACTTACCCAGGATGGGGAGCAATGTTAGCAAGATCCACATAGGGGACATGTTGTCGCGAGGTGCGTCGCGAAGGGACTGGCGGCAGAGGCGCTCGCGCCGCCCGCCCGTCGATAGGAGGGGAGATCTGAAAGCTCGCCGCCCGCCCCGTAGCTGGCAACTGCATGACCACAGTATAGCACATTAGCAGTTAATAACTTAGTGCTACGTTAGTATAAACAAAATCTACAACCTTAATTAACCTGTTGCGTCGGAAACTTGATATCTTTTTAAACGTGAATTAGGGCGGTTTTCACTTTGGCAAACTGTAGACACGCAACAGTCTCCATAATTTAATTATTATTTTTGCCAGCGGTAAAATTTTCTACTGTCTTTTTTTAGAATATTTTTACAGCATATATGAATGAATTCATTCAGTTAAAATTGAAATTATAATACGACATAGCAATGTTCCTTATTTTGTTTAACCAGTCAGCGTACGTTATTTTCACAGAAGAATATGTTGATGGATACAATATTGAGAGAAATTACAATTCACATAGAATATCCATCAACATGAATATGTTGATGGATATGATCAAATAAAAAGTTAAGAAGAAGAATTTCTTCTTAACTTTTTATTTGATCTGAGGGTACATTGCGTAAAATATAAGTAAGCCCTACAATTGAATTACTGAAATTACAGTAGGTAAGCATGGAAAGTCCTGTTGTTTCTTGGTAGTGGAATACATGTTAATGCTTCATCGTAATTGTTTCGAGCCTCTCCTTCCTTTTCTTACACTGTGGCTCCGGCCAGTGAAAACATGCGCCTGATTTATTAGACATAAGCGATGTCTATCTCGACGAACTATTGTTTTGTTAGCTCATTAGTCATACGTTTTATTGCATTACGTCACGACCACCGACATCGCCGAATCCATTACATCGTGCCCATCTATTCCATATCCCATCTATTGACTTCGTTGGGAGTCGCCTTTGATTGCATATAATTTTAAATTACACAAGATATGTACAATTGTAGAAGTCTGAATAAATAATAGCAACATTGTTTATATTAGGGGTGAGATATTTTAAATATACAGTTTATTTCTAAACCGATATGTTCTTGTGACTTTAATTAATCATATAGTGAAAGTACCAATATATTTTTTTTGTCACTAAAGAGTATAATTTATTAAAGTAGGATTAAAAAATATACTGAATGTTTTACGTAACTTGAACATCATATCTAAATATGTATGCAACAAAACAATAAAGAGTACTCGTACTTCTCAACTGACCCCACCAGCAATTCGTATAACCATAATGTTACTTTTACTAACAGTACATATAAAGTGTCTGAGAAAAATAAAACTGCTTCTACCACACGCGTATTAGATAGGAACGATTATGGTACAGACGCACTCACGCGCACGTAACTTGACATTATGTAAATAAGTCATAATATAGGCATACCTGTGATTGCAGCTCATGTCTTCATCATCTCATCGTGACAACTGTTGTTAAACGGAAGTACGTCTTAGCATGTCAGCAAACAGTCTCTAGATATTGAGTTGAATAATTGAATAGAAATACAATATCTTTGTTTACATTGATTTCGATAGTTTGAAAATTATGAAACAGAAGAAAACCAGGTAATGTAATGTACATTACCTGGTTTTTTTGCGCGTTGGAAAGTTGCCCATGCTGTTGTAGACGATGCAATGGGAAATACAGTAAATCTTATTAATTTTATTAGTTCTAAACTTCTAATCTCGTTTGTATGCTATTATTGCGATATCAGACATTTTAGTCCTCCCGATGTATTCCTTCACCGAAAAAAGTAGGTATTAAAGGACTTTAAACATGACTATTTGATGTTCACCTAAGATTGTGCCAGGGGTCACGCTTCCTCAAAGTAACTCCTCCTCCTTTCTCATCTTCCTGCTAACTCAAATTTTTGCCATGGGAGTAGACATAAAGAATTTTCTGAAAGAGAAAAGATTTTCTAAGAATAAGAGCTGATGAATTATTTACATTGAGTGTGACGATAATGGAAACAATAAAAAAGTTTAAGCAAGAGTTAATGTATTTTCCTTTTTAAAAACATTAATGACTTGAAAACTCCATTACTAACTCTTATCTATTCGCTATACGTAAAAATAATCGTACAGGGGTAGGAAAATTATTACGGAAATCTTAATTAACTATCTACAATCAGAACACAATATATAATGCAGTATTTTGATAAATACTTTCCTCGTAAGCGTATGTACTCTGAGATGACAATCAGTGGCGTGGGACACCATAACAATTATGCCTACACTTAATTCCTTACAGCCCACTGTTTAGAAGATTCAAACAGTAGTAATTAAACAACTAAGCATATTGTTATTTGATGATTCATGGCTAAAATTTGCCATTAAGATAAACAAATATAGACACAATGATTTATCAAAGAAGGTGTACAATTAAGGAACAAAATTGGATAGTCACAAGGATGCTGGTTATCTCAAAACATCTCTACTTTACGAGTAGGTATACCTACTCGTAAAGTAAAGTAGCGAGGTAACTACGAATATAATTATGCAGATAATACTTATAAGTATTATCTGCATAATTATATTCGTAGTTACCTCACTACTTTACTTTATTACTTACCGTGTACCGTAATGCGTTGTTATTTTGAACTAATTTGCGTATCATTTTCATTTAGGTCGAGCTCTATCTTTTTTTTAAAACCAAATTCAGTAGAGCAATTAGCAATTATTAACACAACTGATCTTAGTATGCCTGTTTCAGGTAATTCAGTCTTAGTAGTAAGCTCTTAATATTCCATTTATTATTATCCATATTTCAGATTTCAGTGGAACTGTTCAGTTGCTGTCGTCTGTGAAACCGTTGGTTCAATAATATTTCAACTTGAAAGTAGGATAAATTGATTGCAAAAGTAAGTGCACGCGTAAACAAGAATGAACATTTGGTATCAGCACGAGCCGGCGGCGGCGCCAAGTCGTGAAAGATTCCCATGAGGTGTCCCGCGTTGCCTCACTCGCGCCTCGTTCTATGCACACGCGAGCTGTGCTCCTACTATGATATTCTCACTCGTCAAAATTGCACCTTTAGTTAATTCTCTTTGTATTATTGAACTGGAGACGTTCCATTTTGGTAAGACAAAGAGTTCTGAGCTGTTGGAGCAATTTTGGTATTAAAATTTCATGGTTACCTCAGTTTTAATTAACGTAGCTTGTTGAATCCTGAACTCCCTGGGAATTTTAATGCCTATCTAGTTTAGGTATCGGTAGTTTTGACGAGTTCCTTAACATTTCATTTTCTTAATAAAAATACACTGAGGAAATTATCAGCATGTGAACTTATAAAACTATTAGTAAACTATTTCTTTGCAGTGGCTGCTTTCGCATAATTTCGAGTTACAGAAAATACACTATTATCCAAACAATGTGTTATCCAATTTTATATCAAGCGAGCACATTCAATTTTGCAAATTTTCAGCCTATCACAACAGTATCATGACTAATTAAATTTTTAAGTAGTTTTTTTTCCATTAACATCGAAAAACCTTCTACCTAGCTTAATAAAGCCATGCTTAATTTAATCATTTCACTGATGAGATATTTTAAGTCGAGATTGAGCATGCTTCCTATGGTACGGAGGCAGCAACCACGACACAACACGACACGATGCCACGACGCAACGCCCTGCTTGTGATAACCTGGCGCAAGTCGTTACTAAATTCTACTTACCTCACTTATATACCTGTATTGACGGGAATATTGAACTCAGATTAGTTTCCTACATAATATGCACAGGTGCCTAGCGAGTATCCAATATAGGTAATACATAACATATTTGTCAACAACAGAGAATTATGGGCGAAACACAGTCCGACCGTCATCGACAGCGGGAGTTCTATGGAGGTTGCTATCGGAGTCGTGGAAGAAATATGTTACAAAGTTACACACACTTTTTATACTCGTATATCCAAATCCTTTGATGTCAATTGGACTTGAATGCTGATGTGACCTATAATAATTAATGTTACATTAATTTTTGTACCAACTTGTTTAGGTAGTTAACTGTTGGAGTTGCTTTTTATAATAATAGCTAAGTACTGGTAATAATAATTATATTCAGTGATGTATCAAATGATCCTTTTTAATATCCATGTTTTTTTCTTTTATTGCAATACGATAAGAAACTAGCATATAGTTCTTGATGGTAAACGGTAACCGCAACCTATAGATGCCAGCAACCAGCAGTAACAGTAGGGCGTTGTCATTCTAAGGCTGTAGCTGGCTACGTTGTCATTCAACTGGCGCACAATAATGTTAGCTTATTATTGGTTAGGAACACGATTATTTGGTAGCACCACAGGGAGAAACTCCGATAGAGACCTATCCTACCACCTTTGTAATACCGGAACCCTTACAAAGTAACTATGTAATAATAAATGCGGAAATATAAAACTTTATGTTTCTATTCTATTCGGTCGACACAGCTTTCTCGACATAAATAAATGTTATAATACCTCTTTGTGAAAAGGAATGCAATGGTCGTCATTTTCATTTTCATGCAATAGACATGTAAGAAAATTTACTGTTTTGTCTTTATGGCATTTCCTGTATTTATTGGAATGAATGAAAACAAGATATATGTAAGTTTTTTTTTGTATTGACGTAATATGACTCAAAGTTTATACCACTAACCCGCTAATGTTCAAGGCATTCGAAGCACCATTTAAACATATTTTTCAGAGGAGGTACAAAAAACAAAATTATTTAAATGACTTCTAGGTCTTAGTTTGTTAAATTCATTAGTATCATAAGTAGGTATATATAAATTGGGAATGGAAAGTATTTGATTTCGACAAATATTGAATTGAATACTTAAATCTTTTCTCTAAATGAAAGGACATTGTAATTATCTAGTTAAGAGTTCGGAACAATAATAAAGCTTATTAAAGGTCAACTTTCAAGCGTCAACAAGCTGCGGTCACGATTACTGCTCATTTATCAACACTTTGGCTTTTGTTCGCCGAGCTAATGACAGAAAAGACATTAACATATAATGAACTTTATGTCACTGTAATAAGACCTGGCAGATTGTCACACGTTTGCTTAATAAGTGGCGGGTATTGTTTCGTTGGCCGGTCGTCTGGACCATTAAGACAATGGATCCCCGAATGTGGCGATGAAGCAAACATAAATAGCTTCTAGACTGTTTGTACCCAGGCATATGTGAATCTCGTTTCAAGTTGTTTGATTTGTGACTTTGTACTATTAAGTACACTGCCTTTTGCATTAGTGGCAATTTTACTAAAAAGCATTTTGTTTTGAGATATACCTGCGGAATAAATTAAAAGTAATTTAATTAACTAAAAATAATGGGTTATTTTTCTTGTTTCAGAAAACATACCATCACGCCTGTATTCCCCGAAGGGCTAGGCAGAAGTGTACTAATGTACACCCACACTTCGCCGGTATGTTACGGTCTAATGTTATAGGGGGCGAGTTGTTTACAATTTAAAAATGAAAATAAAACCTTTCAAAATTCAACGGTTACGAAAAGACCCGTTTTCAAAATAATAATTACAAAGGGAAGTTGAAAAGTGCCTGATACCAATCTCGGTTTCGACTCAGTTCAAATTATCTACAATGTCGTGTTAAACAAAATGCGATAAACCGCGAAGCGAACACGAAGCACCCCATTAATGTTTATTTTTTGCATATTCATAACATTTTGCGAGAGAAATCTCTAAACTAAGAGAAATGTTCCTGTTATAATTTTTAAACATGCCTCCATACATTTCTAACTATCACTTTCATCTGTAACCAACTAATTTAACATGCAGACGTGAAATATTACCAGTTAAGAACCTCTCTAAAATAATGTCATAACCATGTGTTATGTGTGCTAATTCTGACTGGAACCAGTAGAGTTCATCAACGAATCTAATATGCACATGCATAACCATAACATAATTAACCTTTTTAGGGACTAATTAAAATATTAACAACATATATACTGACCTGGTTGCATAATGAATAAGTGTTTTGACTTTGCGAAGGAAATGCGATGCGGCAGATCATAAGAGCTAGTTTTAGGACGCGACGCGAGCGTGTGCGCCTGCGCTGGTTAATGTCGCAAACTTCTAAGCATCTGACCTGTATTATATTTCCTCAGCTCTGTGAGGCGACCTGCATACGAAGAAGCTTCGCACAAACATGTTTTCTACAGGATCAGCAAACTTTCTATTTCTACACTAAACTCACTTACCCGTCACGATTACCTTATTTAATAGCATTTTGCAATAGTTCCATAAGTAAAGATCGTGGTTATATCGGTTTTGCCTTAAAAATAAATAATATTTTTAAACAACTGAGACATCATTTGCCTTGTGAATAAATAAAATTGTACTTAATTGGCTTACGCGCGTTGATGTCTTTTCATAGTGTGATGAATTGAATTCGTAGCGTTTTGGAATTTGGGTATCATTTTTGTTTACCCAAACTACATAGTTTATGATATTTGAAAGAAGATATAGTTAAGACATAGCTGCGATGCTAATGCAGTGATTAACCTGTTTAGAAGTAGATACTGTCATTCACATGCTCTGTGACTGCGCTCGATGAAAATAATCATAACCAAAATTACTAAGACACTATCAAACTAATTCAATCAAGCATCATAGATTGACCACAGTATAAAAATAGACTGTGGTTTTACTTTATAGATTTACCAATATTTTCATTCTACGTTCATCTTCTTAATTGTTGATTGAAGCAATGCATTCATGAATAATTGTACAATGTGGAGATGTAATAAAATAACCGTATGGTTATGGATGTAAAGGGGGCCATTACGCTAAACGCATGGTTGTGAAACGTGCGTAGAATGCGGTCCGATGCGGCGCAGTCGCACACTGCGGTGCGGGATTAGAACTGGCCAATTAATTCGCGCGAGATGACCGCACCAACATGTGTACGCACTCGCGGTAACGACAAATGTGTTGATACATTTTGTTGAGGCTCCGATTTACTTTTAGGAGTTCTACTACGAAAATTAAATGCTCAAGTATCTGATTAAAAAGAAATACAATGCGCTAGGTGTCAAATAACGTTAAGTACCAGAGTTAACACAAGACCACAAATTAAATCGGAAATCGAATCGATGGTATGTTTCGAAAAAAGTCTTTCGTGGAAGATCAACGCTCAACCCGTCAGCCGGAAGCTCATAATTTTATATTATAGAGGCTATCTCACGACTTTATTATTAAGTGTTAATAATTCTCACCCACAATAATGAACAGCTATCAATTTGCTGAGCTCTTGCAGATAAACACGTGAAAGTAATTGAGCTCAATCAGTAAACAATGAGTTTTTGATTTCTTGAAAGCCCAATAAAACCTATGGTTTAAAATTTTGGAAATTCATACTTGCACAACGTATGGTCGGTTGCATTCCCCGCGCCGCAGGTACTTCGAACCCACCGCTACATTGAGAATGATTCTATGGACATTATTGATTTTATTAACAGCATTGTCGTTTCACTATAAACAACCTTAGTACTCACTATCTAGTCATGTGTACATAGTTAATCATTTAAATTATTAGAAACTGGCTGCAATCAAATAGAAATGTGATAAGGCTGAAGTAGTGTTTCGTTTAGTTTAGAATAATGTCCATTGAACATTCGTAATACATTTTAATGGTTGTAATACCCTGAGAACAGCAATAGGCAATTAAATGTCACGAAGGGCATGGATTTCGACGTGAAAGGACAAAGCATGCTAAACATTTACCTAATTTTACACTAGATACAAAAATATTTTCAAATAAAATTAGCGGAATTACCTTAAATTAATAAAAAATAAAAATAAATATATAACATAAAGATGCTCATGCATTTTTCATTAACAAATTAATGAAAAAAATATTGAAACTTTCACT
This sequence comes from Subacronicta megacephala, assembly GCA_958496365.1. NCBI lineage: Eukaryota > Metazoa > Arthropoda > Insecta > Lepidoptera > Noctuidae > Subacronicta > Subacronicta megacephala. The sequence continues at coordinate 6,498,020 of OY292518.1, forward strand.
TTTTTTTTAAATTACGTTTTTAATTATCCGTTGAATCATTGTATGCAAGTAAATACAGCAGAAACAACCGAGTGCCAATGCAATCTTGGTACTTCCGCTTCCATATAATTCTTCACGCAAACACGCCAGTTTCGAGGCTATTGACTCCGACTTTAACTGTTAATGTAACTAAGTATTAGTTTTTTAATTTAAACAAAAATACTGACTTGAAAATTACAAATCAAATGAATCAATAAGTGTCTAATAAGAAAAATTGCACCCATTTCCATTTAATACAAATAAGAGACACGAGCTTGGTTACTAATAAAAAAGATACAGAAAAAGATTTTATAAGTTGGAAAAAAATACAATATACAAGCTTTACCGCGAGTGCTCCAAAGATGGGCCTTAGAACGATATGGTCGGTTGCATCAGCCCGCGCCGCAAGCCGGGCCTGGGGTCATCTTGCGAGCGACGCGGTATTTGATACTTTGGTACTGACGCGCCGCCTGGCAGCCCGAGGTCACGATGATAGCGGAATGGATGACACACGCACTATCAAGATAACCTCACTGTTGTAACTGCGACTTTTATTGTACGAGCTATTAGTGAGGAATGCCAAACAGTAACCACTTAAGAAGTTGAATATCTTATGACAATGTTGAATTTAAAATGCCCGGTGGCTAAATAGCACCCACGCAGATAATTTGATCTGACATTCAGAAGTCTCATAATAACCTGTTATTATGAGACCTGTCTTATAAGAAAGAAAGTACTTGGTAGGTATTAAGTCATATTCAGAGAGGCCGAAAACTGATTCTTATAAACGGTAAATGCAAATAAGAGTGAGGTTTTTAGACGATGAAGTGAAGACTAATCTATTAATGTGAAGTTAATTAACTAGCATTCGGAACCCGGATTTGACCCTGTTTGCCTGTTATTTAATTGGATGTGCTAGTTTATTTAAAACTGACCTTACATTAGCAAAACAGTACTTGTTGAACTTTCAATTTGTTGAATGTAATCAGCTATAAGGTCCGGCTGCACTCACGAGAAATGGAAATAAACGTATCTTAAAAGGATATTCGTCTTAACAAATGAAACTATAAGTATCCCAAATTCTGTCATTACTCTGAAATTTACGAATTACTACAACAGGCATTGAAACAAAATTGAACAGCCGCATGTTTAGCAGACAACTGCATTTTGCACCATAGACAATTTTCAAGGCTCTTTCAATTTGTAATTTATCTTGTAGGCAGACTACCAACTCAAACTAATTTGTATTTACTAGACATACGGTTTACTCTGAACCGGCGGCAGATTTCGAAATAATACGAGTATTTAGGTAGGTATATATCCCTCTAAAGACTGTACAAAGTTACCTACATATTTTGCTTAAATTTAGCGTATTAAAATAATTAAGCCAAATTCCGTTGTTCACCTTCTACAAATTGTAACGTTCCTATTGTGTGGAGTATAAAGTACGTTCCAGTATCCTCATTACGTTCGGTGACCTCGCTGTGACCTTTAACTCTGAGGATGCTCACATTCCGACCCGACAAACGTTTCAAAGGGTATATTTATGTGGAAACTCAACCATTGTTTCGTACATATTTAAAAACTATGATTATAAAATAACGATTCCATGTAACTCACTACCTAGTTATTATCGATCTGTGAGTAAATGCGAGTTTTCATAAACAAGTATAGTATAGGTAGGTATGTCATACCTACCGTGTGTCGCAATTTGAAATGCAATTTGATGAAAATCTTTAACTATATTGAGATGTATGCAGGTATATGTAATACCTAGATATAAATTATTCATTTATTATGATAGTTAACATGCGATAAGCTACCAAAGATGGTTAAGTGGTGCTTGACTAATTCTCGATAAGTATCTCTAGTAGAATTCCATCAGTATTGCAAAACAATGTTGATTGTAAATTGACAATAATTGTCATATTATCTATTGGTATGGATTAGATAATACTCAACTGACGAAGTTAATGAAATGCATGGAAGATCAACCTGACGGAAAATTAGGAAATAGAAAAGATGTCACACAGACACATGAAAAGTAGAAACCTTCTCCTTTATGAAGTCGGTTAAAGATACACACTGAATTAGGTTACAGATGTAGTTAGGGTCACCCATGAACGAGAACTTCGTGAATGGTTCAATCACAGATATAGTTATTTATATTTCTATGGGTTCAATGTAAGGCTTGTCAAATCATACAAAGCAACAATCTATTAATCTAATAGATAGTGCAAGCATCAATCTCCAACAAAAAATCGAATACTAGATAATTAAGTAATTATAGTACCACGAGAAGGTTTATCACGTATGTGGTGCAACTACTTTTCTCACGCCCACACAGTCGACCACATAATTACGCGGTCATCATTAATCACGCTGCTCGAAAATTAATCGCGGCATCCGGAGGTACGGCGGCGGCGGCTGCGCGTCGTGCAGCATGCGTCCGCGCAAGGCTTCCAACGCCGTTCTCTATTGTTATGTCAAGGGATGTTCTAAAACAAATTTATTGTTCACCGTCAATTCACTACGCCTTTGCCGACGCTGTGCTATTCATAGATGTGTAATGGAATGGTTATAAAGCGCAGAATTATGCGAAGCGAATTTTTATGATGATTTCGTTATAAACTTAATAAAATTATAAAACTTATCTGGGTATTACATAATGTACAAACACATAAACGTGTTTAACTTGCCAAAAAATGAAATCCAGTCCAGATAAACCCACAAAAAATGTGAAATCATACACTTTTTAAAAACACAAACATACATAAATCAATTGAGAATATAATTACTTAGTTACGAATAGCAATTTAGTAGTTACATCGCTACCAAATTAATTATATGTGTGTAAGGCCACGCATGTGATTGGAAGGGACTGTTTATTAAGTGTTTATTCATTAACGCATTTGTACAATAAGTGTTGTAATTAAACATTACCATTGTACCGCTCATTAGGGCAACAAAAACTGTTTACTAAATCTATATGGCTATTCTTTAATTGTTATAACAATGCGCTTTGTTACTATGCAAGAACTTAGATAGACAAAGATGGGATAATCGTGAATACACTATGCATTTTACGTGTGACTAGAAAATTTTAGCTTAGAATGTTGCTGGCAGGCAATATTTTTATTATTGTAATAATAAAAAATACGCCACCAACACCCGTGATAGGTATTACTCGGGTGTTGTCGACTGTAGATATATTTAAATCTCATTTTCCCAGTAATTTCATGGGCTACATTACCCTTCCAACCGGAACACAATCATGTTAACACGTTATTGCTTAGCGACGAGTATTTGGCAATGAGGGACCAACCAAGACGGAGCAGAGTTTATCACATAATATATATATATATAATGCTTTCTTCTGAAATATATCTCGAGACGATACAACTAACAAACTAATGCAATGCAATGCAATAAAAATCATGTCTGCTGCGTGGATTTTTCCACGATCCCCTTAAAATACAACATTTCCACACGTAAAGATATCAACTACGTAATAATATACATTTTTTTGTTTTGAATAAAAAAAAACAGTTTCCCATGGCATTTAAGGTTCTGTCAAGAATTAAAGCTATTGTGCTTCAAAGTTTTTTACAAATCAATATTATGTAAAATTAAATTGTATGCAAATCTAGCGCGTGCGCAAGCCCGCCCATAGAATTGACTAATTCAAACAGGCGTGTCTTCTTCCACGCCGATATTAAACAATGATTAGAAATATACTGCCTATGATTCATCTCTTTCTGTATATCGCAGCTACTATACCACTGACTCACACAATCACTGATGAACTCATCATAACAGCAAAGAAGGGACTTTGGGGAACCTTGTTTTAAACATATAATAGTTATGAGGTAAAATAAAACTATTTTAAAATTAACGAATGCAATCGTGGTCGATACGGTTTGTTAAAAATATTTAAAAAAAACCTCTAAATTAAGGCTTCTAATTGAGCTTCCGTGAATAGCCTTGAAACACAGCATGATGCACTTCCTGGAACAATTACTGCAGTTTATAAAAAAATGCAAAATTGCGAATACCTACAGTTTTTACAGTTCATTGTTTCCATTATCAAGTAACTATTTTTATAAAATTGTATCTACTTAACTAACAAAATACTCGTTGTTACTTAATTACTTGAAGGCTTACTTACAAGTATTTTCCAAGGTAAGTAGTCTTAAAATAGAACCTGTAAATATTAGCTGTGCTGCAAATTATTTGCCTGCATATGAAGTCATGGCTAGGCGAATTGGGAAACGTATTTAACTGCACAAGAGTACAACATCAGATGGTATTACTTACTTACGCTATGCATTGCTTACAGGACGAACACAAAATGTCAAGTCTTTCAGGAACTAGAAACTACTTAAATTCAACCTCAAAAAACAATAATAAATCTACTTAAGATTTCATAAAAAAATATAAAAAAATCACTTTTGTCATCCAGCCTTGATCAAATATAAAGATTATTTTTCCCATCATTCTAATGCATCCTCCTTCGACTGATCAGGCGGCAGGGTATGTTTTTTTTTTAAAAAAAGGCTTACTAGCAAATGTGTGTCGTACATTACTAGTATTCTTGTTAACCCCACATGCTAAGCTAAATGCTTGTGTTACGAGAGAGTTTCAAACCGGCAATCACATGATCGCAAGTCCGACACCCTAGCCGCCGCTAATAAATGTTAGATTCGTACTGTCACAAAAATAGCACTTTCCTTTCCTTGCCCTAATCCAGTTAATTGGCCTAGTCGGCCAAATGGGCCTGAATCATATGTTACTGACAGGGACAGAGCCTGATCCCGAACCTGAGCCGTTGCTAATGATATGCTATGGTTTCTAAATCTTGATTGAAAGCAGAGAAATCAAAATTTCTATACGTACTGTTTTTTTATAAAATGTTAGTATGTAATAATATGTAAAATATTATTGTATCGAATATCGTTATCAAGAACGATTATTTAAAATACTAAGCACGATTATTCTTGCAGGTTTTTCTGCAAAGGAAACGACATTTTTTTACATCTAGACTCGACGGGTGTGATTTGTATGAAAATAAAACTATTTTGATTTTAAACTGCTTTATGTGGCTTTTAGCCCCTAATAAGATGAGATATCTGAGCAATGGAAAAAATGCAGAGACAAAATATATTTATCTTCTTACACATTAGGCTGAATCACAGATAACATTTGCCGCGTTTCCGCGACCTGCATAGGATTTATGGTACCGGAAGTAACGAAGTTAAACCACTAATGATTATAGCGTGGTCAACGAAAGGGCATCATCATTTTAAAAGTCAAATGTAAATGTCATAGAAACTAGATACAAATTAGGTTATATTAGAACTTTCTATAATGTTGAAATAAAACTACTTTTTACGGATTTTATCGCGTTATATTGATATTTTTAATTCTCGATGTTTCGGATCCTTTACAGCATCCATGGTCACCACCCGTTTCTATAATGTTTTTTTCGAGTCTTATTTATTTTTCTTAAATTATGCATACTATAGGTACATAACATAAAATAACATAACATAACATAACATAACATAACATAACATAACATAACATAACATAACATACCATCACGCCTGTATTCCCCGAAGGGTTAGGCAGAGGTGTACTTAATGTACACCCACAGTTCGCCGGTATGTTTGGGTCCCATGTAATAGGGGGCGAGCCTATTGCCATTCACCGGGCACAAATCCAGACTCCGAGCTGCTACTAAAAATTTCATAGAAAAACTCAATAACACTTTCCTCGACCTGGGGATCGAACCCAAGACCTCTAGCGTAGCAGTCGCGATTGGGACCACTAGACCAACGAGACAGTCTATAGGTACATAATAATTTAATTAGACTTTGATATGAAGTCATAACTATGTATTAATCTTTGACCTAATGATACAATACTTTTAGTATACTTAGTTTTAAAAGACGTTTTCCCCGTATAGTGGGTTTGATTACAAACACAAATTGTTTAATATATTAACCCCTGGAACAACCAGTAAGCCATTCAAATACTTGTTCCGTGGGGGATGACAAACCTGCAACCCGGACACAGTCGATTCAATAGATTGAATATCACTTGATCGTATTTTTTTTTATAAATATCGAATATACATAAGGTAGCTAAATTCAAGGTTGTTAATATTATATTGTCCTTTATTTTTTATTTCCAATGAAAAGCTTCTTAACACTAACCTTGATCTCGGTTTCACGCCGATAATCATACAATGTGATCTTTGACATAAATAGGCTGATGAGCATAAATGACCTCATGCCTTGTAAACTGCCCATAATTTAGGTACCTAAGTAGATAATTTCGTAGTCGATACATTTTGTTGAAGTTTCACTAAACATAAGAATGTTACGCCTGTATTCAAAAAGATACTGATGTGATCTAAACTCAAAGCTGCTAATATTTTTTTATAGAAAAACAAAGTACTTAACTTTAACCTGGGAATTAACCAAGGACCGAAGGCTTTCGAGATTGTTCTACGTAAGTTAATTCTATTCCATCAAACCTTCGCAATAATCATAAGACTCTTACCTGAAAGTTCGTTTTTAACAATCTCATTAACTGTGTCGATTACTAGATCGTGTAACAGAGCCATTACAATTAAAGCAATTAATCCTAAATTTCACACACGAACAGTTGTAGGCATATACAAATATATTATACAACCGATCTTGTTCCACTCCAGATACTGTGTGTTCAATAGTTCATATTAGTTTACTCTAGCAGAACAGACTTCCTTCCGTTCATGTATACTTCCTATCATTGCTACTACCTTGCAATGCATGTCTATGATTAACAGATAACTACGTGTGGTACTCTACGATGTATATCTGTTACATGAGACATGACTCTATTTAATTTTTCCCGTTTGACTCGCATCTCAACGGAATTTTTCAGACAATTGTCCTTTCTCTGACTGCAATGTCCTGCTGCATTTTAACGTTTTTAATACGAAAGGTAACAGACTGCCTCATTAGTCTAGTGGTCCTAAGCGCGACTGCCATGCTAGAGACCCTGGGTTTGATCCCCGGGTCGAGCAAAGTGTCATTGGGTTTTTATATGAAATACCCAGTAGCAGCTCAGAGTCTGGGTTTGTGCCCGGTTTATGGCAATAGGCTCGCCACCTATTACATGGGACCTAAACATACCGGCGAAATGTGGGTGTACATTAGTACACCTCTGCCTACCCATCGGGGAAGACAGGCATGATGGTACTAACGTATCATGATACCACGTATTAGTCTGTTACCCTAGGTAATATATAAACAGAGATTACCTACATGATAACAGTGACTTTCTTTCATGTTTAAAATTTTATTGTAAGTACCTAGTGTATCTCACGCCAGGTTCCTTTTAAACTGTTTTTTACAGTACCTCAAAAGTATATACATATTATCCCTACTATATATAGGTTCAATACTTACAAATCAAATCTTACCTACAAAATATCTAACCTTGGTTGATTAGTGACCATGTTTAGAAGATACCTCCCCTATAGTTGGACATAGAAGGTCGGTCTGCTAAGCTCATGTCAAAGGTCAAACCGAATTTTGGGCAAAAGTTGAAGGCTTGTGAAACAATGCAATGTGGGTATTATGAAAACGCAAAGTCGCGTGCTGCATTCATATTGCAACATTATATGTTTTTGACTGTTTATTGTGAGAAGAGTTCAATAAGAAGAATCTGAGAAAGATTTTTTAAAATTTTAGGATACCTCTATTACAATCGTTAGCGATTGCTCAGTTCATTATATAATTGTAACGATATCCTATTCACCGACATATCTGCATTCATTAACAGATGCAGTCAATAAAGATAATTTTGCTTGGAAATAACCATCTTAATTCGGCACTGACCCACAGTGCCCACAAATATTTTCATCGATAATTCAGTTTAATATACTCATGGTGTTAATAAGCATGTAAATAAATTAAGTGTACGTGTTTATAATGTAGTTGCAAAACCGATACATTCATTATATCTACATATAAGTACAGGTTCTACAGGATTTGCAAAACTCTATATTTTGTAACAGTCTTGTAGCTTAGAAGCTATGGCCCCTCACTCACGTACGAATACTCGCTACGAGTGATTACGACCGGGGAGGCTGGTTTCCGCCGACTTGTTAGTGGCCGTGAACCAAATGTTCTTCACGGTGTGTGCCCGGGGATCGCCGACCACTGCCCACTGTTTAACGAACAGACCATGGCGAACTGAAGCAACCTGTTGAGGAATATCTGATGATCTATTGTTATTTTTTCACTAGCTTTCCGCCCGCAGCTTCGCTCGCGTGGGCAACACGATTTAGACTATTTTTTTTTCTATTTCTGGCGGGATATTACAAATTATCTAAATTTGAGGCCAAATAATTTGTTCCACTATATTATTTTATTGAAATATAAAAATAACATGTAAATTTCTTATTAATTCATTCATGTCCTTTTAGCTATTACGATGGTCTATCATTCTGGAGGCCTCGTAGGGTCGATTTTTATGAAGGTATAAATAGTGGAAGACCACTTTGCTCTCAAGACTTAAAATTGCACTTCTTTCTATACCACATTTATGGCTTTTCTGTCTGGTATCAAAATGACCAGAGTGCTGTAAATACTGCTTCAGTAACAGGCAAGGTAGAATTTCTTCTCTTTCTTTCTTCTTAAATCTATGCCTGCCACCCTTAATGACTCACCCTGAAATTTATTTATAGTAATTGCAAAGCTAAGATCTTAAGGGGGAAACGTAATTGTTCTTAAAAACATAGTTGGAGGGTAGAAAAGGTATTCGAGGTATGAAAACTTAATCCCCTCAAGCACATCCAGTAATCACAGTGACCTTTTTAATATTTTTGTGCACTGCTGATTAATACTCACAGTCTAGTTCCGTTACATAGCTTAAATGTCATAAGGAGACGCAGCAGAATTACAGGTGTCCCAAGGAGGTTTAACACTGTTAAGGAACTCTACAGGATAGTAAACTGTTTCGACCGCTTGTAGCACTGAATCCAATTTCTGAGCCCTCCGACGGTTTAAGAAGTATGTAATTAATAGCAGCTGAACTGTTGTTTTTCGGAGTCAGTATTGCACGTTTGCACATCCAATCTATAGACTTCGTATTTATATTAGAAAAATCAGGATACACTCTAAGATCTATTTATCTATCATAGTCACCTGTCACTACTGTATTCAGGAGAGATGGTATACATATTCAAAATTTTATAATCTCCATTTTCTATTTTAAGTAATAGCTCAGAAAACTCTCCAGCAGACGCATCTCTCTCGTATTTCTTTTTAAATATAATCATTACGATGACGTTGGATAATGACTTCGTCTGCTCGGGTTCCTCTAGGTACAACAGAATTTGACGGAATACCCCTGCCAGCAACACAGTAACTCCACCCATCACTCAATTGCTGCCTCTAAGAAGGGTTTTATGGTGTGCCTCTCAATTCCACTTTTGTGTGCCATAGAAAACATTTTAAAATATATTTATCAACCAAAGACATTTAATACACTACTACTATTAAATCTCTTTGTTATCAACCAACATTTCTTGAGTAAAATCAGATTGAGTTTTCAAACATGACATGTGTCAAAATAAAAAGTAATTTCAATCAAAAACACTAAGGAGTATTGATATCAAATTCGAAGCAAACCACGCTCAAAATAACTTTCCCCCCTTTTTTAAGTCCGTTAGGGGATGAATTTCAATAAAATATGAAATACGCCTTCCATTAATTCTGTTAAAGAACGTTTATGCAAAATTTGAAGCAGATTGGACCAAGGAATCACGTTGTCCCATACAAACTTTGCCCCCCTTTTTCACCCCCTTAGGGGTAGAATTTCGGAAAATCCTTTCTTATCGGATGCCTACGTCATACAAAGAACACACCCTCCAAGTTTCAGGTCTCTACGATCAGCGGTTTGGGCTGTGCGTTGTTCCGTCAGTCAGTCAGTCAGTCATTCAGGACAAAGGATTTTATATGTATAGATTACTTACGAAACATGCATCGTCTTTTGTTTTAGAGCTGTAAAGTTCACGAAACATAATATTACGGATAAAAAAAAACGTAGTACACAGTTGTCAAGCCATGTTGAGTTCAAATGAAATATTACGTGTATAGGAAGATTATCTATTTAAATACACATGGTTTCAAAATTACAATTTAGATTAACAACTGCGACAAAACTATTGTTGTGTCTCCAGTTTCCCATAATACGCATTGTTTTAGAATGAATAATGTACTGCAGTTGTGTCAAAACCTCATTTGTTCTGCAATAAGTTGGTGAGCACTAGGCTCTGTAAGCTTATATTTACTTCTTTAACTGTTTCAACTCGAGTACTGCCCGTCTAGACTAGAGAAAATAATCGTCCCCACACTATAATTAAACATTCCTCTGTCTACTGCTTTCTGAGTCTGTTGCACTTTACTTACATAAGCAGATGTTACGAGCATTGTGTGTAGGCTGGATAGTGATCATCATACAATAAACATACAGCATAATGGTGCCTAACTACAGCCGTAAAGACATTCGGAAGAAGATGGATAAAAATCTATGCCAATTCCGCAGTAGGAAGCACCTTATTATAAGATTTATTACAAATTATTATCAAACATCTGAAATTTTCGGAAATACGTGAAATGTTCTTTATTTCCGAGTAATTAAAGCTTTACTTTTATTACAAAATGTATTTGAAAGACAGAATTGAATTGTCTTCGACAGACACCTTCATCAGATAACAATAGAATTGTGTATTGTCAAAAGATGTTCTTTGAAGCTTTAGTTGCGAAGTAACCTTGACTGCTTAGCGGGGGTTCATGCCGGATCCTGCGCCTGCGACGAGCGCGATGTGCGCTTGATAACAACCGTGAGAACCACGAATTACGATCAACTCATCTATCATGTCCATCAATATTTAACTAAGCCTGTAATCTGGAATAAAGACACTGGCTATTAAACATATTTTTATTATATCCATCGACATTGGAATATTTATAACTGACGAACAAATAAAACGTGAACGATTTTAAATTACGGCAAACCTTAATTGCAGCATTTATTTAAATTACCAATAAACGATCTATCATGTATTTTTGTAACCGTGACATTATATCCTTGAAGTGCACGCCTTTTGTATTCTTTTGCTCCAAATTGTTATAACTTAGCAATTATTTATAAATAAACGAACAATTTGGCGATAATGTTCAGGAAGTTATTGTTGAAGAAGCATCCTTATTATTCATACGACCTTAACACGGAACTAGAGTTGCGCCGAGATTGTAATCGTACAGGATCTTATGATACCTACACCATTATAATTGGATCTTAAAGGATCCGCATTTTTGACAAATACTACCATTATTTGAAGGTCTATGTGTAAAAAATGTTATTAAGTAAAAATCAGACTAGTAACAGTGGAAATACAAAACTGAAATACTTACGCAAGCGCAAACCGCGTAAAGAAAGTCTCCAAAGTTTAATCGATGAGGAACTAAAATGAGAAAGTCAAGAAACCGAAACTGTAGGATCTTTCTTTTTAATCGTAATTAATGAAGGTGATAATTGGACGAACAATCGCTAATTGAATGCAAATAAATCGTCTCACAGTGTTACGTCTCTTTGATTGCACCCCGGAGGCGGAGGACCGACAGCCATCTTACTTTCGTTCCGCGCGTCTATTCTTAACGTTTTCCCACAATTTACTCCATTCGATCGCCCAGATAAATAACTGTTTTGATTAAAGTAGCTCACCTATAATTTAATTGGAATATTATCTGTGGTATCATTCTACTGTGCTTATACATTCGATGAATTGTTTTCGTGCTAACTATAAAAAGTGTTCAATGCATTTCCTATCCTCACTCTTTTTGACAGGTTGTGACATTTATGTTTTTGTTATAATCATGAGGTATTGATGCACGCGACTATCAAAAACTATGATTGTTAGTGTCAGTTGCAACATGCGCGCGGTTGTTGTCGATTATTTAACGAGAAACAATGCAGAGTCGCACGCGCACTGCGCCGATGCTTCTCACGGCTGCCGAAGGTCGCGGATAACTCTGTTGTTACAACACGGCTTAAACTATTTGATTTCATATTTTTGGCGCTCCAATATGGGCCCAGAAACGATGGACCATAGTGTAAGCATTTACATATGACCAATTCGTTACAATTACCGAGAATGTAGAGACATAGCTAATCAATTAGTCATGTACATTAATACCCTTTCGAAACCTTTGCAAACTTGTTCGTAGGCTGGGAAAGCATCTAGATGAATGATTTCTGAAATTCTAGCGTAAACACATATGTGTTAATATGTCATGGCATGCCGTCAATTGCGAAGAATTCCTCCTAGATTTCTTAACTAATAATCACTTCCTGTTAGATCATAAGTACCAACTTAATAACGTACGGCAGTTGCGAATCGATTTTGAAATTAGGTGGGCTTAGTAGGTATATGCAAGATGAGAACCATTTTAGGCCTGCTGGCATGGATCTAGCCTGTGGTAACTGATAAGCAATTGACTACTTTCGAACGTTTTCGTAGATTTGACCAAAAATATAGAATCTATTAGTATCCTCCGGGGATTATTAATGTATCAGTCGATAGGTTAAACTTATGTTATGAGTATTGATCATGAGCATGACTGGTTATTGAAATGATAATAGGTAAGCGGACGTTTATACAGCGTTAATACACGCGCATCGTTAAATGAAATCTGAATTAAGTCTCTACTTGTACGAGTTATACCTAAGTTTATACCTAGTAGGACTTGTGGAATTGCAAAGCAAAAATAAAACTGTGTCCAACGGAGGACTGTTACGGGTTGATAAAAGGCTGAACAATATTTGATATTTTGAAAGGTAAATCATAAAACAAGAAAGTCTTACTCATTATACCCCATATAATGTATTATAACTATGTACGAGGGACCTTAATTGCCTACTTATCCAATTTCCTCGAAGCTACAGTTGCCACAGCACTTCAAGCAAATATGTAAGTAATGGTTACGTCGGTATTAATTACCGATGTAGATTAGCTCCATTCATTGTTGTCAATGTTGTGATCATTTAAGAAAGGTAATTAGACTATGATTGATTGATCGATAAAGTATCGACTACCTTTTTAACATGAGGTTGTTTAATAATAAGTAACGTTTGTTATTTCTGCTTTCTAATCACTAATTGTTACTACTGCCTTGAATGGTTACTATTAATACTGAAAACAATATTATTTTTTATTTAAAAGCTAAAACATTCACTGAAAAGTCAATCTAATTCTACAGCAGTTTCACCAGACATTTTCCCAGTAGACACCAAAAGAGAGGTTAGATAAGCAAGCGCTGTGCCTTGCGCTTTCACCTACGGTATATCACGAGCTGACGACCTCCCTCCCTCTCTCCATCTTGGGCATGTCGCCCACTTCCGTGAACCTTAGACCTCGAGCTACGAGGGCACATCGCGACCCGCACCTGACCTCCAGGTAGGGCTATCTATGTGGAAATGGCAAAAGTCAAGAATGTAACTGGGTGCCGATTCGAGATATTTTATTTGTTCAGAAAGTACGAAATGCTGCTGAAATCATTAGCTCATGAATTCAATTATCAATGACTGTATGATTAGTTACCGTTTCTTCACATTTAGTTACAGGTCGGACAGAACTGTGTATTTCTTTTTTTTATATATATATTCAATTACCTACAATTGTCAGACAGGTACTGTGTAAATATTAGCCAGTTCAAAGTTTCCTGTACCTACACCAAAATGAATATCTACATGTTTATCCCCTGGTTTCTTAAAACTGCAGGAAAATACAAGAAAATTAAAATTAAATCAGCCCTACACATATAAGTACAGCATGCTGCAGGCGCCACGCGAATCAAATGTTACCTAATTCAATTTCCTTAAGTTCCACTCCATCTATAAGTCCCTGACCATTATATTAAATGAAATGATCGTAATGTGGAATTTAGCAATTTTAATCAAGATAAAAATTGCCATTTTAACTTCAAGCTCATGTAGAAAGCTGAGGCTGCATATTGTTTACAAATCGAGTTTAATATTTTAATGTTCGCATGTCACAACTTTTTAATATTCAGTAATGAAGTCAGTGCTTTTTTGTGGTAATTGGTCTAAATGTAATAATTTGTTTAATGATGATTCTGAAGATTTACGACCTCACTAGTTGCAAAAAGACTAACTATGATAATTCAGTTACTCTTCTCGTGGAAAGATTTTTAGTTCCTGGTTTAAAAGTCTTATCGATAAGATTAAGAAGACGGTATTGTCTCTCAAGTAACGCTTTGGCGTAATTAATACAAGTCGACAAATCTTTAATCTCAGCATTTTATATTATAGCGCTTAAAACACTGCTAACCGATTGAGGCTAGTTTAAACGTAAAGATTTTTGAACATTTTCAAAAACAATTTATTAGTGTCATTGGGCGAAATTATTGAAATACCATTGATTGGGCTCTTGAAGGTTTGTATCGATGCAACTACTGTTCAGAAAAGTTCAGTTTCTAATAGAAACAAATGATAAAATCAATTCTCTATTTTTAATGGTTATGCCGACATAACCTTATTCTGCCCGAGCAGACTATGATAAAAGCGGCATACAAAAATGTTTTTAGCTTTATAGCTAAAGTTGAATTTTTCATAATTATAACCTATATAAGCACTTATGTGCTTATATAGGTTATAATTATATTATGAAAAATTCAACTCACTATGAATAACTTAAATGTATTTTTGATACTCAATCTCGCCTCCTATTACATGGGACCTAAACATACCGGAAAAGTGTTGGTTTGCGTAAGTCTACCTCTGCCTAACCCTTCGGGATATACAGGCGTGATGATCGGTGTGTATTTTTGATATTACAGGTCAATAGGTTTAAGATGGTATAGCTATCAAAGTCAACATAGTGCTGACACGCAATTTGTCGATAATGAGTAACTTAAACGTGTTGTAATATTCTTAGCTCGTAGATAATGTACCTCTGATCTAATTGAGGTCGATATTTTTATTGGTCCAACACGCAACGAAGCTATATGACTTCGACATTAGAATGTAGCGTGTGAAACATTAATGTCTGTTAGGTAAGTCAGTGACACTATCAGAACACCTCACCTGTCAGTAAATAAGGTTTTAAAATATACCTGAGTGTTATTAACCAATGATAAATCAGGTACCTAGGTACAAATTGTACCTAAATGGCACTCTTTTATTAAAGATTATTTGGCTTTAAAAACTTTTTGTAGGTATATGAAACTCCTTTGAGGGTATTGTACATTTTCTAGAAATCTTTAAATATCATCGCATCGTCATCGACTCGCACAGGACATTTCCGATCATTGATTAATTATTAAATGTCTCCGAACTATAATAATTATGGATATTTTTTTACACATTACAAACAACCGATGTCGACAGTGTATTTATTAGCTCAATGCGGAGTGTCTTCAATGCGAGCGATGATAAAAACGTAAGATATTCTTCATTAGTTGCCTTGCTGACTGCGTGCTATTATTTTAATTACACGCACGAAAGAGTGGTATGCATTACTTCCATTATACTAAAGGCAGCTTCCTTATCCAATTCAAAGATAAATTATGTGATTGACGTGCACGTATTAAATTATTTCGTTGTACTCGTATTCGAGTAAGGTGCGATCGCTCCTGCTTATCCGATTGCGAAAGGATCCCAAAGCACTAAATAGCTTCACAAAACAAATTGTACATAGGTATCAATATTAAATACTTATCTCATATCTAAAAACCCGTACTCGGTCCTCAAACAATTTAAGGTATTATGTAAGTATTAGCAAAATCTATTTTTTTATTGGAATTTGTAAAAGCAATTTCGCTTAACCATGACTCAACTAAGTATCCGCTATTAATTTTTATGACGCCCATATACAGATTATGTAGGGTATAAAATTGAAGCGGCAGCATTTGCAAATATCCATAGATTGAGTAACGAACTTCCAATTGTGTAGCGATCCTAACATAACTGTTGGTTTCCGGTGGACCATATTTGCGTAAACTGCATCAAACTGTGACGAGTCGACGACTGATGGAATTCAATCCATCGGATGTCTCAAAATACTTATACTTATTACACAAACGTTTAAACTGATTGCAATGGTAAATAAAAATCGTATCTTAGTAGTGTATGCACGGTGTCCAATAAAGCTATACAGCATTTTATACCGAGGCTCTATTCCGTGGTAGTAAGGGCGATTTTTGTAGTGCAACCGTACCTTTAGCTTGACGTGTTGTCGTATGTACAGCTCGGTATGGCAGGCTTGAACACGAACTCTACATTCTCACAGACTTATGATGACTCTGTTGGGTTATAAATGGTTCTTGCGTAATGAACATCGAATGTGAATGGATACCTTAATTTAATAATGTAGATAGATCACCATTTTTGATCGTTACACATGAAATCGTGCCTTAAGAAGTGACGGTGTTACCTATTACTAAGGCTCGTTTAATAAAATATCAATGTAAAATGGTATACCACTTATTCCATATAATTCGAATCTACAGAATAGATGAGTATTTGTTTCCATATTCGGAAGAGCACTAACCAAAGATCACAGTTTACCTAATGAAGCTGTGAAAACGATGTAAAATGCCTTTGGAAGGGCCACATGATATTCATTGACTTACACAATCCCTACCCACAATAGTCGCTAATCAGCAAATATGGTGTTACGTAACATGGGTATTCTACTTTAGTACCTTCTATATCTCGTCCTGGATTGCATTAATGGTCAACTATGCCAAAATACTTATATTCGTAAATTTTGATCCCAGTCCAAAAAAAACTATCCGTCTCCTATACGTCGTCGTCGTATACCATGTTTAATGCAAATAAAGACTTTATTTTTTATTGCTTTTATTGATAGTGTTACTTATTTTAGTCAATCCAAAATAATCGAAGGTAGGTGCGGAAGTCTAACTGTATCGAAGCCATTATCAATACCAAAGCTTAAGTAGCAGGTCTGATTTTGAAAGCTGTCATAGAGCGTATTTTTATGTAATTTAATTGCTAAAGTCGGAAGAACAATAGCACATCTATGATACGCCAACTTATCGCCTATCTTGCAAATCAATCAGAATCACAATAGAATTGCGCGAGCGCTTTCACTGCGCCTGCGCCTCTTCACCTATTGAACGCCATTTGTCTGTGATTTTGACCCCATCAATTTAACTGTGCGACTAGTGCGAGACTGGTATTGTGATGAACTACAGCGCGGAACGTTGCATCGAAACTATTTTATTAGACCCTCATGAATAAAACGAATGGACCGATTTTCTCATAGCCTTTTCAACTGTCAGTCAAGCGAAATTATTAGGTGACGCAATGAATTCAATAAGTTCATAGTTTAATATTATAATGACATCATTTTAATTATAACGCAGAATGACTTTGACTTTCAATAAGTCGCCGCCTTGTTACCCACTTCTACCTAGTCAATGATTTTCTTTTTAAACTATCCTTTCTTATTCTACAATGTTGAGAGCCAATTTTATTACCAAGCGTAGAATATTACTAATGTCCTAGTGGATTCAAATATTAAAATAACGAGCAGCACGCACTGCCTATTTAGGTTCTTAAAAAATCAGAATTATATAGGTACCTAAGTTGTCATCAATTCAATTTTCCTTAGGCACTGTAAACAGTTCCTTTTCTAGTACCGAGTTCACCTTTGGCATTTATCTGACCTCTGTCGTCAAAACGGCTGGGAAATAAGTACCATTTATTAGATGACACAATACCATGCTATAACTGGTCTGTACCACCAAATATTTAAAATAAAAATAAGTGCAAATGTACCTACTTGCTACTGCATTAAATATTATTAAATAAAATTACCTACATAGATGTTGGTCCAATGAATCATGAGTATTTTTACTAGTGTGTAATTTTTATAGCCGTGAGAAATATTTAGGAAGGAATTCTTCTATTTATTCACGTCTGTATTATTCCCCAGAGTTCGGCCAAGGTGTACTAATATACACCCACAGTTCGCCGCTATGTTTAGGGCTATGAAAGAAGGAGTGGGGACCCAATTCCTCATCTCCCAAACTCCGAGCTGCTACTGTGAAAGTCTTAGATAAACCCAATGACGCTTTGTTCGACCTGCGAATCGAACTCCGGACCTCTAGCGTAGCAGTACCGCTACTACCGCTTAGGACCACTAGACTTATGAGGCAGTCATTAATATATTCATATTATGTTGATGTTATATTTTATGAAATAATATCAATATTTATTGTAAAGTCGTAAATTTGATAGGCAGCAGGCAGATTATTCGAATCTATTAGGCAAACTTTAGGCTCATTTATAAACAAATCTAAATAGAAACAATTACTCTATTAGGGACAAGGTCCGAATTGAGACTATGAGACTGCTGTTATTCTTTCAAATTGTTTTTGAATGTTCTCGCATTTTCCCGTGTTTATTGCAAAGAAGGTCAACAACGCAAATGATTATCGTCTTAAAATGCGATGTGAAAAGAGTGTCAATGTTAAACTTATCCCAAAACTCGCTCACATTGTTCTTACTACACATACACACAAAGTAACACCTGTAAACGTGTCTTTTTAAACTTTGTTATGGAACCAAATTAAGTGCATTTTTTGGGTAATGGGAGGAAACCTTCAACGCGACCGGTCTTTGGGGATAAGACCGGACAGCGAGGGGTTTTCTCCCACTAAAACCACCCTGGTGGCCACTATCAGCACATCGCGGTGTTGTCTAAAAAGACCATCCCAGTACGGGGGATACTGGGATTATATTTTTAGAATAACGCTTTCGTGCAACGCCTGCTAGATCTGCTAATCCATGGTAACCCATTTGGTACCTACTGTCCAATTGATATACTGCGGTATAATATTATAGGTAGTATCTATAACTCAGGCTACCTCTCATTGTTACATGTTAAAACAGTCTTGTTTAAAAAAAGCACTAAGTACATTTTGCTTGAAATATTTGCTAAATAATATTCATATTAAATCCTATGGCAATGTTTGTAGGCACACTATTTCAAGGACTAAAGCGACTAGCTGGCATCCTCGGCACATCCTTTCACGACCTACAATAAGCCATATCTAGGAATGGGCGCTTATACAAGCGATGGACTACTCACCTCACAGTTATTTCAATATACTTATATTTAATGTAGAATTGTTTGCATTCAACAATGTAGGTCACTTACGTATGTAGAAATGTATGGATAACAGCTTAGATTATCTCCATAACTAAACCATCAGACCATAACTAAATAACACAGTAAAAAAACAGATTCAACAATTTTCTAATGAAAATGTTGTTAGACATTGCACATAATGTGGCAAAAAATATATTTATCCAGGCAGATAGCTCACGTACGCGCGGCTACTCATCAAGCTATACAAATCCAGTATCGACTGACCTGGCATTAAAGCTTTCCGCACAATGCGAGGCCAGTCTATATTGGACACAGAGCTACACATCAAGCTATACAAGCTTGATGTGTAGCTCTGTGTACCTACAAACAAATGGCAACCAACTGTGAAACACGTTAAGACTATGTTGATAGGAAGTTTTGATTCGATTAACCTACAAAAAATGCACCTTGAACTTTATGTACCGACAATGAGAAAAACGATAATGACCATCTTCGGCAACCCTTCACTTCGCTTGTAATAAAGTGTTGATGACACCATTCCACTGTACCTACCTACGCAACGATTACCTACAAAGAGTTTACAGTTTGAATATGTAGTTGTAGGTATCGTTTTTGTACTTACCGAGTGATTTGATTAGTGCTTGGGTTCCAGGCGGTACCAAGGCAGGTATTGGTGCAAAAACTACCTAAGCTTTGGTACGATTAACGACAGCCTATCCGTTCTAGTGTAAGATTTTTCAAAATTACTTTAAATCCACAAAAAAGTCACAAACCGCGTGACTTTTTTCCGATCGCTAGTCGCGGTGACCGCGAGGCTGGCGAGCTGCTACTGGGAATTTTATAGAAAAACCCAATAACACTTTGCTTGACCTGGGAATCGAACCCAGGACCTCTAGCGCAGCAGTCGCGCTTGGGACCACTAGACTAACGAGGCAGAGCCTGGTGTGATCTGTTACCTACCTTTGAATATATTGTCTCCCCACAATAATGTGAAAATCCATGTTTGTCAATCATTTTCCTCATGTCATCATTCCTCACCTTTGTAGTAGGCTACCTATATCTACTTAAGGAGTAGGGAGCAAAATATTTATTTACTGTATAATAAGGAGTCCAGTGGTTGGACAGTACCT
This sequence comes from Subacronicta megacephala, assembly GCA_958496365.1. NCBI lineage: Eukaryota > Metazoa > Arthropoda > Insecta > Lepidoptera > Noctuidae > Subacronicta > Subacronicta megacephala. The sequence continues at coordinate 6,518,390 of OY292518.1, forward strand.
AATGGTACATCATACACATACCTACATACATCTACTATATATGACTATACTCCCACAGCAAATTTAGTAATTTTTATTAATTTTTTTTTACATTTAACCCAACCCGTTCGATTTAGGCATTAACTTAGCACAGTGCTCCAATTATTGTTGGACCTGATATGGCGGAAGGCGGCGGGCGCAAGCCTAGTGGCCACTTCCGCGCATTGTGGCTGCGAATCGGGTCACAGGCGCGGGCGCACGGCTCTCCCCCGCTTTCGAAATAGCAATTCACACCATGCAGGTAACGCACTACCCATGAGTATGCAGATTCTCTTAGAACGGTAATTGATCAGTCGGTTGATGTCTTATTACCAATTTTAGATACCGTACCTTATTACTGATCTCATGAAAACATGCAACAATAAAATTATTATCAGTACTAATATTGTAGAGGTAAAGTTTGTGTTGTAGTGTACAGTTTGATCGAAATAAGTAAGCCGATCGGAAGTTGGCCGTTCCGAACTACCGCGGAGATAAAATCGTTTAAATATGTGTTTTATTACATAAATATCGAAATTACTAAACAAAATAATTAGAAGTGTGAAACATATATGACTCTAGATATCTTTACACCGACTCTTTCTATTAAAATTTACCACTTCTAAACCACTTGCAGACAACATCCGACCGACTTACTGACTGACTTGACTTATTTCGAACAAACTAATCTCTGGATCTACTGAACCGATTTTGAAAATTTTTTCACCAATAGAAAGCTACATTATTTCTGAGTAGCATAGGCTATTACCTATATTATCCCTTAAGATGAAAAGAAACGTATAATCAACGCGGGCGGAAAGCTAGTTTTTAATAATTTTGGTGCAAGATAAATTATTAGTTTTAAATTTTATTTTAAGAAAATTCTGCTGCGTCCTGGGACTCGACAGAAGTGCGATCATAAATTAACACTGCGCTTGTATATCAGCTATCGAGATTCCCCCAAATGGTGAAGTGGCGTTTCATCAGCCTGCTCATAGCACCGGCAAGTTTAGCAAGGCCTTAGGTTGAACATGGGCTTATTTAGGCAACAGTATCCTATCAATAGCGCCAATAGTTCCTACTTAGCGCTAGAATAAAGTTTGCGAGCGTGGTGCTTAGGCCCTGAGTGCTCAACTCTTTAGCAGTTACAATGGACTACAATGGATTCCAAATGAAGACAAAGTGGGAAGTATTTTTTATAAATAAAACATGATGCACATTACTTTGACTTTTTATTTACAATATATTAATATTCTCTTTATTTTTTTCTGTTTTTTTAATTATTTTCAGTTCAGGCACTAAACATACATTCTTTCTTTTTATTTAAGCGTAAACACACGTTTTAACAGTAATAATCAAGACCTCACTTTTCTAATATAAGTGCAACATAAGTAGACAAAAACTATTGCAGTCAAATTCTTTATGCAAAAAACCGCCTTTGGCGTGAAAAGATCACCTGCGCAATAATCTCATTACAATATGGCTTAAGCTTTTAACCTAATCTAAGAACTAGAACAGCAATCCATCAAATTATTGCACAACTAACATTATGTGAACAATGATTTTATGAAAAAAGACGACAAATATATTAATTAAACACCTAAAGTAACATTGATCGCTGGTCTAGCAATACACATAATCATCTAGCAACAACAATCCAAAATCGAAGATATTACAGAAACATGTAAATGTTTGTGTAATTACATCTAAATACTAACATAATTTACATTTCCGTACATATAAATAAAGATTCAAAAAGTGAGGTCCGTCTGTGGTGTTGAGATGGGAATTAGAGATTTATTAACTACACAGAATGCTGAAGAGTGGACAGGCCGCATCCTTCTAGAATATCCGACCAAATCATTATTTGTTCACATTTTTTAACATATTTGTTTCAATAACTTCCAATCAATGACTGTTTAACGACATTACACAGATAATTTAATGACAGTAATCGTCATATTAATAACTTGTACTTTACATCTAACAACTAAAATAAGAAAAACTTGGAAATAATGATCCAAATATTTTCACGTTAACAGTATCTAGGCACGAAGAGCAATCAATTCAATAATTTTGAGAAAGTGTATCATCTTGATGAGAATTAAAAACAGCGTTCTGACTGCAACAACATAACATACCATCACCCCCGTCGTCCCCGAAGGTTTACAAAGAGGCGTACTAATATACACCCACAGTTCGCTAGTATGTTTAGATCCCATATAATTGGGGGCCTACCCTTTTGCCATTAATCGGGCACTAATCCAAACCCTGAGCTGCTACTAAGAATTTCATGAAAAAACCCAATAACACTTAGCTGGAAATCGAACCCGAGACCTCTAGCGTGGTAGTCACGCTTACAACTACTAGACTGAGGCAGGCTATTGCAACAAACCAAAATAAAAATCAAATTAAAATTTATATATTCCCTTTTGGCAAGAAGACTATTATAATTTAGTTTTAATGATTTATAGCAATATCTTTTTATAAAAATATTATCTTTTTATTGCCACGTTAAAATTTGAGATCTACTAATTACACTAAATACTTGTTCACTGTACACACATTTTGAAACACAAAAACAGGTACTAGTTTACATTTAAGATATTTTGTTTGACATTGAATGCACTCCTTGATATATTATTTAATAATCACTAATAGTCGCTCCAATAGAACTATGTGACGGAATATCACAAACCTTATAAAAAAATTGGTCTCTTAATTATGTATTCTGTCTCATATTTCTAATCAAGCCATAATTACGTTCTTATTGGAGGAGTACATAACACTAAATACATATAACAACCATTCACGAACAAATAAATAGCAACATTAAGTATACCATAGCCAATTTTGTTCAGAGTAAAATTGCTAACCACACAACAAATGTAAAAAAGGCTAGTATTTTTTTTTATTAATTTAGCAACGAAACGGGTGAGACGATGATTTAATCAACTACCGGTAGCAAGACAAGCTATATTGTGGTAACATTACTAAGTGGAGAAACAATTTACCCGGAATAAATTGGAACATGTGAAGGAGTGAAGTTCAACGAACATTCGATGTTTGTATGCAGGTCGGTCGGTCGCATCAGGTGAGGCGGCACGAGGGCAGGCGGCCGCACGACGAGTGCCAGCGGCGCTTGCGGCGGCTCCGGCTCGAGCCCGCCTCCGACAGCTCGGCCGTCGACAGCGTGCGAGATCCACCGTCGCCGACCTCTGCAACACATCGCATACTTACTATACCACATCATTTCATACGATCGCTCACAGATTACATACTTTATAATATACTACGTCCTCAAATTAGTTAGTAAGGCCACTCTGTCGCATTGGATCATAGATCTGTGATGATAGTGTAGGTAAGATTGTTATATATAAATAAATAAATTGCCTTTAGGGTCAAATTTTCTTAGATTTTTTAACCCCGACGCAAAAATGACGGGGTGTTATAAGTTTGACGTGTCTGTGTGTGTATGTGTCTGTCTGTGGGATCGTAACTCCCGAACGGATGAACCGATTTTTACTTTTTTTTATCAGTTATTAGTCGTGGGTCAACGACGTCCATTTTTTGTCAATTTTGTTGGCGAATATTTTTCTTCAGTTTTCGTGCAAAAAAAGGTCCTGGTATAATAATAGAAGCTTCTAGCTTTATACTTTCTATTCTGTTCTTAGCTATGTTTGATGGAAATCGGTTAAGATATAATGCAATAGTCGGGGGTTTTTTAAATTAGTAATTGACCAACTTGCCTTTAAGTCATCCGATAAGAGGAGAGGAGACGAATATATAATTTTGCTTTTCCCAGAGAGTGGGTGATTCTCAAATAACTACATAGACGAACATAAAATCAAGTATTTATATCGTATATAATCTGTTGCGAACAGGGTACCTACATTATTAGTAAACAAAATATAAGTATAATTATACTAGATACACGCTAATATACAGTATGTATATATTAAAATATATTTTACTGTAGATAATATAATAATTTTGTCACCATAACACTGGAATTTTATTTTATTATAGGATGTAAATTAGTGTTTGCTGATTATAAGTCTGAAAGAATCGCATTTTTATTCTTTAATTTATATATACGTAGACTGGTAGGGATAAAAGCCTGGAAGCTTATTACATTGGGTACTGTGTCACTCGCATGCAACGAACCTAACTCAAGGAACAAACGCGAGCGCGCACGTGACCGGCTATACGCACTTCATCAGGCTCTGAAAATTTGAACTCAATTTACCTCATGCAACATATTCCCATCGACTGAACAATTCTGGCGATAATTATCTTACAAATCGCTCATGATAAATTTAAAATAACGTCGTCTTCGTACGTCATAACGATTCCAATTATGACAGGAAATGTATTTTTTACAGTAAACAAATATTTTGTGTATAGTACAAAACAATGTCGTATTTGACGGTAATAAAGTGAGTGAAGACTATCCACATAATTATGTCAACCCATGCCTAACAGACGTCGAAACCCAAAACGTGCGGCCACACGGCTGCAGGTCAAGCTACAAAAATCGATTTTAAGCTGATCTCGCGTTGTATAGGCTTTCCTTACAATAAGAGGTCAGCGTAAACTGGATTTTTATAGCTTGACATGTACCCGTGCGTAGATTGCTGATACGTCTTCATATAACAAAAAAATGGTATGCCTAACATTGAGTGTCTGTGTGTCAAGGCTGACGGATAATGATTACCAATCAGCAGGTCTGTCCAACTGACCATGTCTGTAGTCCCTCTCGGTGAAGTACTCCTGCGCCGAGGGGTAGTGCCGCTCCGTCAGGTAGGGGATGACGGTGGACGTGTGCAGCTCGTCCGAGCGACGCGACCGCGGCGGCACCAGCCGCTCGCCCGCCTCCAGCGCAGGGCGGGCTTGTACCCAACTGCAACAATATTAGGCAGTTTATGGGTTAATGTTTATACCATCACACCTGTATTCACCGAAAAGTTAATGAGATCGGCTGGTGTTTCCAACCATACTTACGGCCCCTCTGCTGGGCACAACGCTAATCAACGCTAGTAACAACACGACTAGCCACTACGCTAGCCTACTGCGAGTTGGCAGACCTAACACGCCGTCAAGAAAATCTCTAATCACAAGAAACTAATTCTCTTCATAACATTTCTCATTCACTGTACCTAACCCTTATATAACTCAATAAATAATGTCAATTTACAGAACTCTGTCTGCGATAATATATTTTTTAAGTACATGCCCATCCTATTGAAACTCGTTTCGCAAGTTTTATCATGTTCCTAATGAATACAACAAATATACACGTTAAAAATGTACATGGGCTATACAAACAATTTCATTGTGCAGATCAAAGATATTTAAATGTGCGGAGGCGTCGTGGATAAGACTGGTCTAGAAGGCTCCACACTACAAGCTATACATACAAATCCGGTATAGGCTGGTCTCACATTTTTAGGGTTCCGTAGCCAAATGGCAAAAAACGGGACCCTTATAGATTCGTCATGTCTGTCTGTCTGTCCGATGGTGTAACAGCCACTTTTTTCCGAAACTATAAGAGCTATGCTGTTGAAACTTGGTAAGTAGATGTATTCTATGAACCGCATTAAGATTTTCACACAAAAATCGAAAAAAAAAAACAATAAATTTTGGGGGTTCCCCATACTTTGAACTGAAACTCAATTTTTTTTTTCATCAAACCCATTCGTGTGGGTATCTATGGATAGGTCATCAAAGATGATATTGAGGTTTCTACTATATGTTTTTTCTAAACTAAATAGTTTGCGCGAGCGGCACTTCCAAAGTTGTAAAATGTGTGTCGTCCCCCCCCCCTGTAACTTCTAAAATAAGAGAACAATAAAACTAAAAAAAAAATATGATGTACATTACCATGTAAACTTCCACCGAAAATTGGTTTGGACGAGATCTAGTTAATAGTTTTTTTTTTTAATACGTTATTTATCGTAAAGGTACGAAACTCTCCGTGCGCGAGTCCGACTCGCACTTGGCCGCCTAACGTCGTCATTAAACCAATATCTGCTATGTACACTTTTGAAGATTTCGATATTTTTACTATTATGACTGTAACAGATAGCAAAAAAAAATCGTTCGTAACCTAATTTTTGTATTTCAATGTGTATAAGAATCGGTGAAATGTGGTTGCTAAAAAAAATCTACTTGCATCAGCCATACATAAATTTCTACAGCAGAACGTTCCATAGCGAATGTCAAGAATCGTATGGCCGTGATTATAGGAAAGGAAAGTGGGATAGGGTAGGAAAGTGCGGATTTTTAGTTGATACGAGTCCGACACACCCTGCTGCCTACCTAGCCGGCGGACGATCTTTGAGGATTTTCCGCACTATGAAAATAAAAGTACTTATAAAGGAAAGACAGGAAGAAAGATTTTATTCAATATCTCAAAGTATACTTTTTGCACATAGCAGATATTAGTTTGACAACAACGTCAACAATGTTATATGGGTTTTGTATTGCTTGATGTGTAGCCATATGCCTTAACAACTCTACCTGTTTGCTGATCAAGAGTTTGGTGAAGTTGAATGTTTACTGGCATTGATAAATTTTATGCTTCACTATCATTATGGCAATTACAAATATTCATTAATATCAATAAAAACACAAAGGACCATTTAAATAGACTATGTTCATCATAACACAAACATTATGATGATAATAGAAGCTATTAGCAACAGTATTATTTTATAAATAAAATTTCTATTTATTTTTATCTTTGTTAATGACCATAAACCGAGCTATTTTCCGAGTTCAATATGTCTCTCAGACCCGCAGTTTTCGAAGGGCAAAGGGTCAATTTTGGTAAGGTCAAGTTTAGTTGAGAAGCCATCAGGAAATCTTTAACTCGAAGCAAGCAGTCCAGTAACTGAAAAAATATCTGAGATTCTACAGCAAATTTTATATCTTTAAAAATGTTACAGTTGACAACACCAAGAAGGTAAACTTAGTTTATAAAATCATTATTTACACTTTACACTTTCGCACTTTACCTTGATATTAACATCTTCTTACCTAAGTGCAAAGTCGAACAAATAGGATGGTTATTTATGCATAAACAACATAATCTCGACAATCTACTATTAAATGTTCACCTTTGCCATAACCTCTCCTACAAAGTATATTACAATCTTTATAATAATATGTAGGTAAAATTATGTTTTTATCTTCTGATGACCATAAAATTGCCAAATATTTGTAAACTAGAATTAAATTGCTCCACGACACTCGGAAATCGAATTAATTGCGGCAAAAAGTCAGTTAATAACAGTAACTCATACCCGATTGATGACTAATAACGACCATCATTTTACCGTATTCCAAGTCTTTCAAAACCTCAACTGCGTAGTAACCGCTACGCAGTAGGAAGTTTATATATTCAAATAAACGTGAACTTATTGTATCATGTTATTTTGTAATTTATGCCAACTTTCCTGAGGAAAAATACGTGTGTGAATTGTAAAATACATACGAATGTCTTCTAATCTCGTGTACGGTGGGTCTAAGGTCAGGGTCTCTCTTCAGCATGTTGGTGAGGAGAGCGCCCAGCGTGGGCCCGAGCGCGGGCGGCGGCGGCGCCGGCTCGCCGCGCCCTATAGACTCCAGCAGCCGGTACACGTTATCCCCCTCAAACGGGTACCGACCCGTCGTCATGTTATACCTGATAAAAAAAATAATTAACATAATTCAGTCATCCAGTCTATGAAGTCATCCAAAATGTATTAAATGATTACTATGTGCCCGAACTTGTATTACTGCTAGGCAGCTTGGGGCCCATGGCAAGAGAAAAGTTTTGATAGATGCCTTTTAAAGTTTATGAATCACTGATCTAATTGCTCGCAACATAGGTAGTTAGTGATCATGAGACAGATTTTTTGAGATATAGTTAGTAAGTTAGTAAGTCTCTGCAGATTATCGGCACTACAATTATAGGAGTAGGTATATTGATTTAATAAATTAACAACATAATTGGTATTATGTTGATGAAGTAGGTAAATCTGTGTTATTGTATCTGGACCACATAGATGGAATGTAAACTATCTAAAAGGTAGGTATATGTCGTACTTGTACTTGCATTAATAATATTAAGCTTCAAAGTGCAATAACAGTGCAAAAACAACAGAAAAAGATAATACTTGTCTTTAATAAAACATGAATCATTGTGTTTACCAACAGAATAATGTGCAATAATAGGTATGTAATGTGACCAAGTCCAAAACAATTGATAATATATGTATTACATTAATATGTAACATGCATACTCCTCATCACAATTGTATTTGCTAAAGAAATATATGTGGAATCAAATAATGTTAAAAATAAAATAATACCTATTGAATTAACCATAAACACAATAATTCTATCCTGAATGCATAGCAACAAAAGTAAATATGCAATTGCAAAGCAAACAATACTGTAACAAAAGGTCAGTGTTAGTAGGTAATGTTCTATTTTGGTTCTCTTACAATGTAACTCCACTGCTCCAGATATCCACTTTGACGCCTGAGAACCGTTCAGCACCATTCGCGATCTCTGGCGGTTGAAAGGCCGGGGAGCCCTGCCCCGTGTAACAGGTGTCTTCAGGGGAAAACATGTCTAAAGCCTGGAATTAATAATTTAATGGTAAATTTAACATCGACTGTCTGAAAAAAAATCGTTTAATTTCTTACTTATTGTAATAAATTTTAGCACTAGAACACATTTTTAATCTATAGAAATAATATTGAAAAAAATATAGGTATAATTGAAGTGATCCATTTTTTATGTCAAAATAACAGTATACTAATAGGCATGATGACGGTAAGCAAGAATTAGTAAAATAATATGTTCATATACATACTACAATATAATTAATATTTTTAGAAAAGAATATTTATTTTTATTTATAAGACGGGATTATTAATATATTTGATAAAATAAAACCACAAAATACACAAGTCCGCCATGTTCAGTTGAACACCAATCAGATTCAATTACGTCACATCTATGTTGAACTGTCGCTGTCACGTAAATTTCGTACGAATTTCGACGATCTCCGCGCTTAAAATTGTTTATTATGTATTTCCTAATTGTATATTACTTAGCTTTTGTCCTACAACTTGTGTAAGAACTTATTAAGCAATGTAACAAGGGTTTACCAAGGCAAACAGCTCTAATTTGCCCAGAGTTGATTTGTTAATGCTGGGGCAGTTCCTGGTATTAAACAAAGACTTCTGTTCATCAGAATTTAGAAATGTTAAAACTACAATGTAAGTATTATTTATTATTATTTGTATTATACCTACTATAATTAAAAAAAAAACACATTTAAAAAGCATAGCTTCGTATGTTTAGTTTTAATAATGTTTTAATTTTATAAAATATGCTTTCCTATCGATTTCTTTGTTTTAGATCCTCCAGGCCATCTTATGGGGACGACGCGATTAGCTACGTTCAGTTAAAACGCGATGGAAATCTATGTACTTATAGTTAAATCAAAAATCTGCCCAGAACACAAGGTCCGCGCGAAGTTATAAGCAGTGAGTCAGTGACGTTAATAGTTGACGAAGTAAAGGAAGAAGTTATATCGGTAAAATGCCATGACTGTGTTGCCTCACAAGGAGGCTTCAAACATGCCATTGCATTTCTCATGTGGGTCCATCGTAGGAGTGAAGAACCGATTATTGAAGTCGGTAATTTACGATCCATTCGGCGAGGCTCAGGCTCAGTCAGTGTCTCGCCTCGTAACTTACTTGAATAATTGATTAAAAATTTAATGTTATAAAGAAAATCTATCGGGTAAAATCTCTCGAGCTATCTATGAACTTTATTTTAGTAAATAAAACATGATGTCAAATAATTATCGGTTTTATTATTTTAAGAATAAAACCGAAAATGGAAGATAAAATTACAAAAAAAGAGGTATCTTTGTGAATTTATTCTATCGAGCCAACTTTATCAAATCGTGTTTCCCTTGTATGTGTTCCCTAGAATATATACTCAACAATATAAATTTATTTTCTCAGATTTTAATTTTACTATTTACTACTTAAAAAAATAGTTTTTAAAACATTTTTATGTGGGCTTCGCAGTACCACCCGTAATGTATACGATGTCAAAACATAGAAGTGACGTCATAAGCAGACGCCATGACACCAGGGACCGTTTTCGCGCTAATTTAAAAACATTGAATTAAAATCACATTTTTGTATCAAAAACCTTTTTAAATTGCAGAAAAAAAATATTTTTCGGTATATACATAAATAGTATATACATAAGAATATTTTAGATCAGTTTTTGAAAATCAGTCATCATGCCTATTATAAGTATATTATGTATTGTGGTGCTTATAATAAAAAGAAAAACAAAATAAATGTTAGTTTTGTTTTCTCACTCTAAGCTTGTAACTGCTTGACCGATTTTAATGGGAGTTTCGATAGCTGATGGTTTAAGGAGTAACTTAGAATATTATCATCATGCCGTTCACGGCTTGGGCTCCCAAGGGGTCCCTTGGGTTCACCTTAGAAGCCCAAAAAATATAAGAAACAGCAGGTGACATTGCAAGTCATGTCCAGTACTTAGGGTTTTCTATCTAATGGTATAGTTAATTGGTGACCGTATACAAGTGCACAGCACTTGTAGAGTATGTAGTATATTTTCCACATGTTTAAAGATAACTGAAATTATAGGTACATGCTTTAAAAAACAGATTGTAGATTATGAAAAAATTATAGATTGTAATTACTTGACAATTCATGGACATTTTATAAGTGCCATTACTGTGTAGAATTTTGAAAATAATCTAAGAAGGGAGATAAAGTGAATAGTATTATCACAAGCACCCTATTAACTAGCTAGATTAACAGCAAAACAACAATCAATCAATTTTCATGCTATTTTAACCAATGAATAGTGTGGTTTTTGTAGGTTTATATGTGTAATACATACTGAGAAACCATGCGGGAAAAGCTATAGGCAGGAAGCTAGTATAATATAAAATAATAGCAGTTCTCTCAACACGAGTGTTAAGAGGACAAAGAACTCATATTTAAATTATGCATAAATATTAATAAACCCCTTAAATTGTGGGACAGATTAGATAATATAAAATTAGTACATAGATTGTGTGATACAGTTGCATATGAAAGACTGAATTCACACATATGTATATATATTCTTTATTCATGTATAATATAAAATAATTTATGGATAGTTTATTTACCTCAGCCACACCAAAATCTGTAATTTTAAGGGTCTGGTCAAGAGTTAGCAATAGATTCCCTGGTTTGATGTCCTTGTGAACCACACCCTGACTGTGAAGGTACTCTAATCCATCAAGGAGTTGTGTGAAGTAATCATGAGCTTGCCGCTGTGGAAACTTCTTGCCTGGGCTTGCTTCCAGCATATCCTGAATAATATTTACATATTCAATCAATCATACACATGTCACATATGTTCATATGCAAGTTTTGTGTTATTCACTAAGTAAAATGACATATTTTACTGGAATTTAACATTTGGTATATTCACTCTAATGCACTACAGTGAACATCTTGTGCAATTATTTTATTAAGTGAAATGCTTAAGGCCTTGAATGGGCACTTAGCAAATTTGTTAAATTATGTAGATGAGAAAATTTACACAAGGTTTACCATAGAAGTAATACAGTGCAGCTGTCATGAATGAGTGAAGTACCTATCCTTGGTAAGTATTGGATTTTTTAACAAAGGATAGTTAATCTAGCTTGATCACATTTACCATTAGCCTATCATGTAAGTAACTAATTAACAAACAACATAATGGAGAAACTATCTCTGTATAATGCAGATAGGACACAGTTCCAATAATTAAATTAATGCTCCACTACAGTTTTCACTTCAAATAGGTACACACCCACTTTTTTGTAAACAGTTTGCTGTAAACTGGTAAAATAAGACATACATTTTAAAGTATACTTAACCATCTTGAACATTGCTTATTGAATCTACAGAAATAAATGTTCTGAAGGTACACACATACCTGAAGCACACCAACACAGAACTCCATGACAAGGTACATCTTCTGTTTTTCATCATTATACATAACATCGACTAGTTCTATCACATTTTTGTGTCTAAGTATCCGCAACAGTTGTATCTCTCTCTGTACATTCTGTTCACCATTAGGTATTCTTCTTAACTTCCTCTTTTTCAATATTTTTACAGCTCGTCTACATAAAGTCTCTGAGTCGAGCATTTCTTTAACTTTACCATACGAACCCTCCCCCAGCACATCTCCCATTACATACTTTCCTACCATTTTGCATTTTTTCTTCTTGCTTCTATATATTATATCCGCGCTATCGACTCTATGAAAACATAGATTAGTTTGGTCTAAATTAAGATCTAATTCATCGATTTGATCGTTGTCTAGCCATGTCACGGAGTGAGGCTCAGGACTACCATCGAACATGAAATTATCATCGCTCTCTTGTGGTGCAATGATGTTTGATACCTCATATTCCATATTGTCCGTGTCTGGAAGACTTTCACTACTACTGATTTTCCTACACATTCTTGGATCCATTATTTATCAAAACAACACATTTGTAAATCTATGTGCACTGCAAGGCCTTTTGTCATGAGATCATGAAGGCTATATCAAAATAAATTTATTTATTTAAATTACACATGTCTCAAAATTTACACCACTGATAGGAACGAATAACCATATCAAAATTATACTCTTTTTATTTGTGTTATAAAATAAGATGGTAAATAAAATTATGAACGATCGCGCAAACGCTCCATTAGACAGGAACCACAGATAGCAAAATAATTGTTTGTGGAATTTGAAGTTTGTCAAATGTAGTTGCCACAAATTCATGACTCGACTATAACTAAATTTATTTCGATAGTAGAGTAGATATTTTTATGGCTAGTGTACTACGAATAAATAACAGTGTATCATTATAGTTATAGAAAGTATGCCCGGCTACACGTCGAGCTATACAAATCCAGTTTTCGCTGGCCGCTTATTATAATATGGAACGCCCAAGCTTCGAAATACGTAATCAGCTTAAAGCTAACGTGCAGCCTTGGGCGCGAAATTATATTTTTTCTTGGTTCATCATAAATTGTTCGGCTATAAGCTATAATTCTAGGGACATGGAAGTCGAAATTGCGATATTAACAATAACTTATTCACAATTATTGCGCTCAAGAAATGACGGAATTATAAGAATATTAAATGAATAATGACGGAAAGCCAATCACGAACTGATCTGGCATTGGAATTGGAAATGTATAACTTGATCTGTAGCCGCGTGTATGAAATTTTTTTTCGAATTTGTTACAATAAGTCATTTAAATCCTCTCTGATAAAAAAACTTGCAAGGACACGGCGTAAACATTACGTCTACGCCGTAACTATAAGGAAGCGAACAGATTGTTCAAAATAACTGTGCGGGTCTGAAGATGTCCGCAAGTGGTTTAGCAGCGCTGTGGTAAATTTTAATAGAAATAGTCGTTGTTAAGACAATTGGAGTCATGTGTGTTTCGTATTTGACTTTTTTTATGGTAAGTAGTCACCACCGCCCATGGACATCTGAAAAACCAAAGGAGTTGTAGATGCGTCGCCGAGCCTATTTAGGGAAAAGGGAGGGGAAGTAGAAAAGGAGAAGGAAGGGGATTGAGGGAGGAATTGGGCCTCCGGCTCTCTCGCTCACCGAACGAAGCGCAGTAGCGAAACACTACTACTTGGTCTGCTGGGAGAGTGTGGTACTTCCCCGGTCAAGCCGGCCCATTCATGCTGCGAACAACGTGGTACTACCACAACTAATTAATTTCTTTACTAATTCAAATTTTTTGTGTATAAAATGCGATATTACCTGTGCAGCAGTTTGAACGGCTGACTTCAATTTCTTCACCTTCAATTTATTGAACTCATAAGTTTTAGTACAAACTTACTCAGTTTTGAATAAGTTAGGATAGTTCAACATTTTGTAAATTTAATTGGTTTTTGAATATGAAAGTAGCTTTTGGCGGGAGTTTTTTAGGGTTCCGTAGCCAAATGACAAAAAACGGAACCCTTATAGATTCGGTCTGTCCGTCCGTCCATATGTCACAGAATTTTTTCTCTGAAACTATATGAGCTATACTGTTGAAACTTGTTAAGTAGATGTATTCTGTGAACCGCATTAAGATTTTTACACAAAAATAGAAAAAAAAAACAAAAATTGGGGGTTCCCCATACTTAAAACTGAAACTCAAAAATTTTTTTTCATTAAACCCTTGTGAGTTATGTATGGATAGGTCTTCAAAAATTATATTGAGGTTTCTAATATCATTTTTTTCTAAACTGAATAGTTTGCGCGAGGGACACTTCCAAAGTGGTAAAATGTGTATCTGCCCCCCCCCCCCCCTGTAATTACTAAAATAAGAGAATGATAAAACTAAAAAAAAAATATAATGTAAATTACCATGTCAAATCAAATCAAATCAAATCAAATGTTTTTATTTCAAATAAGCTTTTACAAGCGTTTATGAAACGTTATTGACTCTAGTTGCACGGTTCCAAAAGGTTGATCCTATGGAGAAGAATCCGGCAAGAAACTCCATGGACACTCTTTTAAAATAAAAGATGTTACATTATTCACTTTACACTCTGGCGATAACAGGATGTGAGTACATCGGAGGTTTATGTCATAATTAGCCTGAAGTCAGGATTAAAATTAGATAAGGTTCTCAGAATCTGAGAACTCAATGTCAATCTAAAACAGATAACATATGTGAAATAATACACATCATCAAAATATATTAACTATAAACTACTTAGACATAAGTGGCTACAATGTACTCACATTTACAGTTCCTGTATACATAAAGTTCTAGTAAACAATACAAAAGAAAATTGTGAGTGACTAGGTAACCTCAGGATGCCAGGGAGACCACCAGTGCATCAGTATTTTGACACCACACATTTTTATCATCAACATAGTCCTTGATTTTATAATATGCCTTCTTAACAAGAACAGATTTAACATAGTTTTTAAATTTCTTGCCGGTGAGATCGGTGACAGATTTTGGGAGTTTATTGTAAAAACGTACGCAATTTCCTAGAAATGATTTATTTGTTTTAGTTAATCAAAATTGACACTATTTTATATTTATTTCTAGTATTATGGTTGTGAAAGTCGCTATTTATGCTGAAAGTATGCAGATTTTTACGGAGATACATGATGTTTTGAAATATATAAAGTGACGGCAGCGTTAGTATATTGACGTTCTTGAAGACTTCTCTAAGGGAATCGCGAGGGCCCATATTGTAGATTGCGCGGATGGCCCTTTTCTGCAAGATAAAAATAGAATCTACGTCAGCAGCTGATCGCCACAGCAGAATACCGTATGACATAATGCTGTGAAAGTAAGCAAAGTAAACAAGTCTAGCCGTAGCTACGTCAGTAATCTGCCTAATTTTCCTCACTGCATATGCTGCGGAACTTAATCTGCGAGACAGGGCTGAGATGTGAGCACCCCATTGCAACTTACTATCAACCGTAATACCTAAGAAGACAGTTTCATAGATTATATCGAGTTTGAATTAAATTAGTTTCAACTTGTGGGACATTTGGTAACGAAAATTTTAAACATTTTGTTTTGCTGGCATTAAGAAGTAAATTATTAGCAGAGAACCAGTTCGATAGGGATTTTAGGCTTTCATTTACATTAAAGAGATTGCTATCATTCCGTTCGATCTTAAATATAAGTGAAGTATCGTCAGCAAATAGTACTATATTAGATAACTCAGACATCATATAGGGGAGGTCGTTTATATATGCTAAGAAAAGGAAAGGGCCTAAAACAGAGCCCTGTGGAACCCCCATTTTGACTACAGACCCGGAAGATGTGACTCCGTTAATGCCCACTTTTTGGCGCCTCTCAGAAAGATAGGAGGACACAAGCTCCAAAGATAGCCCTCGAATTCCGTAGTGGTCTAGTTTACGGATAAGCGTGTTGTGATCAACGCAATCGAAAGCTTTGGAGAGATCACAGAAGATACCTATGGCATCCTGTGATCCCTCCCAAGCCTCTAAGATATGAGAGACTAGTTTCGAGCCTGCATCAGACGTTGACCTACCCTTCGTGAAGCCAAACTGCTCATTATGTAAAATCTTATTTTCATGAAAATGAGCTATCATTTGATTCAGCATAAGTTTTTCAAATATTTTACTTAAAGCAGGGAGAACAGAAATGGGCCAATAATTACAGGGATCCGCCTTACAGCCTGATTTGAAAATTGGAATGACTTTACTGTGCTTCATTAGGTCTGGAAAGCTTCCCGTCTTAATACAAAGGTTAAATAAATTAGCAAGGGTCGGTGCGATGTCGTCAATAATCGACTTGAGTAATCTAACAGATATGCCCCATAGATCTTCGGTATTTTTCATATTTAAACTATTAAAAACTTTTTTAACCGTGAGGGGAGATACTTGACTAAACTCAAAATTTGGTATTTCTCTATTGAAGAATTTCTTAGCTAGAGATTCTGCTAATAATGAGGACGAATGTAAAGATTTCGTGATCTCGATCGGAATATTAGTGAAGTAATGTTCAAAAGCTTCTGCAACTTCAACTTTGCTTGAAATCACTTCATTGTTAATTTTTAAATTTAGTTCTAGATCCTGTTTATTGTTGTTGCCCCTTTCAGTATTTATTATTTTCCATACTGTTTTAATTTTATTATCGGATTTGTTTATTTGACTACTGATTAGTTTAGATTTTGCTTCAATGCATACTTTTTTAAAACATTTAGAGTAATTCCGGACATACTTATGAAATCCTATGTCAGAGGTTAATGATTTTTCATAATATAGTTTATAAAGCATATCTCTACTTTTCCTGATGCCGTCTGTGGCCCATACATTAAATTTACTATTTTTACGATGTGAAGCCTTTCTAATAGGGCATGACTTGTGTAATGATTCACATATTATATTGTTCAACTTGCTATAATTCGTGTCGGGGTCTTTGGAAGAAAAAACTGTGTTACACAATTGCATTTTTACTAACTCCTGCATAGAACGTAGTTTATTTTCCGTTAGGGATCTAACTGAGATAGTCTTATTAATAAGTGGTATTTTGTTAGTTTCAATAGAGATCAGCTGTCCCATGTGATCTGATCTAACACCGCTAATTAGTGAAGAGTCTTGAACTACACAATTTGAAAAAATATTATCAATACAAGTAATGGAAGTAGCAGTTATCCTAGTGGGTTCGTTAAAAATATGTTTTAAATTAAAAGATTTAACTGTGGACTGGCACATGACCAAAATTCGGTCGCTGTCAAAATTGCCCCAACTGGCACGCGACCGAATTTTGGTCATTTAACATTCGTCTCGGTTTATTCTAATAAGACACGCCAAAACTATATCGATCTTGTTCTAACTTAGAAGATAACATAGAAAAAAGACAAGGTAGGCATTAGAACCCATAACAGACGTTGTTCTAACGAACGTCAGTCCGATATCAACTTCTAAAGTTGCTGGTTTAAAAATGTCTTCGCGGGGTTTTTTGTGCGTCGTATTTGGACTAATAAAATAATATTTTTCATCGAGTGAGTGAGTGTTTAAATGCAGAGAACATGAATTGGTAAATATTAAACAGTTTACAATTGATATATTGTAGTATTGCGAAGTTTTTTAACTGAAATTTTTAATTTCAACAAACAAAGACGGACGTCCGGCAACATCGTAACTTTACATTTTCACTTATTTTGAAATAAAAATACATTAACTATAACGAAATATCAATTGTATCATATCTTAAATATCTAATAGTATTCTTTACTAGTGTTTTATTTGCAATTTATTGATTAAAAAATATAAAATATTGAATTGAATATCGGCCGGCCGGCGAACAGCCAGAATTCGGTTGCTTGCCAGTCCGTATATTTTGGTCAAGGTCAGCGCGGCGGCCATTTTTATTAGTAGGAGTAAGTGCTCGATTAGTATGGATTAGGCTTCCGTGGATTCGATATTTGTTAGAAATAACAAACACAATACTATTTTTTTTTTTTGTTTTGTTTTTACCTCTTAATTTTGAGATATTAATCTCACATTACTTCCTGGAAGAGATAGCTTGATGTGTAGCCGGGCATTAAACATTTTTAGTGCCATTTAAAGAGCAGTAATATTGAGACACATAATTTTTTTTAAGTCGGTAAATTTTATTTATACACATAATATAGTATATAACATAATATAAACAATGTAATTCCATCACATATGGATATTCTAATTCCATTTAACCTCCAAACAATAGGTGTTAAAGTGCAGGTGTGACTGCCCACTGAAGCCTTATCCATACTTACATAGCGTAATTTGACACTTTTTGTCGTAAAATTATCTGGTTTCGTCGTGTTTTGATATTTTATTCTAAAAAGTTTTTGAAAGGCAATATGCCTTTTTCTTGTTTATTTTCACTTAGACACTTCATCTAGTTGCAAAATATAAATTTATATTTAGAATAAATGCAACAGAATTTGAATTGTAGTACAAAGTTTGAGAGGACTACTTTTAACGGAAATTTAATAAAATGTAGAAAAACTTGAAGAAGGTGGCCTGTATACACATATAATAATATGGTTTTCTACTTCAGCACAAGCTATCTCACATATGCGATCAACAGAGCATGAGGTGATGTCTTTTCGTTCTTTGAACTTGTGATTACGGTTACAAAGAATCAAGGTTCCACCACCCGCTGCTGATATTCTGTTGTACGCACTGGCAACCATGAAGTTATTAACATTAAATTGCATTGTGTCAGGTTTCAACCAAGTTTCAGAAAAACATAAAATATCAATGCAAAATTTATCTAACAAGAGTTCAACATCTAAAATTTTGCCAGAAAAGCGATTAATGTTCTGGTGGTACAGAACAACACTATCGGTATGCCTCTCTATTGTCGGATGGGTAAGTTTAAACAGTCTATCACAGTATCATTAGAATAGCTACATAATACTGATTCGTCACTAAAACTATCTAACCTAATCTTTGGTATGTTATCTATCACAGATTGAATATTATAAGCAATCAAAGTAGCCATCAAATGTTTACATTTTCTGGGAAGAAACATACTGGGCCCGTATTATGAAGTTTTAAAAAACCATGCAAGTTCCAGGCAATTCAATTTACGGCCGTAAACTGTCTCGCTAAATTTCGTATTATGACACAAATATAACCGGCCGACTTCTGAATGGATTACTTCTCTATGGCTGGCGTGTAATTTTTGAAAGCGCCGTTCAAAAGCTTGATTATTGTTTTTATCGGTAAGTTACGGTTATTTTTTGAATATCCTTTTGTATTAAAAATCCATAATAAATATAGTTCCTAACCAAATTTAAGTAGAACATAATATTTAACAATAAAAAATAAAAATCAAATAATATTCCTTTAGCTAACCCATATTTACATTACTTTGACGTTTTATATTTCATCTACATTTATGTAGTGAGAATTTAAGTTTTCGAATGACACCCATCAATTTAAGGTAAATGTACCAGTAATGATATACAGACAAAATGGTGAGAAAAACGGCTTTTCATAGAAAAAAAAATATTTTTATTATCATATATAGTAATTTATTGATCTTTCATTTAACTTAAAAAAAAAACATAAAAGTATAAAGTGTTATTGTAAATACTTATACATAACTTTCCAATAGTCTTAAATTGTACGTTTTATTGATCGACAAATTTTTCATTCGCCCGAATAGCTGACAATGTTTTTTTTAAATTTGGTTCCCAATAATTTGACAGTAGGATTCCGTAATAACTTAAGGTAAAAACATACATAATTGTGAATACTAAACACGAGTGTTCTCATAGGCTCATAGTTTCATAGATTTCATTCGCAGATGTCTCTACTATTATTATAAGTAGTCGTGGGGCCAATCAGTGTATAGTTATTTTTATTATAATTAGTAAGGACAAAAATATCAACTTCTGAGATACTATCGATTTACTGGTACATTTACCTTGGCTGATATGGCGGGAATTGAATACGTAGGTATGCAATTTCGTAATACATTTACATTATTTTAAAGTAAATTAATTATATTACTTATGGCGTAAGTATTTTTTAGATGTTTTGTGTGTTTGTTTTATGTATGTGAGTCATTTACTTTTCATTTCACGTTATTTAGTCCGGGAAGCGAAACTACTACAAATCGTTGGCGGCGAGTAACATTAACACAATTGAGAGAGTTTTTTAAAATCCCTACACCCCTACAGTGGAGACTGATGAAAACCACATTGAACGTTGAAAGGCACTTGCCGTATTTATTCAGATAAAAACACTGGATCATTAGCGAATCACTCCGTATCGTTATTCGTTCTTCAAGTCTTCACCACTCATTGTCCGCTACAATGCCCATGAGGAAATTGGTATCGATTTTAATAAAACCGCTACAATGATTCCTTGAATTCTCAAGGACAAGGTGCTGTGAAGAGTTGCAGGGAATGTTCTAAACTTAGAATGTGAATGTATTTCGCTCTCTAGACATTCAGACACTTCCAATTCGTCACTCATGATTAATATATTTACTTTAAATTCGCAATAAACCTTAAACAATTCAGTTTACGTATCAATAAAGCAGCTTAAACTGAATGATTTTATTTGTCAGTTCTTGACATTTGAAACGGAAAATTGAATGTCAAATAAGCGCTCGTAATACGACTATTGCCAGCCAGTCAGCAAAGTCGGGCAGAAGTCGGCTTGAAGTGTCACGTGGCCTCTGACTGGCTGGATATTGTGTTCATAATACGAATTTGCAAGGCAGTTCAATTCACGGCGTAAACTGCTTGGCAATAAGAGCTCATAATACGCCCCCAGCAGTTAATTGAAAGCCACTGACAAACTTGTTTGTGTCAAAATACAACAATTTGTCACCATGACGACATGTCAACATATAAATAATATTGTTTAATTTATGTACATAGTCATTTTCCTTATCAGATAACAGGTGGGAGTAAGGCAGAGCACAAATCATAATTTTTCCCACATTCAAATTTAATAAGGTGGAGATACCATTTATAATATCATTTTTTTTAACCCCAATACTGTTTCCTATCAATAAAACAATATGTGAGTGACTATTTATATCTGAATATGTAAACTTTCAACGAAAATTGGTTTGAAAGAGATCTAATAAGTAGTTTTTTTAATACGTCATAAATCGTTATGGCACGGAACCCTCCGTGCGCGAGTCCGACTCGCACTTGGCCGGTATTTTTTATATAATTATACTTTTAATAATGTTTCGACCTACAGACTAGAACCCCCGAATTTTAATAAACATACCCCGAATATTCCCCGAAGGTTACGCATGTTCTTAAGAACACCCACAATTTACCAGTATGTTTAGGTTCCATTTAGTGGAGGACGAGCCTATCACTATTAACTGGGCTCAAATCCTGACTCAGAGCTGCTACTGATAATTTCATAGGAAAGCTCTATAACACTTTGCTCAACCTAGGAATCGAACCCACGACCTGTACTCTAGCAGTCGCGCTTAAGACCACTAGAATAATTAATATATATTTTTTTTTATATAGCTCGGACACGTAGGCTAGATAACACAATAACTTAAAACAGCCAGACAGAAATAATGAAATTTTATACACTTTATTATTGGAAAATAAATAGAAGATTTTGATATGATTAGGTAAACAATATATTTCGTAACATAATAAATTACAATGATTTAAATAGTCATATTATTTCTCAAACATAACAATCGTCAATAGATGCGTCATTAACTTGTACCTATTTTAATAGGTTTAATATAAGATTAGTTATAAGAAAAATTAAATACAGATATTCTTATCGTGGTTATTCAGTTTTAGTATTTAACTTTTTGTTCATTCATCTCTTTTTTGAGAATAGCAAGACGCGTCAGGCACGCGTCACGCCAGGCGCGTCTCTCTTGCAACTTTTCCAAAGGTACCATCTTGTTCAGTTGTTCGCAAATAGTTTCAGCACTCTTGCTCGTTGTCATTCGTGGAACTTCTCCCATTGTTTTGCTGACGTTGTAAATGGTGTCGCCGTATCTAAAAAGTATATATTTTTTACTTATATGGTAAATTTAAGTATCAGGCTTAACAAATTACTTTCATATAAATATTATTTTCGCCAGTAACTCCACGCATAATGAAAAGTGAAGACAATTTCAACTTGTTTTCGCTACTTTTAAAGTGTTAGTAGGTATATTCAAATGAAATTTTAAATGTTGTTATTATTTCCTATCACTAACCTCTCGATATAGGACTTCATGCCTTCCGCATTCAAGTGTGCAGTTTCCAAGGATCCAAGAAAAGCGTATCTCATTCCTAGGCCTTCAGAGATGACCTTATCGATGTCCTCTACGTTCACGATTTTGTTGTCGACCAAGCGCCAAACTTCGTCCAAGATCGCATACCTGTATAATAACATTTATTTAGAATTTTAAATAAGTTTTTTAAATAAAATTTAACATAACATATAACATACCATCACACCAGTATTCCCCGAAGGGTTAGGCAGAGGTATACTAATGTACACCCACATTTCGCCGGTATGTTTAGGTCCCATGTAATAGGGGGCAAGCCTATTGCCATTAACCGGGCACAAATCCAGACTCCGAGCTTCTAGTGGGAATTTCACAGAAAAACCCAATAACACTTTGCTGGACCTGGGGATCGAACCCAGGACCTCTAGCAAAGCAGTCGCGCTCAGGACCACTAGACTAATGAGGCAGTCTATAAATTTTTATGGAATTAAAGTCTGTCCTAGTTCTACTTTCATGAAAAATAGTTTCTTTGGTTGGAGTTAGTGCATGCTTATTATAATTATAACAGTACTTACTGAATACGATTGAGCACAAATCCGTCAATCTCACGACTAAGAGAGACAGGCTCTTGTCCGATTTCTAACATGATCTCTCTTGTCTTTTCACACACATCTTTCCTGGTCCAAGGCGCAGGGACAATCTCCACAAGAGGCACGTAGTACGGTGGGTTCACCGGATGGGACACGATAACCTAGAAAAGTTTTAATGATAAATATATACACTTAATCAACTAATTATCCAAAGTAATACCCCTTTGCATATGGGTGTTGACTTAGCTAACGCGGAGTGAAATCATTATGTTTAGTTATTCAGCGTGTCTACCTGCTACCAGTTAACGGACTACTTTCTAACTGTCCACAGGGTGACTACGCAAAGTCTACGAAGTGACTACGCGATGACTACGCACAGTCTACAAGGCGACTACGCAGAGTCTACGAAGCGACTACGCAGAGTCTACGAAGCGACTACGCAGAATCTACGAAGCGACTACGCAAAGTCTACGAAGCAATAACGCAATAGTAGTTATTACGTTATTGCTCGCTGCGACTACGTTCGATAAACTCCTACGCTGAATAAACGCACAATACGAATAGACCAAAGATTATAATAATATATAGGGAAAAGAGAGCCCTCTCGCACCTATTCTTGCCAATACATTTCGAAGCGCCATCTGAAAGTTGCCCCCGACAATTATATTCGTGACTATAGATAGGTACAGTGCGTTCACAGTTATTTTACCTCTAGCTGTTAGGTTGGCCAATATGAGCGTTATGTTGCCATATTAAGCTTCTATGACTCCCTTATATGAAATGGATAAATCTTTCGGTACCTATTGGTAATTGAAATAATATCTGCCAATTTTTTTAGTTCATAATTCTGTAAGGAATGTTTGTAATAAAATTTGGTTACCAATGTTTAAATTATGCTCGATTTGAAAAACAAAAGTAAAGTTTCGATCATAATTACGTGATATATTAATTATTAAATAAAAATTAAAAAACAGCAATTTGTATTAAAATTTAATATTTATTTTGAATAAGCATGTTCCACGCGTATAGCCAATGGTGAAGTATCACAATCGGATGAATCTTCGTAACTGCTGTCAGATTCTGTATCAGACTCATCGTTTAATTCTATTATGAACCTGTCAATTTCGGCGTCCATACACCCATCTCTTTCAAAGAGCTTGTCTTCAATGTGGCGCACATGTTCGCATTGTTTTTGCCAATCTTCTGCAGTTATAGTTCCAAAAGCTTCCTCTGTTAAATTAACAATGTTAGTTGTTTCTTGTCCTACGTTTTTACTAGCTACTCGCCTTTTGACGAGACTCCACATAAATTCAATTGCGTTTAACTCACAGTGGTATGGCGGTAATCTAGCCACTTTGTGGCCATGAGCTTGAAGCATTTGATCAGCTTCATATATTGGAGCTTCTTTATGTTCTTTTATAATCTCATAGAGTTGAGCTTTTACCATAGTAGGCAGATAAGATAAACCCTTACTTGTGATCCAGCTTTGCATTTCTGCTTTAGTAGAGCTTAATGTTGGTGCCTTGTTTAACTTCACCGTATGATACGGGGCATTATCCATAACTACTAAACTGTTAGCCGGTAAGTTAGGAATAAGTTTTTCCTGAAGCCATTTCATAAAATTTGTTCTGTTCATGTCATCATGGTAGTCACCTGATTTCGACTGGGATTTGAATATTAATAAAGCATTTGGTATAAACCCCATTTCACCACCCGCATGAACAATTATCCATCGCGCCCCAGCAGAATCGTTTTTTAGGACACCTTCTTCATTTTCAATTTGCCAGCATTTATTCACTGTGTAGGACGCGTGAATGTAAGTCTCATCCAGAAATACTACAGGCCTACCTTCGTCACGATTTTGTTTCAAAATAGTTAGGTATCTGTATCTCCAGGCTACAATATCATGCCTTTCCATAAGTAACTTCCTTTTTGACCCACATTTTTTAAATCGAAATCCGAATCGATTTGTCGGATAATTTTCCACAACGTAGTACGACCTCCAGGAAAATTTATATCAACTTTTAACTCTGCTAAAAGTTTCCCCAAAGTCGGTACCTCCTTTCTAACGGTATACATTTCATGAATTTTATTTCGAACTGCACACCGATCAAAATCATCAAGTTTAATTTTCTTTTCTTGAATGCGTTTTTTTCTTGGCGTGGAAATTTTTTGTGATGTGGAAGCAGCAACTTCGCCCTCTTTGGTAATAGTCCTGAAACTATTCAGGTTATTCCTGAAACAAGAAAAAACCTTATTTGATAGCCGACAGCCAACAAAAAGTCGACATAAAACTATAACATACATCAAATACTTCAGATACACAAATAGTTGTTGCACCTTGTTGTGTCAGCAAATCATAGATGACGTGACAGTAATACATGTACTTCTGGTGGTCACATTAGAACATTCTAGTTTCCCGTAATATTGCGTAAAATCTTAGAGACTGGTAACCCTATTTTACATACCTGTCATGGCGGCCACTCGTTGACGAACATTTCCAAATGGAATTAAAGGAGCATTTTTGTCTTTTTCTCTTTCACAAAAGTCACGCACTGATAAAACAATATTCCTTCCGCTACTTTGAATCCTTTTCGGCATGTTAACAGACAAAATATCACAATTATTAAAGAAAAACAGTAGGAGCTTCACAGGATGACTCGACGGTAATGCCAACATAAAGAAAACATTGAATGACGTCTGTCAGAGGTAAAATAACTGTGAATGGACTGTATATATACTTTAAGTATGTATATTATACTATAATGAAGTTTTAGTTTACTTAAGTTATCTTAAGTTTCCTTGGTTGCAGTTTAGTTTTAGAATTAATAATATAGTGGAAAGATATTGTTTTCTGCAAATATATTCAATACACGACAAGAGCCCACCATAATATTAATTCTAAAGCAAAGTGCGTCCGCGCAATAAACAACAACCACCATGTCCACCATTTTGTAAATATGACATTTGTCACATGATTAAACTATCAGTTCAGGGTTGCCATTTAGGTGATAGAAAATTGCCTTTG
The DNA here is from genome assembly GCA_958496365.1 of Subacronicta megacephala. NCBI lineage: Eukaryota > Metazoa > Arthropoda > Insecta > Lepidoptera > Noctuidae > Subacronicta > Subacronicta megacephala. The sequence continues at coordinate 6,544,336 of OY292518.1, forward strand.
TCTTTTTACATATTTTCGTCAACATTGGATTTCCAAAGATTTTCTTTTCAGATCCAAAATCATTTAACACACAAGCATCACTTGCAAGTATGAAATTATGAAGATTTATTCAATTCGATATAGAATTATATTAATTATCTTTATATAAAGATTCGATTACCCCAAAATACGTTCCAAGAGCTAAAACTTTTTACCACAAATTGGGAAAGAGCCGGTATATATGACAACTCTACATCAGTAGACCATGCCAGATCAGAAATATGGTGTCACTTCTTTGTAATAAGAAAATATTCACATATTTAATCTAAGCATATTATGCTTGCAAATATTTAAATGTTATGGATGTAATTAATGATTAATTTAATTTAATTATTTATATTATTACTCTGGTAATACTGAACTGCCGGTCGCCTATCCTGACATCTGTTGGCATTTTTGTCAACTTTTTACTATCAACTTTTCGGGGGCATCTAGCAGATGGCTGTTCTATCTTTGCAAATTGATGAATGTATGAAACTGTCCCCCCGCTGGAATAGACCCTACATAAAGACAAACAACGTGAAATGCATAGGTAATAAAATATATATACCTGTTACACATATATATGATGTAATTATGCTTGAAAAAAACTGTACTTATGAGGAAAACAGTCGCCACAGTCGTACAATTTAATACCGATAAAGATGTACTACAAATAAATACGAATTTTCAAGCTTGTGACTCATAACAAGTAACAAGGTAGTATGTTTTATTTTAACGATAACATGACCTCCGATTGAAAGTAAACATTTCAGAAATGTAGAGCAAATGTGTTTAACTTGTGACTAACAAAACTAAAAAAGCAAGGATAATTGTGCTAAAGACCCTAAATTAATTCAGTGGTTTTTTTTAATACCTGTGCCTTGTGTTTCATTTGTTCAGAGAACAAAGATGGCAATGTGGTGCTTGTTGAACTAGAAAGAATAGTTTTGTCATCGACCACTTTGTCCAAGTCTAAATAAACTTTCTTTTTCAATTCGAGGCTTTCCGGGACACATTCCTGGACAAAGGTAGCACCTTTGACCACAGTTGCTAAATCCGTAGTTCCTGAAACAAAAAAACAAATAGTCTACATCGTACCAGGTAGATCTCGTTTTACTTTTAATTAAATATGCAGCGTAGCCTCCTCCCCCAGCCTCTGCAGTAAAAGTGATACACATATTTTCATTATGAATCAATTTTCCGTCCCATTAGGGTACGGGAGAGATTCTCTCTTCCAGGAATATATCTATTTGGTACAGTCGCCAGCAGGTCAAGGTATACAAAATTGTCAAATTTCTCCAAATGATTTTAAACCTTAGATTGTTGAAGATAAAGTTCAAACTCAACTGAGAAAATTTGACATTTTGTGGTAACTTGATGTGCTGGCCACCTTACTATAATATTAAAAAGATTTATTTGGTTGTAAATGAAACTATTAAACCGATTTGAAGAATTCTTGCACTATTAGAAAGCTTCATTATTTCCGATCAACCTAGGTTATTTATTACCCCGCGGGATAACTGTGGGCAATGCCGTGGACGCCTCTCTATTACTTATTATAAAGTGAAACGTTCTGTTACGATAAGTATGTCATTAGATTACACTTTATAATAGGTAGGTACTAAGTAGGTAGTGCCAAATCGAAGTAGGTACCCTTGACATAATTTCTTTTACCATTTCTATTAACAATGGCGTGCCGGTAATGTTATCTTAGCTATACATTATAAATAACACAATAGGTATCAGTTTAGGTTGTTATTTCTGTTGTAGCCACTTCACGTTTATCTAAACTTTACAGACTCAGTTATGAGCATAATTCTCTTGAAAAGTTTTAATAGCTAATAGTATTGCTTATCACAATGGGATAGTTGTTAGTTGTCTACTTATTTCGTTATCAACTCATTACGTTGATGAATCATAGAACGAGACACAGTTTGCTTTTATTAAGTATTCATGTTTCATAGTACAGTGGTTGTATAATGACGTCCCTAAAAGATATATTTTCTAAGTTAGATACATAGAAAAGTTTTAAATTGATATTATCAAGATCGAATATGATAATTTTATGCGTATCTGTTGTGTGAAATTCCTAGTTAGGGAAACATAATCATAATTATACCTACTATTTAGTGATGTAGTAAAATACATAAGTACAGATAATTTCCCAACTAAGTATTTGAGGTGCGACCGGGTATCGCTCTTTTAAATTATTGGCTTTTCCTATAAATTTTCCAAAACTTACCCTTAATACACTTGAACTGTATATCAGCATTCAGCTTCCCGCGTAACAAACCATCTTTCTCGAGCTTTTCAAGCTGCACTTTGATATCAGCAAGTGCATCACTTACTTGCTGTGGAATGATGTCAAATATTGTCACTTGGTACCCCACAGACGCGAACAGCATAGCCCATGAACGACCAATAAGGCCACTGAAAAATAAAATTTTACAATAAAACATTTTAAATCTTATGTAGTTTTATATTTAGAATAATTATGTACGGTCGACAAAATAGTTAAGTATACTTCAGTGAACAACATCTGCGTCTCTCTTGACTACATTGCATTACAAATAGGTTATTATTCGCTACTAGAGTTTGGAATGTAGGCAACTAACTACTCCTTTTTTTCACGTCCTTTTTTTCAACAACATTCTTTGCAATGTAAATAAATATCGCATCTCAGATCTTGTTCTAATATATACTTACTTTAGTTATAACAACAGTAACATATCAAAAGTAAATTAACCTTTCTGTGAACTTAATGATAACGTTATCATTAAATAATAAACCTATCATAATAACGAATCAAAGTTTGTCCGTTACTTCGTAGATATTTACGGGAACTTACGAGGGATTGACAAACTTATAGCAAAAAATGTCTCACTAACATGTAAGAGATGAAAAACAATACATACATGCATTAATTGTATGTACAGACAGCAAAAGAGTTAGGTATACAGGCAGCTAGCTATATTATGTGTTTTGACAAAGTTTGTATAATAGCTATATCGCGGAATACCTACGTGTCAAAATGGTCGTTTTGTTAGCAGCCTTCATATGACACGCTTTGGCGTATAATTATTAATATCAGGAAGATAGATGTTCGGTAGCTGCCTGTTTACCTAACTCTATTGTTGACTGTACTTACATCAAGTAATACAATTTTATTGTATGTACGTTCAACCGAGTATTTTAATTTATTTTTTAATCAACTATTCATGAACATAAACATACAAACACGCTTATATTCCCCGAAGATGTACCGCAGAGCTGTACAACCCATTACTGGGCAAATCCATACACTGAGCTGTTATTGAAAATTTCAAAAAAGAACTCTATAATACTTTCCTAGTAGTTTAGTAGTTGTGCATAGAACCGCAAGACTAATGAGGCATTTACTATTTCACGAGCCTTTCTCTTAACTTGTTCGATCGCTGTTATTGAATACCCTATTATATACTAGCATATAGTGTAGATATTTTACTTGCAAAATGGAGATGATTAGGTAAAACATAAAATAAATTCACATATACAATAACATGCCTGTATTTCCAAATAAATCAATGATGCACAAATTTACACCCACAGTTCTCCGGTATGTTTAGGTACAATGTAATAGGGGGCGAGCCTACCGCTTGTATTTCCTGACAAATCAAACTCGGAGCTGATACTGAGAATTTCATAGACACTGCTCAACCTGTGTATCGAATCAGGTCCTCTAACTAAGCAGTCGCGTTTACGGCCACTAGCACAATGAGGTACCTAGTTAATCACATTCAAATATATTTTTATAAAGTGCTTTAAAAAGTGGTTATTGATATTATTTTATAGTATAACATACAACCTTACAAATTACGTAATTACGATACAAAATTTTACTGGATACCTACTAATTGGGCAAGTGGAGGAAGCAATTCTTCCACTGAAACTAAGATACAATACAAAGTAACATTGCTAGCAAATAGACAATCTCTAAACGATTACGTTGATAGTGGATTCCATTTAAATTAAGATAATGTACAAGTAATTTCTCTTTTAATTCAACAAATGAAAGCGAAAGGCAATTTTTTAGGTTGAGAAGAACTTTCAATACTGCACAAAATCGTACCTCTTATAACACTATTTTATATACACGGTGTTTAATATACTTACCTACAATGAAATTATCGTTATAATAATAATATATGTAACCACTAGAATATAATAAAATGAATCTCACCTGCCGACAATGCCAACTTTTTCAGTTTTAACGGAGGCCATGGCGCTGTGTTCCTTGCGTCACGACACACAACTAGTGAATGACATGATCAAGCGCCGCTCAATGCTTAAAAACACAACAAGTTATCGCTACTAATACAAGGTTAGTCATTAACTTTGCACTTCTTACGAGTGTACCCGAATATACGTGAAACATAAATATTTATAGGTATATAAAAATGAATCTCTATTTCCCTTGGTCACGCTATACATATATGTGAGCGTGTGTTTATGTAGGGTAACTTTGTAATGAAGGGGTGAATAAGTGATGTGTGTGTCATTCGATTTCATTACATTTTTTTTTAAAGTTTTCATATATAATTTGCAGGAGGTTTTTACGGAAACAAAAAAATTTTTAATTCTCATTCATTCTAAGTAATTTAAACTTACCTCTCAGAAGTATATCAATATGTTTTACGTCATTCATAGTCAGCTCGGGTGATTATGATAACCAACAACGAACTTACACATAGGTATAGTATTAATAAGATAAAACGAGACCCGAACTCTGTATATACATACCTACACATACCATCATGCCTGTATTCCCCGAAGGGTTAGGCAGAGGTGTACTAATGTACACCCACATTTCGAAGGGAAGGTTTAGGTCCCATGTAATAGGGGGCGAGCCTATTGCCATTAAACGGGCACAAATCCAGACTCCGAGCTGCTACTGGCAATTTCATAGAAAAACCCAATAGCACTTTGCTTGACCTGGGAATCGAACCCAGGACCTCTAGCGTAGCAGTCGCTCTTGGGACCACTAGACTAACGAGGCAGTCTCTGTATATAACTCTGTATATTTAATTACTTTATTGCTAATGACCTTAGGAGTTACATAATTTGTACTCTTATCGTAAAATAACTAACAAAAACAATATAAGAATAATTTTGACAATACATATTACCATGTTAACTTCGTAACAAGGTCTAAAAGACCCCTGTGTCTAGGCTTATTAAGTCGACATAGTATGGTCGAACAGACATGGCACATAGGTACGAGGTCGACATACTCGTAGTATGGCACGATCGATCCAGGTGAACTGCGCTCCCGTAAATTATAAGACGAAGTGTTTTCATAGTCATGATACATATATTTACTTACAGAGAATTATCAAATAAATCTGAGAGAAGTGAATTGTGATAATCAATAGCATGCTAGTTAATACTTCTACGAGTAGATAAACAATATCATTAAATTTTATCGATGTCGTCTAAATCACTAAACTAAAACTAGTAACAACAACTAAGGCACTTAACAGAGTATCGTGATTGCTACATCTTCCCCATACCATGGAGTGTTTATCAACCAATAATACTTCTGTATCCATTAGATACCTAATTCACGAAGTGCTGTTTGAGAACTGTATCAGTTACAAATGCAAGTGTTTTATGTCATAAATATAACAACACTGTAAGATTGCGATAACGATCGCTCTCATGTAATCTATTTTAAACAGGCATTTGTCACGAAAGTAACTTCCAACAACAATTTTAGTTGTAGTTCAGTTTATTCTTGATATACGATATCTTTTAAGATTCAAACATTCATGAAAGAGTTACAGACTGACTTATTAGTCTAGTGGTTCTAAGCGCAACTGCTACGCTAGAGGTCCTGGGTTCGATCCTCAGGTCGAGCAAAGTGTTATTGGGTTTTTCTATGAAATTCTCAGTAGGGAGTCTGGATTTTTGCCAGGTTAATGGCAATATGCTCGCCCCCTGTTACATGGGCCCTAAAAATACCGGCGAAATGTTTGTGTACAATTTTTACGTCATTCATAGTCAACTGGGGTGATTATGATAACCAACAACCAACTTACACATAGGTATAGTACTAATAAGATAAAATGAGACCCGAACTCTGTATATTTAATTACTTTATTGCTAATGACCTTAGGAGTTACATAATTTGTACTCTTATCGTAAAATAACTAACAAAAACAATATAAGAATAATTTTGATAATACATATTAACATGTTATCTTCGTAACAAGGTCTAATTGACCCCTGTGTCTAGGCTGATTAAGTCGACATAGTATGGTCGAACTGACCCTGGCACGATCGATCAGGTGAACTGCGCTCCTACAAATTCTAGGACGAAGTTTTTTCTATAGTCATAATAATATAGTAGGAGTGATTTAAAATCAATCTGGGGTCTATCAATAGCATGCCACTACTTCTACAAGTTGATAAACAATATAATTAAAGTTATCGATGTCATCTAAATCACCAAAATAAAACATCACGATTGCATCATCTTCGCCATACCATGGAGAGTTTATCAACCAATAATACTTCTGTTTCCATTACATACCTAATTAACGAAGTGCTGTTAGAGAACTTTATCAGTTCAAAATGTTAAAAACTCTGTTAAACATGTCTATTGGCGGAAACTTTACAACACTGTAGCATTTCGATAAAATAGGCATTTGTCACGAAAGTAACTTCCAACAGCAATTGTAGTTGTAGTGATTAATCTTTCTTACTAACTATTAGGTACTATATATTACAAACATTCGTGAATAGGTTACAAACATTAAATCCTCAAAAACATTTTAGTCTGTGTTCTACGTATATAACATGTAAAAACAGCATTGTGCTTTTCTCTAGTTCAGCAATTGTTTATCGCATAGTGTAGGATTGTTTTACCTAAATGCTACATGAAAATCCTGCAAACGCTATTGTCATGGTTAGAACACCGTTACAACTGAACATTATTGACAAGTAGTTCCTTCAATAGCTTGGGTGGTATCGATACTAAATATCCTGTAGTTGATCTCATTAGGGTCTAACGTCTTGTAGAGGAAGCGGGGTAGTTTGTCTGTAAGCAACCACATAGTGCCTTCATTGTCCACCTGAAATTAAAAGATTAAATGATTAAATTTTAATCATGTTTCTAAAAAACAGCCAAGTAGTTAAGTGATTATTTTTCTTTGAAATTTTTACGCTCATTAGTCGAAAATAAATTCATATGGGACAGAGCCAGGAGGTAAATGTAGTAGGTACTTTTATATTATTTAGACTTGACTAAGAAGGCACTTTCTATTCAATATTTGAAGCGCTGGTGGTCATTGCTCTCTTTAACTAATATATATACGTACGTCACTTTATCGAAAATAGATACTCGAAATATGATCACAAATACGACATAAGAGCAGCTTACCTTCAAGTCATTAGGAAACTCGTAAAGCTTTGGGTCAGTGATGATCAGTGGATTGTTATCAATTGTGTATGGCTTGTTAGAGTTCCAGCAAGCAACTCCGTCTCGGTTAACCTGAAAAAACGATTTAGAAGTGTTGGTAGTAAACATTTTTTATTTTAGCAGTCACTTTATACATTCTATTGTTAGTTTAAACCCTGGGCGAAGGTTAAGAATGCAGCCGGCGGCGGTCCTTTATATAAACCAATATAATGTAGATGAAAAAAAAAAATGTCAACCGCGGTGAAGGTTTGCCATTCGATATTATTGTTATAGCGAAGGTTACCTTATGTTGTTTTGCATTTATTTCTTATAAACCAATATAGCCTACTGCAAATATTCAAACGCAGGCCTTGCTATCGCGATCCATTTGTCAATACATAATTTAATTTGCATTGATGGTTGATATTACCATCATAAATAAATCGACTGCCTCGTGAATCTAGTGGTTCCAATGGCGACTGCTGCGCTAGATGTATTGGGTTCGATCCCCAAGTCGAGCAAAGTGTTATTGGGTTTTTCTATGAAATTCTCAGTAGCAGCTCGGAGTCTGGATTTGTGCCCGGAGATTGGCAATAGGCTCGCCCCCTATTACATGGGACCTAAACATACCGGCAAACTGTGGGTGTACATTAAGTACACCTCTGCCTAACCCTTCGGGGAATACAGGCGTGATAGTATGTTATGTTATGTTATAGATGAAACGAACCTATAGTATCTTTGTACCTAAATAAATGCAAATTAGTTTACCTGTGTATAAAATAACACGTTTGTCTTGGGATCGTAGTAGCTGGCGGACGATTGGGTGCCCTCGCCTCTGTCACCTAAGAGCTGCAAAATTTAAGGAAAATACAAATCAACATATATTATATTACAGCAACAGAAAACTTTATTTCTCGTACGGTTGTAAGCGAAATAATATATTCTATTTATTTTGCACTTCATCTATTAAGTACAATACATTTATTTTTAAGAAACGAAACAACCTATTATAATGTGTCTTTATAAATATAAAAAGCTAAAAATTAGTTACTTCGCAAGCCAATTAAGTATGGGGCCATGCACGATATTTATAGAAAACAATAGACTGTGTTTTATCTGGTATTTTCTTGATTGACGGATAAACATAATATGAATGTATTTGAAACTGCTGGGCCAACGTGACTGAATTGTTACATTATATCTTGCTAATAAAGTATTCATAGTAAGCGTGGGACAAACGGTAATAAGTTAGTATTCAAACCTTGAAGTCGTGGAATGCTTCGGTCTTGTCGATATGCTTGTAATTGCGTAGCAACTCCGTGGACACACAGAACTCTTTGGTGCTGGAGAATGCGTGAAAGAACATTGTCCTATACCTGTGATAAACAAAACAATTCGCCATTGTGAATTCATATTTAGCAATTACAACTTACTTAATTAGGACCTAGATACATTTATTAACAATGCACCGTCAATCGACCTCGGTTTCAAGATCTTTTTTATTTATTTGAGGCCAGTGTCGAAAGTCATGTCGTGTGTGGATTTTTTTGCACAAGTCTTCACAGTGTTATAAGACCATTTAGAAAAATTACCCATTACGTTAACCTAAATATAATAAAATGCAATTTCTACAGGAAGCACTTATTCCTGTACTCGTACAAGTAGATTATAGGTATGATAATATTAAGTTATTATAATGTACCATGTACAATGCAAAAAAAAGTTAATTAATTTCTACTGCCTCATTCGTGTAGTGGTCCTCAGCGCGACTGCTACGCTAGAGGTCCTGGGTTCTATCCCCAGGTCGAGCAAAGTGCTATTGTGTTTTTCTATGAAATTCTCAGTAGCAGCTCGGAGTCTGGATTTCTTCTGGATTCTGCGTTAAATGTGTCCCTATTACATGGGACATAAACATACCGGTGAAGTCTGGGTGTAGGTACACCTTTACCTTACCCTTCGGAGAATACAGGCGTGATAGTATTCGTATTAGTTTAATTTCTACTGCAAAATTAAGTTAATTGTAATGCCTTTAGTCTTTGGTCATCATAAAATAAGTTTGACTAACCCATCCTCCCTAGGTTCTGATAGTGCCAATGCAAACACACCATCGGTCCACTGGAACTCAATACCGCTCACGTTGTACGACCCCGATAGAGGTTCAAAGTAAAAGTAGTGATGTGAAATACGCCATGAGTCATCTTGTTTCAGGCTGTACACTACCACTCCGTAGCCACCCAAGTCAGGAACATACGCGTATGCGTCGTCGCAAGTGTCTTTATTCACGTCCACAACCTGAAATACCAGATAGAAATCTGAATTTACCTAAATAATCTGAAATATAGGTACCAAATAAATGCAATATGTATGTACTTTTTATGCCAAGTCTACTTTTGCTATTGGCTGAATTGGTTATAAAAAATGTATTTGACATTTTACTACAATTTTATCATAATTTCTTTTAGATAACTGCCTGCCTCGTGAGTGTCGTGGTCCCAATCGAGACTGCTACGCTAGAGATCTTGAGTTCGATCCCCAGGTCGAGCAAAGTGTTATTGGGTTTTTCTATGAAATTCTCAGTAGCAGCTCGGAGTCTGGATTTGTGTCCGGTGAGTGGCAATAGGCTCGCCGGTAGGTTTAGGTCCCATGTAATAACATGGGACCTAAACATACCGGCGAACTGTGGGTGTACATTAAGTACACCTCTGCCTTACCCTTCGGGGAATAAACGCGTGAGGGTATGTATATATGTATGTATTCTTTTAGATAAATTCTAAGTACCTAAAGTCTAAAGTTAAATTCGAAACATAATAAAATTACGACTTTCATTGTAAAACACTCATCGTTAACCGGTCTTAAATTATGCAATGTTGTCTTATTACTTATTTTGTCGTATTAGGTATCTTTGTAGGATCTCATGTTTTTTTCTTGATTCAAACATAGTGATACTTAATGTTTTGTACTTACTAAATATTAATCTTTAATTTAATCAAACGAATAACCACAAATAACAGATATACATTATTGTATTCAATAGGTTACGTATAAGGTACGGTATACGCACGGAAGAGATAAATTATTTATCTCTTCCGTGGGTATACGTTTTCCGGGACCTTTTAATATTAACGAAATAATCATACCTAAGTATAGATATTAAGGTATTCCTGCAGTATTTCTCTGATAAATGTTCTTATGTTTAAATAATTACCAAAAAAAAAAGTTTTACTTACAATGTTAGCGAAGAAAGAATCTTCTTTTAGGTCACCAGCCTTGCATTGATAACGATGGATCAGCTGGTCAGTCTTCAAATCGAAGATAGCTATCGATGGCCCATTGACTTGATTTCCAATACCTAAAATATAAATTAGCATATTATACTGCCAGACAATATTCTTCATGGCAGTGACTTTCAAAGGTATAGTGATAAAAGCGAGGGGATTTGGTTTAAATTGATAAATGTTCAGTAAGAGTTCGGAGTTTGAATCTGACCCTCCACCTCCTATTACATTGGACTTAAATATACCGGCGAGCTATGGGTAGGCATACATATTATTACACCTCTACATAACCCATTGGGGAATATAGGTATATATGCGATGTTGTAGTATGAATATAATTTTGTGGCATTACTTTAGGGCACTGGACTATAAATAGATTAAAAAATTATTAGATGTAAGGAACGCATGATATTATAAGTACATATAATTATAATTACATTATGTATTAATATTACGTTGGGATATACAGATAGGTAGTAAAATTTAATGTGGTTTCGAAGCCATGATGGCAGTCACGACCTGATCTAGATTCCTGTATAATAAATAATCACTTGTTTAATTCAATGCTTCCACTTATCCGAACAGGCTACTTACCTACCTCGTATTTCTATTCTATTATTATTATGTTCTGATGTCAAAACGAAGCAACGCTTTTCTGATTTCGTGATTTCATAATCGATCGATTATAGTGATTAATTACTACAAATTAATAATCATAATTGTAGTGAAACTATTTTGATTTGACTTTATTATTGCTAAGGCTAAACGTTTAGCATAGGGCGGCTAATTCATTTTTTTTTTTCAAGTGCAAAGTGATAAAGCTTGGCGTGCCTTAGGTACATGCTGGTGTTGGGTCGCGGTTAAGAAATATTTACTGTGCCCCGGGGTTCCTGATTTTACCCGATGGCTACAAAACTTTGCAGGATCACTCGCTGTAAATTTAATCAAAATCGGTCCAACCGTTTTGGAGTTCATAGGAAACATACACATATTGATTTTTATATGTACTTATAGATACTTAGATAGATGAACGTCTTTACTAAGGCATGAACTATAATTGGACCTGAGTGACATTGCGGGTATATCTGAATGTCATATCCACCTTGACTAAAATAATTAATATCATCATTTTTGTTTGGTAAAATGAGCAAAGCGCCTACAAAGTGCATTATTAGCAGTTTGGCGATAACAGTATGTTATATATTATTTAGTACGTGCATTCGTACTACCGTTTTAGCATGCAATAAAGTGATAATATTATTTTGTTCCGATTTGAAAGATAATGCAGCCAGTGAAATAACTGGGCAAATGAGATCTCAAGATGAAAACGTGTCATTGAGTCCTCGAGAATGATATTTCACGTCACGCCTGTATTCCCCGAAGAAGGGTCAAATGTATGTTTTGAATAAATAATAATAAAAACTCTAGCGGATGAATACCAGTAGGCACCTATTTCTTCACGAAGCGACCGCCATTGGTCAGAGCTCCAATATTTAGAGGATAAACTGGTTATCAAGATGTCTTCTTCTGATTGGCATAGGTGTTTGTGGCAACCGGGACTGACTAAACGTGTTAAACGTGCTCTGGGACATTGCTATCGGACATTGTGGGGTCATTGTGAAATAGATTTATACTTAATTTAAAGGCCTTAATTGCAACTAGAATCTTTAAAAAGGGTCTTCATAAAAGACAATTTTTGTTCTAAAACTTCTAAAAATACTATATATAAATCGTCTATCTTTATCTGTGTGTTGTTGTTGCCCAAATTGTTACCTAATTTTTAAATGAATAGCATAGTTCTACCCAAAATGATCCAATTTTTTGCTAAAACTTCCCTTTTTGCGATTTCGAATCATGTTTGCGATTTTGAGTGATATATCGCACATCCGGTAAAAAAGTGTAACAACTCAAAAAGTTAAAATGTTCAGGAGAAACAAAAATGCTCAAGTTATTTTATTTTAAATCGAATCCATGCATTTTTTAAATACATGTTATATATTTATATATTGTTTTGTAATGGAATTACTTGGAGTGTATTTTACACTCCAAGTAATTTTAGCGTTAGCAAAGCAAAGCGTATTCAGTTGACTTAAGTAGTTAATGTCGCAAAGACGGATTTGAAAAAATCATGCCACCCGGGGTCTGACCCTACAACGCTACGACACTATCCAGTGGTGTTACATATAACCTTGTATTTATACTTTTCCCTGGAAATTTCCAAAAAATCTTTATTACCTTTATCTTAAAGAGAACCTATTCTTCAAAATTAAAATTTTTAGGTCTCGTTTCGGAAATTTCGGTATGAATCAATGACTGCGTGGCATTAATGGCTAGTATTTATATGCGGTTATAATTATGTGTAAATATTAGAAGTCCATATACAGCGTAATGTATCTAACAGTCTGTGGCGTAAGTTGGCAGAGAAGGCGCGACCCTGACTTCCAACTATATGTTTACAAAATATTTTTTCATAACAATGCAAAGATATTGGCCTTTCGAAGACCAATTAGTATTTAATAGCCAACCGAGAATTATCCTTTCGCTCGGAAACCAGATAGTAAAATTATATTCGTAGTAATATTTTTTAACGTTTACCTAATAGATTAATTTGCATTAAATGGAAGAGAGAGAGAGAGAGAGAGAGAGAATGATAACGTAAGTACTTAATTAATTACAAAATATCTGATATCTTAAAAAACTAAATAATACCTAGTATGTGAAGTTTTATTCTTTGATGAAGAACTAAACATTCTGGTTCATTTGTAAAACTATACTCTTATTTTAAAACTCACCATATATATCGGCCAGACCCGAGTCCATGACCCAAAGCCTATCGCACTCATCAACGAACACCCGAAAGACTGAAATCAATGAGCTGTTTGAAGGCAGCTCAGTAGCAGTATCAGGCACTAAGTTGTCTTTAAATGATGGATAAGGTTTCAACAATTGGTCTTGTGGGCCGTCTAAATCAATGTAGTTCAAAGTAGAGGCAACACCCGCCTTCCATCTGGGTACGGTAACGAACATTTTGTTTTTCCAACGAGCTAATCCTAATGGCAGATTGTTCTCAGGAATGAAATTTTTTTCATTGATGGCCTTTGCTCGAATTTCTGGTGTCTCCCAGGCATAGTCTATCGCTTTCCATGCAAACCGCATTTGTGGTGTTGCGGCTCGGCACACTGTCAAAACCGCGAGGGCTACGGCGAAGCTTAATACCTTCATGTTAAGTCTGAAAAAAGCAAACAACTTATAAAAAGTATCCATAAAACTCAAATTACTGGCTTAACTTTAAACTTTAATCAATCAAATGTTATAGAACAGCAATTACTCAATTTTATGGGAACTACCCATTTCTGTTGGATACCTATATCCATAACCCTCTATATCTATAGGCACCTAAGGGTTCAGATAGCTGGTTACATATGTTTAAATTAATGACAGGCAATTAAAATAATAGTTGTGATTTATAATTATAACTTTTGCAAGAGTTATGACAGTTTTAACAGCGAGCTATTAAGCTATTAATTTGATTGAAATATAGGCAGTCGTTTTGAAAGTTTAAATGTCAAAATCTTCCCTTGGACTTGTATAAAATAATCACTAGCCAAACAAGGTTTCAAATATGTACTATTTAGAAGACGTAAAATGTGGAAGAGAAATTCGACATCACAGGCAGTGGTCTCGGTAGCTTAGTTGGCAAAGCATCTGGTGTACTTAACCAGAGACACGCAACGCACGAAATTCATATCTGTATGTACTATTTACTTTGCGGAATTTCCTAATTAACGTCACACAGTGAGGTTTTCATAATTAAGTCACCCGCCTGGTATTTTTGAATGGCAATTGTCCTCGCCTCATCTCAGCAAGGTGTTGTAACTTGGTAATGACAGTATTGTGAAGCAGAGCATCTCTCAAACCCCATCATAACAGTTGACTCACGTTTTTGCGGATAACTTGATCTTATTATTGAGAAACTACGAGTTAGGTGTAGTACTCTTCCTTATCGACTCAATCGAGCTTGTTATGTATTCTGATAGTATGGGAACTGTAACGATGTTACGTAAAACTTAATTAAAGGAACATCATATTCATAAAAGCGTTGTAAACGTATTTATGCTGTTTTGCCAAGTGAGAATCATGCTTCATACATGATCATATTTTTTGTAGCCAATATAAATGTTTACTTCCGATAAAAACGACGCACTACCTTTGCCGGAAAAATGATACGGTAAGAGAACGTGGCAAGTCACCAGTTTTTGCGACTACTCGTTCAAGGCTCACCACCATGTAACGATTCACGATCATAAGAAAACTCATTATGTATTCATCAAATAAACCTATACTGGCTGCTGACACTATTCTCCTTAATGATATTAAAGTGCACAGGCAGTGTGATAATTAATCAACCTACGAAATCATTGAGTAGTTTTTTGCATTAAGGATGCAAAAAAAACATAGGTATTATTGTGTTCATGGTTGTGAGACACTTCCTGCATTTAATTTGGAATGGAATGCAGTTTGTGTAAATTCGGACTGCATTCGATAAATAAGTCGATTTATTCAAAGACCTTAAATGTTCAAAAAAGTTGTTTAATTTCACTGTTCCTTTTGGTAATCATTTTACATAACATATTAATAACTTAAGGAACATAGAAGGGTGATGAGGCGTAGCTGAATTAAGTATTGATTTACATTATTTAACTTATCAAAACCAATCCTTTACCACACCCTACTCAATATTAAAATAAGAGAAGTAAGAGATGTATATTATTCACAAAGAGGCAAACTGACAGATTGTCAACGAGTGTGCATTAAGGACAAGATCAGCTTGCAAGGACCGCAAAACACACGAGTTTGTCATCTGAACTTTGTCTCAAGTGAAGCATAGCGCTTTTTACTTCAACTGCGAGGGAAATAAAAAAGTAAGTTTTATATCTGAAGATAAATAATAAAAGATGCCTTTCTAAAAGTCATACTTTTGTTAATTTAATATTCTTACTGCGTTTTTTTTAGTCTAGCAGTTAGTTATTAGCCTTATGATTTGTTAAGACGATATTAAATAAAAGTAATATTAGATATATTAATACATAATTGGGTTTAGGGAGCCGGGTGTTGGCATTGAATGTTTAGATTTTTGCATTCCTTTGCTTTATTGAAATATTTGTATTCCAAAAGCTCAAAGCTAGGTTAACAATTAATTTTAAAAGAAGGTGAAGCAAAAAGGTAATTTTCACTAAACATAAGTAAAAAAGTTAATAACTTACGTACATACTAAAACAACTTTACAAAACATGAAGGATCAATAAAAAACAAGAAGCAAGTAAGGACCAATTTACTACGTCTCATAATGCGATGTCATGCTATAGACAGGTTTACTAACTGTACCTAACTATAAAAATATCTTAATAATAAACTTTCAACGTTTATAACGAACCTACGTGGAATATTTTGTATAAGATAAAATTGTAAGCACTACTTTCTGAAGCTATAAGGAAAAAATAATTTACAACCTTCACAAACGTTAACATTATCTTGACTTGCAGCCTGTAGTTGCATCTGAGATTTTTATAATCAATTTACTATACTAAGTATTAGGGAAATATCAGTTAAATCGTTCAAAGGAGTATATTTGAGTCTTTTTAAAATTATAATGGTAAATAGATTAAATTCGTTTGTATCTATCGAGAAATAACGCAATATATTAGTCGCATACATCAATATATATACGATGGCGTTATAACGTTATTTGTCTAATTAATAAATGTAGGTACCTAGATAACTCATTACTATACCTATCATGCACAAATACATACAACACCTTAGGTGTAATTTGCATCAGGTTTGTATGAATTCTAGTCCTCTAGAATTCAGAGCATGAAAGTTCTATGGAACATTTTGTGGGAAGCTATAAGACGAAGGAAATTTCCAAATATATAAATATATGAACATGTCTGCGGTTCAGTTAAGCTTCACTTTTCGTATTTTGGCTACCAGAAGTCTTAATTACTGATCTGACGAAAATGTTCCGATAGGAGCAACAAGGAAATATTGGTACTTTTTAATCTGCAATTACATTTTGCTTGATTAAATTAATTAGTTTTTTTGTAGATATCATTAACAACAGTAACTATTAATGAACTAATACAAATAATAGGTATCTATAAAAAAAAACTTTCAGAGACTTTGCATGCTCTTTTGAATTTGCTTCAAATTAATGAAAGATCACAGTATGCTTTAATGCATTCACGAAATATTTATAATATGTTGGTAAACTTACGTGTGATTAAGGTGAGAAGATGTGAACTAAAACAGCCAAAGGTAGTAGTGGGGGTTAATCAGCCCGCGACCGGTTCAACGGAACCGTGAGGGCAAACTAAACGGTTCGAGGTCTCGCGAGGCTTTATATTTCATAACAACTTCTCGATACTCACGGCTTGTTTTACTATATATGCACCATCTCGATTTTAATTATGCACTTAATATATAGGTAAGCACTAAGGTAAAAGCTTTTATTTAATCAAATTGTTTTGAATCACTGGCAGCTAACAACTATGTAACAAAGGAAAAAAGACATAAACGCGAGTGATTACGCTTTGCCGATTGCTATATACGACCGATTACTATGTCATGTATACACTCGACGATTGCGCGAGCGCAATGTTGTCAATTCGATTTGGATAGGTAATTCAAGGCCCATCCCCATGACCAGCACATCCGCCGACCATTCAAATAGACCAATTACATTTTTACCCACGGCTGACGCGACTGCGCTAATTTACTATAATTCAATAGTATCATGCAAAAAGTTTATTTGTATTCTGCGAATGATACTTTTATGCAACGTGTCAGTCAGTGGCACAATAAATACCTCTGGCGATTACTTATTCCCCACAATCAAATCTTTTTTAGTCAAAATTGACATTAAAAAATATCCGAATAAAAACAATGACGGACTTTATGAACAATACCTTTGTGCGTAGACAAACAATAGCCGTAACGCATGTTAGTGTTAAATAGCTATAGTTTAACAGGCATCAAAATAATGAGCTGTTTGTTGCCAAATCTGTGAAACAAAGCTTGAAGTAGGTACTTACCTACCTTACCTTATGTATGACTGCTCTTATACAGTCTCAAGTTTACATGTAACGTCCAGTTACAATGACAGCACAAGTATAATGATATAATGGTTTTAATGGTACTTAAAAATTACATGCTGACTCCAATTTTAAATAAAAAAATCTTGTAGAATACCACATAACTGAATAGTAAGGAAAAAGTATAATATAAAAAAGAACTACGGTAAGTATTTGCAATTGCAACTTTGGTTGCATGAGTAATGCGTGAACATCCAATAATACGCTTCCTGTGAAAAAGATCTGCCTCGTTGGTCTAGTGGTCCCAATCGCGACTGCTACGCTAGAGGTCTTGGGTTCGATCCCCAGGTCGAGCAAAGTGTTATTGAGTTTTTCTATGAAATTCTTAGTAGCAGCTCGGAGTCTGGATTTATGCCCGGTGAATGGCAATAGGCTCGCCCCCTATTACATGGGACCCAAACATACCGGCGAACTGTGGGTGTACATTAAGTACACCTCTGCCTAACCCTTCGGGGAATACAGGCGTGATGGTATGTTATGTTTATTTTATATTTACTTATAATAGGCATATACAATTGTAGGTATTCTAAGTACATTATTTCAATAAGCCCAGATACTTACCAGTAAACCAAAGAGTACCAGTAAACTGTGTAAATATCAATTACTACACCTTTGTCTTACTCTTCGGGCAAAGATATAATTCTCTTTGTCTTCGGGGGATTTAGGCGCCATGATGTTATTTTTACGTTACGAGTATGTTATTACAAAAATGATTATGCGCTACCTATACGTTGAAACTTCTTGAAAAGTACTGCTTATCTTAAAATAAAAGCAATTATTTACCATCGTGACCACCAACCACTGTCCCTGAATAGTGCGGTGTTGAGCGTTATTAAGACAACTCACTTTGTCCAAAACAAGCGCACTTTACGTCACCTCCTACAGTAATTATGAGAGCAATTGCACTTGCGCGCTATAACTATTGACAGAAAAGGCAGCATGAACAAAATTTTCCCACGCCAAAGTAATTTTAATTTAAAAGTTAGGAATTTGGTGTTGGTAGGCGATTGTAGGGAGTTGAATACAAGGTTGTAAATGTGACAACGAAATTACAAAGCACTACGTTTTATCTCTTACACACTTGAATTGTCAATTGAGTAAACAAATGATATGATTTTCTGTTTAGGATAACACGCTCTTCAGAGCTTCCTTCCCATCGCCACTTCAAATTATGCGTTTTGCCCAATTGGTAGCACGGCTGAAAAGTAGTACTTACCGCGAAGAACTGAAAAATATGAAATTGGTAATTCCATATAGCAGGATCTTCAGAGACGCCCCGTTATGAGTGGTATCTATTAGTACCATACGAAAGCAGGCCAGACGAACGTGTTAATTTGTAGTAACTGCTCGGGTTTTTAGCATTGGAAAGCTGGCCATTCATACAAAACTTTGACGGTCAAAGGTCTGAGACATAATCCTAAGAAGGGTTATAGGACTCCAGTGCTTACTCATCCAATAAGGAAAATTGTATATTAGAATTTCTTACCCTGTACGAGTAGTACCTACAAATAAAAATTGTTTGCATGTTTTGGAAATAATTTGAATACATATTTTAACACCGTCAGTGTTGGTCATGACCCTGACTCTGTGGTCGCAAGCACAGGGCTGCTAACCGTGAGGTCCTACGATTGATTCCCGGGTCGAACAGTTTGTTTTTGTTTTGTTTCATTTTTAAGCAGCATGCAAACGATGAATTTTAGACTCGGACAAATATAGGTAAGTAGGAACTAAATATAAAATACGTTTTTTATGAATCTTTAAAATCCTCTGAATGCTGACATAAACGATCATTAAAACTTTTATTTATTTTCTATTCGGTTTATATTCCATTTTAACTTTTTCTATTTTTGAACAAATCTTCGAGGAAAGGGATTTAATGTTATTCTTTCAACCAGCAATAAGTGTGAGCAATTGAAGACGTTAACTTCCAAGCCGATAGCAACGGTAGTGACTAGGAGTCGGTATTCTATTTAATATTTTACGTCCTGGCACCTAAAAACCAGATCAGTACCAAACAGTAACCAGAACAAAACAGTAACAAGTACAGATAGTAACCAGATCAGGAACACTGCTGAACAGAGCTAATTTCTAAATAAATATATTATTAACCTAGTAATAGGCGACAGTTCTACACGCAGGTATCGTTACGCAGACACTACCCGTGCATCTTATTAGGTAGGTTCTAGGAAAAACACCGAGATGATGTTGAGTGATGAATATTGCGAGAAAGTCTTCGTTTTACATGAGCAGATTATTCATCTCACTATGTTATCGACTAGTGATGATAGTTCTTTGTAAATATCTGAGATGTAAACTGTGAGTTAGGAACGTCTGCTGTCGCATTATTTCTCTTCGGTAGCGCGTAAGGCGCATTCTGCTTATCGAAGCGTTGGTAAAAGCGAGCGCCCATGCGAAACTGACTGATCTCAACAAAACAGGTATTCCACATAAATACATTAAAATAATTACTAATAATTGCCAACTGAAACTATCATTATAGTATCTGTAACCATGTTTTCTAAGTTTTATGTAGACAATATTTGCCATAATGTTGCTTTACCAAACAAAACAAGTGCTATTTTAAAATCCATTTAATGGCTAAACGATAAATAATTAAAACTACTATACAAAATAAGGCGAATTTCAAGCACCTGTCTAGGTACAAACATAAAAAAAAATTGAAAAGTTACATAAGAGTATTTGGCACAGTGGTTTTAACATCAATCGAAAAACTTACCCTACTAAAATAATAACCTAATACTTAAATGAACAGTGACATGCGAGAAGTAACATTAAAAAAAAAATTGCGAATCATAAAATTCTTAAAAGAAACAATCTCTACAAATGCATTGGTAAGAACTTAAAATAAACCGACTAATTAGTCTTCAGATACTCTAATAGATAAAAAGTTTCTCATCACTGTATTGAGGTACACACCGAACCCACCCTGTCGCCCAGGCACCGCGCCTTAAGGAAGACTGTTTTCCATAATCAACAGTTTCCAGTTCTCCTACAGTACGAAGCGTAATCACTGTTTTCTTCCTCTTCTTCGGCTTCGAAGTCACGATGCTTGTATGGTGGAGAGCGTTGGTGGTCCGTCGGTCTGGAGTGATGTCTGTGCTCAGTGTTGTAGCCCGAGGGCCGGCGCCGATCGGGCCACCGCCTCCTGTTGCGGTCCTGGTAACTCGCGCGAGACGGCCTTCGCGATCTGTTACGCGTACTGCAATACAAAAAACATTTAAGTTTAAAAAAAAACACGATCTGCTTCAACGCCCTGAAAATGTTCTTTTTTGAACTTACTCGTAGTTATTTTTCATATAAGAATGTATATTTTCCACGTCTAACTGCCTACTGGGTTCATTTGGTATTTACAATGACAGCTTATTTTTATTTTTTTATTCAGCCAATATCGTCCCACTGCAGGGCAAACGCCTCCCTACTCTCCTTCTACTCCTCTCGGTTCAGAGCTTTTTGCAGCCAATCCTTCCAATAAAGGTCTAGTTCGTCCCGGCTATATACTATGTACTAACTATATAATGACAGCTATGTACTAAAAAAACTTAAGTCTATGAACTTCACACGCCTCTCGTGCATTACCGACATTAGCATCTATGCACTGCTTTGTATAGGTAAGTAATTTTATTGTGTAAAACATGATTAAATCTTCACGCGTATAAATTTGCACTCGTCTTAACGAAAGCCGTGATATAAGATGTAAGGGAAAATGCATTGCAATTAAACCAATGCTCATAAAAAAATCTAAGTGGAGAAGGACAACAACAACTTCTCCATAACCATACTATTTGCCGAAAGGAATGGAAGACACACGACCAATATTTTTTGTTAAAAGCAGTGTTAAATAGGTAACATTACTGGAGAGTAAAGTTGTCCGACGGGCGCCACAGCTCACACCAAAGTCTACTCTCCTGTAAAAGTAAAGGTTATTTAATTTACCCATAGGGCCTTTTCTTCAACTGTGAAGGTTTTTTTGGTTCTGGCCGACGCATGAAGTCATCGTCTTCTATATTCTCTGGATCCTCATGCACTGGTTTTGTATGATGAAACACTGGCCGCACGTAGGGAATATGTACTGGATAGGGTTTCTCTACTGGAACTGCCACCTGAATCAAACATTCGAGTTAAATAAATGTTATTCTGTTAAATTATAAAAACAATACTTAGTTGTACTTAACATTTACATGCGCAAGCGTCAAGGTGTTAAACATTTCAATTTGCACCACTCTAATTTCATGTAATTAACATGCTCTATTCTACAATTATGTAGAAAATAATTGCACCAGATACTTTCTTCATGCAAGAAGCTCAATGTGTGAACATTTGAAATCAGTAACCGTATAAAGAAATATAATCCTCTAGATTTCCGTGAAGATTTTCAAACAGATAGATTGCCCAACATGCAATTTTGGTAACCTATATAATATCTGCAAGTAATTACTTTGTCGACAGAATTTAGTGTGACCTTCCATTATCCAAGTAGTTTATTCTCCGCACGATATTTGGACCATTGATCTGCATGTACAATTGTACATCCTAAGTAAATAGTAGTTGCGGTACCGTTGCGTAAACTAAAGCGCTTTTTCATTGACACGTACAAACACAGATACTCGTACGTGCATATCAACCGAGCGAGGACACTAACCTCTTTTTCAACAGGCACAGGGACTAGCTTCTCTACCGGGTAGGGAACCTTTTTGTAGACAGGGTAGGGCACCGGCTTCTCAATGGGTACGGTGATCTCCCGCACCACGGGCACCGCGACCGGCCTAGATACCGGCACACGCACCGGGAATGGACGAGGCACCGGAACTATAACCGGGTGAGGGACTTCTATCTGCAAGTTTACGTTTGCTCTACACATCCCACATAAATAACTATTTTAACTATTTACGATCTACACATCTTAAAGGATCAGCCTATCGCCACCACGCTCCCTCTTTGAACTCTGAAGCATATTGTGGTCATCATAAATAATCAGGATGCGGGTGAAATAAATGTTTCAAAAATAATCGATCGAAATGTAGTAAACATGAAAAGCATTTATTAGCCAAATAGAAAGTAACACGACACGCGAACACTTAAATCATTGCAATTAAAAAATCCTAGTCTTCAACATAACGATTTTATCAATGTTCCTATCAAATGCGTCGAGTATAATTTACCAGCCAGTAAGTAATAGTACCTACTTAGTTATTTTTATTATTTACCATGGACGTTAACACTTTCTTCTGTCCTTCTAACAATGAATACAAATATCTGCTAATGCTCTACTTGCATTGAAATCGAAGAAATCGTAAAAAGTGAAAATGTGAATAAGTAATACGCGTAATGCATGCCATGCAACAGTAATAAGGTAAAGTTTCGATGTTATGGTGAACGACCCATGCTATATGTAGTGTAAATAGCGCTCTCATAAGGGTTAGATAATATATGTGCAAAAGTACATAAGTACCTACCATTGTTATTTGTCCATAATAATAATATTCGAATTCTAAAAGATATCGAAATAGGACGATTGTATCAAAACCTGTACAGTCTCTGACTGCCTCGTTAGTCTAGTGGTCCCTAGCGCGACTGCTGCGCTAGAAGTCCTGGGTTCGATTCCCAGGTCGAGCAAAGTGTTATAGGGTTTTTCTATGAAATTCCCAGTAGCGGCTCGGAGTCTGGATTTGTGCCCGGATAATGGCAATAGGCTCGCCCCCTATTACATGGGACCTAAACATACCGGCGAAATGTGGGTGTACATCTCTGCCTAACCTTCGGGGAATACAGGCGTGATGGTATGTGTTATGCTGTACAGTCTTGACAACAGGTTGACGCGCCTGCTAGCCTCTTCATTCACAAGTTCAGTGCAGCAGTATGTCAGTTTACTGACATAGACTTTTGTTTGGAGTTTCGTATGCCTATGACTAAGTACTTGCATGTCATCTATAGTTGTCTCCATGGAATACGGGGATATTTCTCTGGAGCATTTTATTTTTAAACTGCGATGATGATGAATACCTGACCTAACTACTACTACTACTAAAATATGTGTGTAGGTATCTTATCTTTATAAACCAGATAAACAAACCAGTTATTGCTTTCACTAGGTACTTACAAAAGCAGCTAATGTAGCGTGACTCCAGAGAGGTCGTCGAGCTCATTATTGATGTCTAACTACTCGTTAAACCATCGATCTTACTGCACAATTTCCATATCATGATTTCTTTTTCTATTGCATAAGAATATTTTCAAAGGTTTTTATTCTGCCCCTTGCTAAACATAATTTCAATCTCTACTATCTAGTGCGGATTATAATCCTAATCAAGTGTTGTATTACATGATTTCTCCTGGGCGCACGAGTGCGCATCATTTTACTGGCCAAGATCGAGAAAATTAGTGCGCGACGTGAGTTGTCTGCTTTTCCGATCCGCATTCCATCATATCATAGAATTTTTTGCTGAATTATACACATAAATAACCATATCATTCATACATTGTTAACTACATGATTATCGATAAAACATAATTTACTTACCGGGTAAGGTTTCGGTATCGGCAAGTGCAAAGGTTTCACTTCGGACCCGTAACTTTCATAATCTCTGGCAGGTACATCTTTATATTTCGTCTTCAAATAAGACTGCCTCCACTTCTCGACTAAGTTTTTAAACTCGTTATCATTGTCAAACATATTGTTAGTGGGTTTGTAAGTCGGTAAATATGTAGGGTGCGATGTATCGTGGGTTCTAAGACCCAATAGGTCCTCTTCAGACTTGTATCTTGTATCGAATATATCTTTTGTCCAATCATTGGTTGGTTTATTTAATTTATGAGGTCTGCTGTGATGCGGTGGCCAGTCAAGAGGTTTATTGTCGGCTGCTTTTGTGTAGCTTAACTTATTCGGCCTTTTCGGTATATTAACAACGGTGTCGCTGTTAATTTCGGTATAATGAGGTTTTTTTGGGTGATCCCTGAAGGAAGCATAATCTGTAGATTTGAAAACGTTTCCCCAATATGACGTTGTGGTCGGCACAGTACTGAATGAATTTTTGAATTGATTCAAATAATCTTTAGATTTATCTTTGAATGATACACTGCTGTATTCACCATCCTCATTAAATTCAGGAATTTTCTTGAAATTTGAATAATCCAATTCAGGATATTGGTAATTTGTCAAGTCTACTAAGTTACTGCTCGCTGGTACTATTTCATCATGGCTAAAAGGTTTTTTTGGTTCGCTGACATCATATTTGAAGTTCATATTACTAAAATTTGTAGAATATCCATAGCCTTTTATAGATGAAGAGTCCTTCCAATTTTTAAAGTCATTACTATAGTTCCCAGAATTCCATGGTTTATGCTTGATTTTCTTTTTTTGTTCTGGAGATTTAGTATTATGTATATTATTTTTGTTACGATAATTGACATGATTGTATGTAGCATCTTGATCAAAATATGAGTTTGATTTAATAACAGACTTATCACCAAGTTCTTCATTATTATTATAGTTGTTTTGCTCTAGTAGTTTTGGTGAAGAATCCATAAACTTGTTATTGTTATTATTGTAATAAAAAGTATTAGAAAAAGAATTTTCCATTTGAGAATTAATCATAGAATTCTGTGGGTTCTGATTTTGAATGGTATTGGATAAAAATTTACTTGTTTCCAATTCAGTTGGATAATATTGTTTTAACTTTGTAAAATCCACGACTTTCGGAAATTTTAGTACGTTATGTACATTAGAAGGTGCTGGATTTCCAAAGTCCTCGTTTTCTTGCACTTCATAATTTTGAATATAGCTGTTGGTATTTTGATAATTTACACTAGATTCACTATAGGTAGGTTTATTTTCATGTGTTGACTCTACATCGTGAACGTTAGAATACTTATCATCAGACAAATTCGAAAAGCCGTTATTATGCATATTATATTGAGTATTATTAAAAGGATCGATTGCTCTGTATTTATGTCGGGAGTTTATTTTAGTTCCGTACACCGGTGCATCTTCTTCTGTATTTTGACGATTTGTGTCTTCGGAATCAATATTTTTATTTTGTTCGGCGGTTGTCCCAAAATTTTGATTATTGAAAAAGTTCATCGAATTAGATGTGTATTGTAACATACCAGGCTGTCCTATGCTGTCCTCGTTTGCACCAAAGGATGGTCCATCGAACGTCTGCGAACCATAATTGCCACTATATCCGGTTGAGTCTATCGAACTGGGGAATGCAGGAGCATATAATCTTGTTGTAGATTCTTGATTGACTCCACTTAGGAAGTTGGCATAATCCGGTGAAGTTGGTACGAACCCATCATAGGAACCAACATCATTAAATCCAAAAGTTGAATATGCAACCACATTAGGTTGTATGGTGGTCGAATCTTCCTGGTCCTTTGGCCGTTTACTTTTTTTTATTTTCTTTCCGTATACAACAATTAAGAATACTACCAACGCAAAACAAACTTTCTTGTTAAACATTTCGAATGAATCACTGCAGTACAGTTACTACGTGCTACGCACTATTTACATTGTATGAGAACGTGAGCCACGAAAGGTGTTCGATTGTCGACTGAACGAGGGCGCATTACGGAGCAATCATGAAACCGCGTAGCTGTCGGGGTGGAGTATTATTTAGTATATTTAGTAGTGGGTGGATGACCACCGGTAGACGTGTCTCCCATGTCCTAAGAAAACGAAAGCGATTAACGCTTCAATAACTCTACAATTTCCCCAGCTAATTATTCGTTAATAATACGTTCGATGCATTCAATAATAGCTGATGATATTAATGCAACGCAGGTAATTGGCTCCTCGTGACATTTGAAACGTCGTCTTCCGTCATCATCGGTAAATATATTTTTTTATGTTGCTTACACATTACCCACTTCATATACGTAATGGGTTTATTCCCTTTTAATCTTTTCAGTAATCAGTTTTGAGCAGCCAGTAGGTTGGAGTGCTAATGAGTAGTTAATGGCCCTGGCTCAGATGAAAGATTCATCTGAGGGCCCTGGGCTCAAACCGGATAGTCGCGTTATGCTCAGAAAAATCATTACTATGAACGACTACCTGCGATGACACTGACAATAATAGGTGGTGAAAAATAACCCTTGTCATAGGCGAACCTTTAGAACCCGAGGGCAAAAACACAAACACAACAGAAAGTCCATTGTTATCCTGCTCCGGAACTTTAAGATCGTTAAATACCACGTGGATAAAGAATCATGGTAGTTATGGTATACATTGATATTCTTACGGTTCTTACGCTTTCCTGTTGCAAAGAAATTTAAAAATACATACCTCAATAAATACCTAGTTTCGCCAATGTATCCTGCGAAAATAATACAAGCCTATTATATATGTAACCACGGAAGAGGTAAAGAAGATTGGAATGGCCATGTGGGCGGGGCAGGCGCGCCACAGTCTTGATTAGAAAATCATAACTCGCCCGAATCATACATTCGCCGCGTTTAGTGTGCTTATGACTACTTCAGAGAACAGAGCTCCGCTTTAAACTGCCGTGTTGTATTATTCTTACGTAATAGACAAAATGTCACACCACCAGTATATAGCGAGGAGGTATATCTTTCCATCTTTAAGTCAAAAATAGCATTTAATTGCAAAATAATTGGTAAAAACATAAAAATATACTGATCACTATGAAATTCCAATCATCAATCATATTATTGCAACAAGTTACAAATGAAATACATTGCCCGATGTGTTCTCGCTTAATCAACACGATGTCGTAGTCCGCTTGCAATGTACTGCATGCATTGCGTTCTCTACTCTTCAACCATAGCCGTTGTTCGTCGTTTGCCGGGGTTGGCCGTGAGTGATGCACGGCGTACATCTATCGATATCGAGGTAAATAAAAGCATCGATAGAATTCTCAACTATATTTACGTTTGACAAAGATTATTTTTGAAATATTAAATATTTAATTGATGAGAGTATATTTTTAGTTAGATGTATTTTATATTATATTAATCATTGAATGAATGAAGATGAAGCGGCATGTAGACCATTTAATTTTACTTCGATTTTAATACTGAATAGATACAATATAGTCTAGTCAAATCTAAGTCAAATACTATACGTACCTACCTATTTTATACGTTTTAATATTTGATTCTATTCGAAATATTATGCAATTAATTATAATAATGTTATGTTATAACTCTATTATGTTATGTTAGATTTCCCCTAATTGCTTAATGATTACGTTTTGTTCCAAGGACAGTAATTCTTTTAAATTAAATGAAAATAGTTCTTGATTTTTATGTTCCCCTTTTCCCCATTTAATATAAAAATACATAACAGACTGAGAATGTATCGATAAAAATATCGATAAATTCTCAGTCGGCTTTTCAAGCACTAGCGTATGCGTGTTGCGTGTGTGTGTCTAATGCCTACGAGAGCTTGGTGCTAGTGTGTGAACAAATTGCTGCCCACTGATTTATGTGTGTGTGATTTGATTGTGTGCGAAAAACTTGTAAAGATAATGTTGCGTATGTTTGGGAATTGAAATAGTGGGAGTAAAGCGGCGACACTGGTCCTAGTACAAAACAGCAGCTAGGGCCTTTCCAACCTTATTTATCTCTTCCGTGTATGTAACCCTGTCCTTAAATAAATTCATTAAATATCTTGAAGACGTTGGCTACACCCGGCAAATTCAAATCTGTTTTTCGCACTTTGTACATATTTACAACAGCTACGCTACGCTACACAGCTAGCCTAATCCCTCCCGTAATGAGAGGAGACCCGTGCCCAGCAGTGGGACAATGTAATGGGTTGATGATGACAACAGCTACGGATTTTGTAAACCCACCTACAAAATATCACTGTTATAATTAAGTACCTATATTACTGAGGTTTTGTTTTTTGATTCAAGTAAAACTAGTGCATATTCTAAAACATTTTTATTTTACCATACAAATCCTTGAATTCTCATACAGGTTTCATGACATACTATCAATACAAAGAGTAAATTACTTAAATATACTATTATATTCCTCATATAATGTCGCACTTAAGATGGCCACTATGCAGCTTCGGAAGCCTATATAACTAACCCTCATATCACGAAGGTCCTTTTGTACTAAGTTACAATAACTTAACAATAACCATAACAGAAAGGAAAACTATTTTGAATAAGAAATCATAGTAGGTAAGTGGAAGAATAACAAGTGGAATGATAGTTAACTACAAAGATATTTTTTGTAATTTTGTTTTCTTTGTGAGAATCGTCATCCTATTTTAATCTAACTTATAACGATAAATAATTAATACTCTGAAAGTAAATAACAATTTCATATGAATAGGCACAATTATAAACATAATAATTATGTTAAATGCAGGTAGTTGTCAAAGCACAACAAAATCTTTAGAAATGTCTAGTGGATAAAAGATAACTGTCAGAAACAACCAGAAAGGCGAACATTGTTCAGAGATTCATTATAATGTACAAAGCAAACACATGCTTTTGAATCATTCCGCTGATTGCAACTGAAACATTTTAACAACTATCTTGGTAATGCAGTTAGTAAATTTTAATTTTATTATTATAATCGTCATCTAGGTACTAGTTGTAGTGATTATTTAATGTTACTTAGGGGTTTTCTACGAATATCGATTAAACTTTGAAAACCTGCAGTCTACGTCCAGGCATCTCAAATATATAAAAAATATTTTTCTATCACTTTCATGAACACTTCAAATTCTAATAAACTGGTCAACTATTTATTGGAGTAATAAGAAAGGCCGATAAGGTGCAAGGTTGTGTAGAAAATTAGATAAAGCTATTTAATAAATTCACCTTTTTAATTTTATTATTGATTAGGCTTGTAATGTATGAATATATTTTATATGAAACTTGATTAACGACGATAATGTAGGCATGGGTAATATCTAAATTGGATCCACTCTACTTTTATAAGATTTCTACTTCGTCATAAAATATTTTAATATTTCTAATCTGTAAATTCAAACATCTATCTACTCTCTATAATAATTAATGTATTAAAATAGTTGTAACAATTACTTCGACATCTCTAAATCATACAGCGAAAGATAAGTTATAGATTACAGTACAACAAGAACAGTAAATGCTTACGAATGAACTCTACGAATTGTTAGATTTGTGACGTCAAAAAGTTTAGAAAAATATTTGTAATCTCTTGTTTGAAGTCGACATTACCCTTATTATTATAACACACGCAGTCGATTCCTCAGTCATATTATAGTTGTTCGATAAATTACGTCAGTATTATTTAAATTAAATAATTGTGTGCAAAAGTAAGTTGTATTATGTTCGAATCAAGAGGTTTCTACCAATATCGTGTATTATTATACTCAAAATTATGTAGGTACGTTATAATAAAATAACAAACAAATCGCTAATGTTTCTACTTTTGTGACACTTTAAGTGACTTTTTCGTTGAAAAAAAGATTAAAGCATAGACTTCGACTTATATAATAAAAAAATCGATACTTAGGTATAATCAAACAAGCTTTGGCAATCAAAGCGTACTTATCACTCACACCGTTAGCAACACTCGCATAATGCTTATAAGTAATTTACAGTGCACAAGACAATTCCTCAATCCATTTCTTATTTTATCCCTTGTTTCACTTGAATATTATTGTTCTAGCCCGGCCTCAGACCATGTTCTTTTTATTTTTCATCACTCTGAACTAGTGTGTAACTATGTTAATAAGAAGTATACACTAATACACACAGATGGCGCTAATTACAAACAACATTCATAATGTGCGGCTACATGCTCAAAACTACAATAAATTCGGAACATTTTTTGTTTTCTTATTCCTGGTTTAATGTTGAATTAAAAGAGGCTACTGAATATTTTGCACGTACGGAGTTTACACAAAATCAATCTTCCCAATCTTAAAGGTTGGGTTGTTTGAAATAATTATCTCATCACTTGAGATTTTAAGAGGAGTGAGTTTTGGGACATGATTAAAGTGTCGGGTTGAAGTGAGGTAGGAGTGGTGGTCAATGCGCGGAGGCGGCGGGGGGTGCGTGGCGGAGGCGCGCGCGCAGCTGCTGCAGCGTGGCGCTGGCGCCGGCGCCCCCGTCCCCGTCGGCTTCGCCCTGCCCGGCCAGCTCCGCCTGCTCCAGTCGCCGCGCGCGCTCCGCTATCGCACGCTCTAACTCTATAACAATCACCAACACCAAAATAAATGTTACATCCTCTCAATGACACATACCTACATACCTACAGCATAAAATTTCATAATGACGGTCAACTTTGTCTAACTTATATCTACATGGTCAAATATCTAAATATATATAACTCAAAGGTGACTGACTGACTGACATAGTGATCTATCAACGCACAGCCCAAACCACTGGACGGATCGGGCTGAAATTTGGCATGCAGGTAGATGTTATGACGTAAGGATTTTGATTAATTATATCCCCAAGGGGATAAAATAGGTGATGAAAGTTTGTATATGCCATGGGAAATAATCCTTCTAATCCACCCATAGACAAATGTCCACTGTATTCAAATAGGCCAATGACAGCTAACCCTGCGTTTCCACTGACGACAAAACATGTTGTAAACATCTAGCTAACTCTCAGTGACTGAGTAGGATAGAGGTAGCTGTTTGCAACATGTTTTATGTCAGTGGCAACCCCGGGTAAGGATGATAAGAAATTACACGATTGACAGACGAATTGGTAATCCGATTCAATGAGTACTACCTACTGGGAAGTAGGTAGTACTCATTTACTTATTTTTAGTAGGCGGAAGAAAGTATATAGCGAATATATAACGTAGGAAAGAAGAGGAGCACTTTAATACTGTTCAAAATTATTATTACTTGTCGGAATACTAAATTAAATAGGTGTCCTAGCTAGTATTACCCAAATCCCTAAGAAGCAATTTTCAAATACTTACTTAACTGGAATACAGGTAACATTTCCTTTATATAGCAAAACATGAACAATAAAAAGTCTTAGAAACTACGTAGATGAGCCTATAAGGAAATTATAGCGCAAAAGTTGTGAGCTTTTATCTTTTATATTGCAATAATTTCTGCAACGCTCGACCAGTTAGAAACAGTTTCACTTTCATCCAACCTTGGTCATCGACATCCGTATAGAAGTAATAAGAGAAAATTGTTATAAATCCATACAATTAGTAGCTTTAAATTCGGTTGCCAATGGATCGGAATTCATCCATAGTATTTACAAGGAATTTATTGGCCACAATTATTGGCCGAAGGGTGAACGGCCGCTGAGTGCACCTGCGGGGCTCATATTGAACTGCATGCGTCCAAATATGCGAGCAAAAAAAAATTAACGCCATACGAGTTTTGCGGTATTCGGATTTCATCGTCGACGTATATTTGAGAGTAAAAGTAAGCTCGAATAATGTTGCACATAAGTAATATTGTATTTTTTTTCCGTCAAAAACCCACATCACATAAGGTTCGTATGTAATGTTCATCGATGATATAGGAAGGCAATCATCAATGATATAGGTTTAGAAATGAAACAACGTAACCATAAGCACGGCAGATGCAGCACGCACTGACCGATCAATTTATTAATTCAATTACCTAATGTTATATCAAATTTCTATACAATGGTACTGTATAGATTTATTATTATGTAATAATGATGCGATGTAATGAACAACACTAAGCGCTTTTATATCCTGACCTACCGACACAGTTACCTACATACTGCACCAAACTTTTACGAGTGTGCCATTTTCTCTAACTTGGTTGTCTATACAAATCAGCAAACATTTGCCAAATGTTACATACTTCAGATTTTGTTACAGACAATAAGTTATTTCCAGTTCATCATGAAACCTGAATCTTTAACCCAAAGTTAAGGCGAAAATGAATCCAACTAAGTGATCTTGGAACAGCCATCATCATCCTTGCATAAAAAATGATTTTTGCAAACCTTGCACTAAGAATGTAACTTATATAATAAATAAATAATGACTTCTATACAAAAACCACTGGATCTGACCAGTTGTTTTTGTATAGAAGTATTTTTTGTGATGGGTACATGAACTTACCTGGTGTCTCCTTATGTTCCTTGACTTGATTTAGAATTTGCTTCTCTTTGTGTTTCGACAAGGCCTTTTCAAGTTCACTTTTTTGATTGAGGACATTTTTACCTCTGAAAAAGGAAAAAATAATAGCTTTTATTTTAATTGCAAATTCATTTAAAATTGGAATAATTACACTAGGTTTTGTTGGTTCCTTGACAAAGAATTCAAAGTACTTGTATTGTCACAATGATAACGTAAATTTGCTACGCTACAACTTAACGTTATCTTGTCGTGAAGATAAGTATTATTAAAACACAATCCATTACCATACATGGTAATGTTTTGGGCAGGTGAAGCGAAATTATGATTATGAATTATTTAGGATATCTATGACGTATTAAGTGATAAGGCAGCGAAAAATGCTTATATTCAAACTGTGGTATTACCCAAAGCAGTTTTAATTTTTGAGTCAATAAAATTTTGGGCATTTTTAGATTCAGGATGTCGTTCCTACATGATATGGCATTATTATTTTCAACAAAATCTGCACAGTGTGACCTCCTTTAATCAACAAGATTTCGATGTAAATAGATTCATCTAAATTTCAAGCTAAAAAGGAGTGTTGAAAGCAAATGCAAGAATTATCTTGCATATTAACAATGTTTTAACATCCTTGATGCATTTCAACACTAATGGTTCTACTACGCTACGTTACATAGTAAAATAATAAACAATGCACACTATCTTACTGAATACATAGTTTCTGTTCTTTATTGAGATAATTCCCTAGCAGCTTTCCCACACAATACCTGCATGTGTGGACTATTTTGTACGTATGACGTCAAAGTTACTTGCAATTGTTTTGTTTGTATTGCTGTTGCTACACATCTGTGTCGAAATACATCGACTATTATATTGCTTTTGTCTTGCCACTGGTTTACTTCTCATATCTCGATTACATATTTATCATTAAAATTAAATGTGGATCCAATAAGATGTTTCATAAAAGCTATCGCAATTTTCTATCCATAATAATGCCGATATGATCATATGACATCAAAATCCATTTCAAAATATATAAACCAAATGTTAAGATCTTGGCAATCATCGAGTTACTTGGAGCATTAAAATTTTGAATTAGTTTACAGGCGAACCGAGAGGAATTTACATCAATTTACTTAGGCGTTACTCGGGGCAGGAGATCGTCAGCGTGATTTAATTCCCGATAATTGATACAGGTTTCACAGGATGTTGCATATGTCACCCGCTACGCATTTAGTATCTAGGCTTCTTAGCACTTGACTAGCTCTGCTAAAAGATACTATTAATTTAAAAGCTCTGGGTCAGTTTTTAGTAAGTTATAAGAAATAATTATTTTTATCATAAAATTAAACCTGATATTCCTATCTACTCTACGATGCACCTATGCTTTAATACGTCTGGTTTTCAATTTCAACATCTTGTGAATCAAGATCTAAATCGGTTGGCAAATACTGTGTTTATTGCGTATTAGAAATCCATATCGCTTAGGAATTTCATAAATAAACTGGTATTATGTGTAACAAATCATGTCTGATAACAATCACTTTTTTATGTATTAACTTTATATAACGTTTAAAGCATATTTTATAGGTAAAGTAAGATACACATAGAACTCCTGTTAGCAGGCTGGGAATTGCTTCCTTCCGTCAAGCGGCACTCGCAGCCGAGGACGGAAATAACAGGACGAGATGGCACCGACAATTCCATTGACGGGGAAATGGACTGAATCAACAGGTACTATCTATAAACATATGTACAGCATTTCTGTACAGTAATGCTCCTCCGCTATTTGTTGAGTTTACAAAGATGGTATGAAGCTAGCTACACGATTGGCGGGTTCGAGCGACAGATGTTCAATAATTATAGCGGGTGCACAACACTCGCGACAGGATGCAGTGCACCTGTGCGCCAAAGACGACCCAAACTTAGACTTAGCAAAAACTTAACTTGCCGCATTCCTTGACTACCCGTTCCGTTAATATTTATATGTAGCTAAAAACCATTAGTATTTTGATCTAGTAGGTAAATAGTCCCTTAATAGTAGGAATGTATGTACACACGGCTACAGGTCAACCTATACAAATACAGTTTAAGCTTTACATACAATGAGAGGC
This sequence comes from Subacronicta megacephala, assembly GCA_958496365.1. NCBI lineage: Eukaryota > Metazoa > Arthropoda > Insecta > Lepidoptera > Noctuidae > Subacronicta > Subacronicta megacephala. Next base: position 6,579,419 of record OY292518.1, read on the forward strand.
CAGCGTAAACTGGATTTGTATAGATTGATGTGTAGCCGTGCGTACAAAGTAGTATAGATACGCATTTTATTTTCGGAATGAGAATATTAAGATCAAGTTTTTCAGTCGATTGGTAAGATAGATGTCTAGAATAATAAAAAAGAAATAATTGATAGTCTACGAAACAACATATCATACAACCAAACAAAATGTCTTTCATAATCAAGATATCTTATCGATAGAGGTGTAATCGACATACCTTGTCTAATGTTCGATTACAAATTAAAATAGTTATTTCAATGGTCAAGGATAAGATATCATTAGAATACATAGATATGTAAATGCTCAAGGAAATTGGTAAATAATTTTACCTCCAATAAAAATAAAAAAACGCGTCACCTCCAAGAAAAGGTTGGTCAACATTTGCCTAAGGCACAAAGCTTATCGGGACTTCAAGAGTGGCTTGTCGCTTCCACAAAGTGCTTTTGAGAGCGTTCCCTATTATAATAACGAACAAAAGTTTGTGAAAGCTGAGGTGATAATAAGCTCAGGTAATACCTTCCTACTCTTCAAAGAATCTTCCAAAGAAGTACTGTTTCCATTAGTTTATATAAAAAAATAGCAATTCCTTTATGCTTCATCCACTGTTAATAAAAATAAAATTGTTTCAGCACTGATTCGGTATGTTGTAGGTGATATAATATACTTAGTTAGTCGATAACTTACATCTTCTGATTGAAGAGCAGCTCCCTGTGCAGGTCCATGCGCTGGGGGCTCTCCAGACAGGGGTTGGGCACGCGGCGCGGGGCGATGAGTCCTTCGCTGCCCGCACCGCCGCCTTCCTGTACCATGTCCAACTCCGCGCCCAGCGCCGACTGTGAAACCAGCGTGGGGACCAGGCCCACGCCGCCGCCCGCGCTCAACGCGCTCGCTGACAGCACTGTAAACAAACAATACTTACTGATAAAAAATAAATAAATAATTGAATTCTACGCCTGTACACTACGTTTGCTTTGTAAAAAAACAGTAGCCAGATGGCACTACAATAGTCAATGGTAAGAGTCACGTGGTTTTATTATATTTGTTAAGTGTTGCATTCATAATTTATGAAATGAATAATTCTTCAGATCATAATAATAACGTGTTTTTCCATGAGATAATAGCCCAGAGTCAAGAACACTACTCTGGTCCACTATAAAAATATCATGAATCACTGATGATGTCATTATATTCGAGTATTACACATTTGGCATACTAATACAAGTATGTAGCTATAAAGACCGATAGATTTATAAAAAACTTAGCATACGGCACCCACATTGGCATTTTGAATTGCTCAATAATTATACATCTATGGTCTATGCCTATATTTACATACATGCAACTAATAAAATATTATTGAAGCTGGTGTTAGTTACTATGACAGAAATTAAAGGTCAGTAGGTTCATACATGCAGCTACAATGCTACAATGTTGCTACATTCTTAATAATGAGTTGTAAGTAAATAAGTGCTTAGGTGTATCTGGATAGGAAACCAGTCACAATCACAGTGATCAATCAAGGTGTTAATTATTGATCAATCCCACGCCTTACATTGCCAAATTACAGAAATAATGCATGAATAATATTTAATTTGTAAAGCAATACCTCGTTTTACACATTTATATTTACACGTTTATACATTTTCACCGTTTAAAATATGTCCGTATTTATGCAAAATGGAACCACACGACAAATTTCGTTTTTTACTTGTATTGAAGAAAACTTATGTAAAAGTGGTCTAAATTCTTATACAAAAAAGAACCACATGATTTTATTCCTTGGATACAAGGTTTACTAAAAGCAGAACATAACCAACAGCAAAAACGAACATTACATATAATGGCAAATGATGACTTATGCATAAATTAGTTTTTGTACATACCAGAATAAAATTTCATGATTCATCATTTGGCAATATCGTTTCATCATGATCTCAAGCGTCATTATTGGATGTACAAAAGTGGAGCTGGAGCCCTATTAGGACCCTAATAGAGCTCCAGCTAGAGGAACCTCCGACCTTATTAATATAATAGTAATGTTTCGTTCTAAAATATTTTTGTTTACCCTTTTACAAAATGTATGTTCAACTGTGTTGAAATGTTATACTTGCCTAAGCAAAATTAAGCTGTAATATTGTTTTATGGTTGTGGTTGTGACCTGATTTTACGAGATGAAAGCATCTGAGGCGTGATTGCAATCCTGAACTCAGGTTAATGAGGGCTTCCGAGTGCAGTCACTTCCTTCCCAGAAAATTACATGGGTATTTTTTTGCGGGAGCACAATCCCAACTCTACTTTTGAAAACGTTTCAACTCCGTTCGCTCGTTATCTCACACTACAGTGGCCTCATTTTAGACACTTTAAACAAACGGAAACTGCATGCCTACTTATCTAAGTTTATTCATTTACTCGCTTTATTATACCACAAGGTTTTTAATTCTATTCAAATTAAAAGCCACGCCTGACTTTATACTACAGGTAGGGGACAACATTAATTTGTGCATTGGACGTTTGTATGTCCTAAAGACCTGATTTATCGGTGCTCGTTTTCGATAGCATAACATTATCTATATCATATACACAAAGGTATATCCATCACAGAATCATTACGAAAGATGTAGAATATGTAGATAGGTACCTATCTCAAAGTAGAAATAATATACATAGCCATATTTAAGTTTCTAAAGTAATTCTAATAAAAAATATGTAAATAACCAGAAATAATAATACAATGTATAAAAGAGTAAACTGCTTTGTAAAACACTATTAATAGTTAGTTACCATGACCTCACCGAATTTAATAATGCACACAATGCAATCATTAATGCAAGTTTAAACAAAACATTCATTAAAAGATGGCACAAAGTATTGCATACAAACAATTTCGTTGTTATTGCAACAACGACAATCGCAATGATACGTTGTTAGAGCAAACGCTTCATACATTATATTAGTTCTGCCCCGTCCATTAATATTTAATAATAACATGTTCTTTAACTTAAATTTAATTTTTATGAATGTATAATGAATCCTTATTATCTATGTATGTGTAGTGTTTGAGAATAATTTCCTGAAAAAATATTTAATTTAATTTATTACCATGTGTCTGTGACGAATTGACGTTACATTTAAGGATTGAATAATATGAACGGTACCTAGTTTTACCTATGAACGTTATAAAATTACGGGTTAAATTACTAATTGTATTAGCAAACATACCGGCGAAATGTGGGTGTACATTAGTACACCTCTGCCTAAACCCTTCGGGGAATACAGGCGTGATGGTATGTTATGTTATGTATTAGCAAATCGCGTAAAGCGTAATAAATCTTATTAAGTATCAGGGTCACTAATCATTCGAGGACTTACCGCAAGGAGGTGCTAGAAGGGCTCACATGCAACAGAATAGTTCCCGATATTAGATGCTGTTGAAGACTAAGTTATATCTATTCTGTGTTTATTAGATTTAAAAATTAGGTATAAGTGTAGGTTCCTACCTATCTAGTAACTTAACGGGTGGAAATGTGTTGTTGGGGAATTTATAGCGTTATTTTTTCTTCCAAGCAAAAGCACGATGATGAACAAAATGATTGTGAAAATATGCCTAATGTTTGAGTAAAATATTTTTTACTGTGACTCAACATAGTACTTATTTGACGAATCACAAAATTATAAATTTCGAATCGCGTGAATGATGCATGTAGAGGTAAAGTGCGTACAGGTCAGTCATATTGAAATCAGAATATTACAATGGGAATTACAACGTCACACGTGGCTGATTTATCGTGCAGCCTCTTATCACTATCACAAGATAGCGAAGAACAGTCTGCACGCGATTATTAAAACCGTTTTGCAATCATTGATTGCAAACGATGAAATGAAGTTTGAGTCAAAAAATTACAAATCATAAGGCAGGAACTTGTTTATCCTACTTGTTTGGAAAATAGTAAGTACACATCAAAAAGAAGTATTTAGTCGAAAAAAAACTTAGCAGTTATTACAATGCGTCTCACATTCGTGTAGATCACATATTTATAGGATAATGATGAAACAGTTCAGCTAATATAATCATGGTTTTTTTATGAAGTATTTTAACAAAATTGCTTACAAAACATTGAAATTACTTATTTACAAGCTTAAAACCACAAGGGTTTGTGGTTTTTAGATGAGTAGGTAGGTTCATAAGGTAGGAGGGCCTCATAAAAATCTCAATGGTTTTTTTTTTAGCTTTACGAAGGTCATGCAAAATATGCGCTTTATCGTGGAGTTACAGAATAAACCCCACAAGGCAGGTGCCGGTACTTATACCGACTATCGAATAATTTCACAAATTGTGGCAGGAAACCGTGTGGAGCAATAACGAAGAACGTTATAGTTATAGATACGCAGTTATAGATAACCGTTATCGACTAAACTGCACGTTTGATACCCGATTGTGTAAAATCACAGAACGTTGCTATTGACATCAACGCACTTAAAAACCAGATTTTTCGTTCATCTAGTATTATAAAACTGGCATTATCCATGACATACCATCACGCCTGTTTTCCTTAAAGGGTTAGTCAGATGTCCACCCACACTCCGCCGCTATTTTGGTTGGCACAAATCCAAACTCCGAAATACTATTCAGAATTTCATGGAAAAATCACTGCTCGATCTGGGAATCAAATCCAAGACCACAAGCGTAGCAGTATAAGCGTATCATTTCTCAGTGGATATTTGGATTTAATTGTATGAACATGTATTATTGCTTCGTTATTTTATACTGGTATTCTGGTTCGTAGAGTATTTGGCCCAACAAACAGCTTCGCAATTTGACATCTAGTCGTAAAAGAAAGCCATCAGCCATTTAGATCATCAGTATATGAATTTATTGCAAAGTCGTCGTGTTTTACTTTAAGCTAACTTTATTATTTACTAGCTGTTCCCCGTGGTTGTTATCCGCATTTCTACGGACCTTTAGAGCTAAACGGTAGGAAGGATATTTCCTAGGGCGATAAGCTATCTCTAATTCTCGAAACCAAATTTCATTTAAATCGGTTCAGCGGTGTAAGCGTGAAAAGTTAATAAATTGACAGACTAGTTACTTTCGCATTTATAATACTCGTATTAAAGTATTTATTGTGAGTACCTACGGTAAACCTTGGTTCTTTTAAATCAAACCGCGATTTTTATTGATAAGGATGTAACAGAATTTACGGTTTCAGCCGTTTTATCTAAGTAAAGCATAAATTGAGTACTTATGTACCAAGACCATATCCGTGTAATTTATACAATTTAAATTGTAAAAATGTACTTTACTAAATATTTAAATTAATAATGTAATGAATTCCTTCATTCCTTCGTCATGACTATTTAATATCTTTCACACCTTTTTCACATCTCCTCGTTGTGTTTATATGTAACAAACGCACGCACGCGTACGCACGTACCTAGTATTAACTCCTGGTTAACAATAAAATTAAACACACATCCTGTGCACACATCCAAATCTGTAGAAACGAGTGCCAAAACATACCTTAGTCGATAGCTCTACAAATCAGGAAGTTTTCAGAAGTGTCAACCATGGTAGATATTTAAAAAGTAATGCACGCTTTAATATACTTTCCCTCTGTTATAATTTAACACCTCATTAGCTAGAATGTTGCATTACCGTTATAAAGTAAGTAGTAGCCGTTAACACGAACCGTAACGCAATAATGCAGGAAATGTCATACAAACGCGGACCCGGATGTCAGCGGATATCCCCACGAAAATAAGTAAGTAATTAGTTAATTACACTGTACATATACATAAAGTGCAATACAGCTAACTATTTATAGTAATAAAAGTATTTTCACTTATAGCCCCACAAGCTGGAGTGCAGCACGAACTACGTAAACAAACTGAGTTTTGATCGGTTGGTGGCTATGTTGGAAAAGGCAATAATTATTACCATAAAGTAAGAGTAACGCGGTTAGTTTAAACGTAAATTTTATGTTGTGTATCTAGGTATACATAAAACAATAAAGCGCCCGCAGGGAGTGCCCTTGAAAAGGATATCTACGGTATACAAAGTTGGGGCTCGTGTATCGAACCAACTGACTATGAAGGCCAAAGTATACGCAGGAGTATCTCAAGGTTATATAAGACGCCGAAAGAAAACCTCCGATGACAAAAAAACGTGAAACACTAATCTGTTATCTTAATTATTTTAGAGATAAATGACTATATTGTTTTCAAATGGGATTACCTCGCCAAATACCATAGATAAATGAGGCTCTCTGGTAATTTCCACTATCTTCAGTATTAGAAAACGACTAAGTTTTACATCGAAATATTTATCAAGTAGCTTTAATATAATATAATACACATTAACGCGTTTATGCACCTACGTGAAATAGCTTCTCCAACATCATATTTGTGGTAGTAGTGTTATCAGGAGCCATCCGATAACATAGCATAAATCAATATTTCGTTTACAGTATTGCTCGCGCTAAAGGTCACTCGCACACCATTAACGACCCCTGACCTATAGGTATTTTTAGCTTTCCATCTAGCCGTAAGTATACTGCTACAAGGTTGTTTCAGTACTTATTTGCTGAAACAATTGACGTCAGTTTGTCTGAAGGCCATCGCCTTGTTCATTCTACTTCGTTAAGCGGATAATAAGATGTTATACGGAAATAACGCTGCTAGAGACTAATTAATTTTATAATTTGAAGGCAATAGGTATGTGTGATGTAGATATAGATGGAAAAGTCTTTACTATCAAGCATGGTGCTCTCCAAGAGATGAAAAGAACCTTTGCCTGTCTTCCGCGCATAACAGGCTTGTTTTGTCCCGGGTTTCTTGGCAAGTTGCCGTGTTCCCATTTCCTTATTTAATGTATAAAACCACTTATGTCAATATTTCTATTTACTTACCTATTTAAATTTTACATGTTGAATTACACCTCATTTAAGTGTATAAGTATAAGTATAAGTTCACCAATACAGGATAGATTAATCCATACGAATTAAGCTGTAGGGATATCTATTAAGCTCGTATTTACTTTCCTTCCCCAATGAATAAAAGTTACAGGCATTCACATAGTCTTAATTTTATACTGCATCTGGTGTTTCAGAAAAAACTAAGCTTAAAACTATGAACGTGTTTTTATATGTTAATGACACAATGATCCCTCGTTTACGAAAATATTTGAAAAAAAAATCACCTTGGTAAATAATATATGTAAGGGCAATATAGAAATACTATAGGCAATATAGGTATACTATGAGAAGTCAATACATATCACGACATTTACTACCTATATCGAATATCTTTAGCAGTATGATTTCACACAGATAGGTACTACGTCTACTACTTCAAAAGAATAATAGTCAATCAATCAATCAATCTAAGAAACCTGGTGTGATGTTGAAGAAACAAAACTGTTACTTTGTCGTGGGTAACAATAAAATCTACGCATTAGAAATAGAACGCCAAACAATAAACGCCTAGGTACTACTACTAACACTATACGTGCTACAATTATGATTCATTTGTATTGTATGCTGTATTGTACCAAACGTGAACTCGTGACCATCGTACAGGAGCATTATGATTGTTCCTAATTGTAACAAGATGCACTTTTGTATAATAGGTATCTAAGATTTAATTAAATTTGTAACGGTCTAATATCGATTTTCAAAATTAATTTCTGAAATTGCAGCCCGAGCTCGTATCCTTGCCGACTGAAATTAAACGTCTGTAAATGAATGGCAATTAAGCAGGTAGGTAACTAATCCCTTTGAGTTTATAAAAAAAATATTTATTATACTTAAGAAAAATTAACAATTCCTCGTCCCCAGGTCCAATATTGTTTTAAGACTGTTTAACATCAATCTTTGCTGGAATTGATGTTAATAGATTTCTAATAATGAGCATGACGCACTACTAATGTCGAACCGTCTAATGAATGTTGCCCATATAGGCACAAACACAACACACAGTGGTATTTAACTGTGTCAATGGAATACGTGAACTACGACGAAGTTAAAACGGCAGGTAGGTAGCTATCGTTACGTAAGCTATAACATTCTAATCATATTTGCTAAGATACGGACATACGGTATTAATTTGTGGATAGCTCGATAATGTAGATTGTATTGATTCTACGAACATCTTCCACATTAATTTTAAAACACATCCGAGAACCTAATAATTTAGCAGAAACTTCAAGATTAAACCTACAATATTTAGCAAGAATACGAATGTCTTATTTCTTAAAAAAAAAACAACTTTAGGCTTTATGTTTATCTTCAGATATTTATGCATCGTTACTCCATCGAATTTGGCAAAAATTCAAATTAATCCGGAAAGGGGTCAACCATCTATCTCGTAGTTGCACGTTTTATTGCGTCAGTTTAAATAGGAATTCTTGTATCTGGTTTATGATTCGGGTAATCATTATGAAACAGGCATCACCATCAGACAATAAAGCAGTAGGGTTATTTTAGCCAGCGATAATGGTACGGAACATGTTATTGCTTAAGTTACTCGTATATGATATCCCAGACACGTGCAGTGGTAGAGCAGGGTGTTTATAACCCATCAATTTTAATGGAAAGTGCTACAGCAATTAGAGTACCTAACTCAAAAATGTTTAATTTAAACTGTTTAGATCGAACACCACATATTCAAGGTAACACATCAAATATATGAGTACTTAAATAAGAAGCGATTCATAAAAAGCTACCGCTTAAAAGTCAGTGTAATAAAGGTGAGTAAAAATAAACAACTCTCCGCGTCGATTTACATTGACCTAACATAAATAAGAAGACCAACGCAGTCCGCTTACGTGAAGTATTTAAAATCTTTTAACTGTAGTGATGATGTAGACCAATCAACAACGAACGAATGATCCCTCCGTGACACGATCAATAAGCCACTTCCTCATGCGGGCGCACACGAATCAGTTATTACAGTTGATGACAGTTATAACTACTATACAAAATTTTCCCGTGTGCCTCAATGGGAGAGGTTAACTGATTCGACCAAAGAAGATGCACACATGTGCTCATTCACTTAATAAGACTAATAGACCTAATAGAACTTCATTGTTTATATAGGTGACCGTTTTGAACAATTTAAAGACACTTTCTTTTAAGAGACAAGAAGAAAGTAGTTGCATAGTTTTGTCCTAAATACATATGTTTTATTTTATAATAAAAATTAAATAAATGCATTTAAAAAGTGTTAACCCTTTACATGATGCAAATTACTGTCCATTTTGTCAGTATAGATTAACGTGCGTTTGAAATAAATAGGGTGTAACTAGAAAGGGTTCACCACGATTTAGGGGACGACCCCATGTTTGATCGCAAGGACACTATTTAGTCATTACTGAATAAAAGCGAAACATATCAGAGGTAACAGTATTTTAAAACAAATGACAGTTTTGTACACGAATTACCTACTCGCAAAAAAATGTGTAAGGCTAATAAGTTAAATGTAGTTAAAAAAAACTTTTATATCACAGAAAAAAATATATAAATTATCCGGACCCTCGTTACCAAGCCCGATCTATAGGAGTCGTCAAAACAAACATATAAGCCCAAACACGAGGAGTTTACTAGCAGCCACTGAAAAGTTTCTGTATCTACCTCCTGACTCCATCATCAGATCAGCCCTAAGATACCAAATGGTGGGTTTTTCTATCGAAACTACATATAAATACAAAGTTTCATTTCGATAGACACTTAGAAGTAGGTTAAAATTGACTTCTAAGATATTACATTTCTAAGAATGATAAGAAGATGTTACATTGTTTAAAAAACACACATTTACGTTACCATGTTCGCCGTGTTCCTTTATAAACGATCTTTCGGGGAATTTGCTGGCAACAATTATTTTATAATTGACCGTTAAAGACCGAAGTTAACGAAATATGATAATAATTACATACTTTTTAATATAAATTAAATATCGCAAAGACAAAATTAAACCACCTATAAATTCTAAACACAGCAAGTCCGTTTCATAAAAATAAAATGTACAGTACACACCCATAACAAGCTTCTATGAGATGTGGAGTGCTTGTGTAAATCTATATCGGCCATGATAAGCACGTTATCAATATGAACTACCATACCGAGCCAATTTATCACTTCCAGTAGTTACCTTGACCGCTCCTTTAGCATTATTTATCAAGACCTTCGTTCCAACACAAAAACATGTGAAATTTAGGAATAGTTGATTTATGGTCGAATATAAGTTACAGGCTATAATTATCTATCCCAACACTTTGTTAATTAAATTGTAATAACAAGTGACGCCACATATAAAAAAAACCGGCCAAGTGCGAGTCGCACTCGCGCACGGAGGGTTCCGTACCATTACGCTTTATGACGTATTAAAAAAACCACTTACTAGATCTCGTTCAAACCAATTTTCGGTGAAAGTTTACATGGTAATGTACATTATATTTTTTTTTTAGTTTGAGCATTCTCTTATTTTAGAAGTTACAGGGTAACTTCTAAAATAACACAAATTTTACCACTTTGAAAGTGTCTCTCCCGCAAACTATTCAGTTAATAAAACAATTATATTAATTTTTAAATTTATTTTAATTTTTCTATATTTGTGTGAAAATCTTAACGCGGTTCACAGAATACATCTACTTACCAAGTTTCAACAGCATAGTTCTTATAGTTTCGGAAAAAAGTGGCTGTGAAATACGGACGGACAGAGAGATAGACGCATCTATAAGGGTTCCGTTTTTTGCCATTTGGCTACGGAACCCTAAAAAAGACGCATAAAGATGGTCTCACTCTTCTACATACAGGTCAACCTATACATATCCAGTTTAAGCTGAACTCACATTGTACCTTCCACATCCTTCACATTGTGGCTTCCCATACAATGAGAGACTAGCATACACTGGTTTTGTATAGCTTGATGTGTAGCCGTGCGTACATTATGAATCTTCGACGTTTCAGACTACGTAACCTACTAAAGCTTCAGTTGTTATGAAATTAACTGTGATTACCCATTCATAGCTGCTACTTTGCACACTGTGGCGGGCACGTTAGGGGCGGAAGTTGTGTATATGTATAATGCATACGCATAAAAATAAGGAATTGCAACTCTAAATTCTCGTTTTAGTTACTTATGTCGTTTTATTGAAAGGTTATAATGTTGCAAAACTTTACTAGTTAGTTAGGCCAGATTGATATAATTATTGGCCCGATAGAGGTTCTTAACTTTTCGCGTAGGAGCAAAGGTCGTAGGTTTATAGATTTATAAATTATAAAAGTTTAAATTCATATTTTTGGTAAATTGTATCGATAACAATAGTGAAGGGCGTCCCTCGCTACGACTATTGCGTTCATGGGCAGGGCTCGGAGGGCGTTGACCCCTAGAAGCAGACGGAGCTTTTCGCGTCTCGCCCTACTTGCCCGCCCGCCCAACAATCCTATCCTATAAGTATGTACGAGTTTTCTTTTATAAATGTTGTTCGTCCCACGTACGAATACCTACCCTTTTTAATTCACTATTATAAGGTTTTTTTGGTGCTTGTTAAGAGCACCAAAAAATCGTGCTCAAGAACTTCACGACAGAATAAGCACTTGATTTTAAGTGGTATTACAACCACTCATAAATTCAGAAAATTGCTTATGAGAATATTTTTAAATCGGGAAAAAAATTACAATGGTGTTTAAGAATAGAGAATTATTAAGTATTAAGAGTTAAGTATTCTGCGTAATCTTAGCCTAATTTTAAATAAGAATTCCAGCGACATATAAGAAATCTAGGATCCGCCAGATACCATCAAATTACTGAATATTTGTTGATTACATTTTATAACCTTAAAAAAAAGTGTACATTTCCTACGTTAAATAAAATCGCTTAGTAATACTTTCCGTAGGTACTGTAGTCTCAGACAGCCTTTTTGATAAGTAGCCAATATACAAACAGAGAAAAGTAATCGTCTGTCATCAAAAATCTGCAAATTGTTTTCAGTCTGTTTATTATATAAAACAAACCATTATTTCATTGTGATTATTCAATTATGTAGATCGTGTGAATATTTATAAAGCTTAGCATGCTCTTTTTTCTTTGATCAATTTATGAGCAGCAATATTATTTCTACAGTCAAGTATTTATCAAATAGGTATTTGTATTCGTAAAAGCGGTATGTATTCGTTTTAATAATATTTTAGTTTCGTATTCGTTATATTATTATATTCGTTGAATTAATAGTTAATGAGGCTGCGATTCCATTGTTAGTGTAAAACAGAAGCGACGCGACGTCGGACTTCCTTTGTCCTTTTAAGCGGTAGCCTGTATGATGCACTAGTTGGAGTCACCGGCACGCCAAGCGCCGCACTTGATTGCACTTTCGCTTTCAATGCATCGACCAAGCACCGACAAACTGGTCGCTGTCAACGTTTCTACACTACCTGATACATTTTAAGTAGTTAGGTACTAGATCTTGCATCTAGGCTTATTGTATCGATTAATCGGTCATCGAGTTGACCACCTACCACTCTACTACTAATTGATCATCAGTATGGTGACTCAAATAACGTATAAGTTACTTACTTTCTTGTTGTAAAACTGGATCACCCATTTCCGTAAATGTGTAATATGATTACTCACTAATGTCCGTAGGTACTTAAATGTATAATGTAATTACTTGCATAAGTTAATGACTTTTACGTGTTAAGAAACATAAACTAAAAGTGAAAAATATGTCTACCTCAAATACTGGGTTCGCTCCGCTCTCGTAAGAAATTACGACAAATGCGTAATGGTCGTGTCGTAAGTCGACAATTTTGCCACTTTCTTATGAAGACGAAGACATCACTTGCGGATATTGTCATCTGTGACAATAATAAACATAATGCAGTTAGCTTTCAAATATTATCTAGCTCTGTCTTCGATCTTAATTATAACAAGATTGCAATTGACAGTCTCACTATAGATGTTTTCTACCTGCTTTCCATACAAATAAATCCAAGCAAGAAATAGAAAATCATTTTTATCAAAAGCTTATATTTTATGATTCCTTCGAGCTTAAAAGGGAAATGGGTCATTGAGGCTTTCCCCAATTGATTGCTAAGCAAGTAAGTAGCTAATTATTATGTAAGAACATCGTTAGTTATTGAAGGAAACCATAGAATAGGAGGGCATTGAATAATTTATGAAAATTGGGCTTCCGCTGGTCGGCCTCGATTTATTTAAATAAGGGAGGCTTTTCGAATATTTTTGTAACTTTAGCTCCACGACTCGGCTATTGATGGTAAGATAGAAAACTAAATCTTATTAAAGACATTAATTATGAGTAAGTAAAAGATTTATATAAAATATAATAGAATAATACTAACATTTCATGTGCAAGACGTGATGATGTTTGATGCACACTACACGCATTTATTGAAACATTGTTTCAATTGATATCATGCACAATTAATAGATTGATCCATTTTCTCATCTATATCTGCGTTCACAGATTCAGCTTATCTTCTTACGAAACCACTTTTTTTATCATTTCAACAAGAAACAAATCTACGATGAAACAAACCTACGATGTGTAGTTATTATATGGCCTTCCTCACTTCGTTATAAGAAGTTTTTTCTTTTACCCTCGCGGGACCACAGGCCCTTAGGGAAACTTGTAGATAATCTAAACTATACTCCATTTGGTTAGGTACTTAACTAAAGGTAAACAATAAAAATGGCGGCGTTCAGGGCTCTTCAACCTTTATTACAATGGTATCTTATGAATTGGGAGTGAAATTAATAACAACACAACTAACAATCAATAAAAACAACGAACAAACAAAACAATAACTAATTAATACAATTTACGGCAAAAGAAACACAAAAACGAACGAAAGTACAAACTGTTACGAATGACGTCTGGTTACCCGACTAAATATAATATCGGTTAATAATTTATTTTGGTTACGTTTTATTTCAACATGCAAAATGGCCCTATAAAAAGAACCTTTTTTATGATTTGTTTACCTTTAGTTAAGTACCTAACCAAATGGAGTATAGAGCTGACACAGATATCTGGCTGATCTGTTAGTACTCTCAGAAATCAGTTATAACAAAGTTACGTTTCAGTATTTCGATAAGACAGTCAAATCAAAACAAACTCCAAAAATCAAACGTACCGATTTTTCACTTTCTATATTATATAAAACATAATAATTAATATTTGCATATAAAAGCGGTTTGGTTTAAACAATAATATTATAATGGGAGTTACTATCGATTTACCATATTTATGTTAAGTCGTTATCTCCAGGAATATTTGCGTGTGAAGTATGTTAATAATACTGTGGCAATAACTAAACTAGAGTTTCTAAACCACTTCCTCATGTGCAAATATTCCTAGAGATAACCAACTCAACAAATAAATGGTACTTACATAAACGTAACTACGTAAAACCACTGTACCTAGGTCATTAATTGATCTTTTACTAAATGATTATAAGGTGAGATTTGCGATGATACCATTACTGTTTTGCTAACACAATACATACAATTTGCAATACTAGGATGAAAGAGACCGTCTCGCAGTCACCACCCATAGCGTTGGCTTCTTCCTTATCCAGAATTCTCATTCCTCCTTATCCTGCTCCCGTGCCAAATGTCGCGCGTTTGCTGCATACATAATTGTACCGCAGTCGCCCACACAATACACACACACCTACTTGAACATGCGATGCACAAAAATCTAACTGTGTACACTATTGTTCGCATTCCACTATCAAAACCACCACACGTAATTATAAAATTTCCAGAATTCGTTTTGATATCTTTAGTGGAATTAATTATGCATTATTACTTACTGTTTTATCTGCGTTACGACAAAGTACTTCCTCAACGTTTTTACTTCATTTTGTTGTTACCTTATTTATTTTGTTGGTTCTATTCACACATATTTTTTTTGTTTTTTACATGTGGCTGTAATGGTTTCACATTTTGTATTCGCTCCATGACATCATACAAAACAAAACGGGTGTTTTGCTTGTTATGGAAGTCTTACTATTTATGGAAATAATATGGTACATCATAATAGTCAAGTAACTTGTACACGTGCGTTCTTTGAATGATAAACGGTTACAAGATAAAGTAGTCGGTCACCTTCTGAAGTTACTTATCAAAGCGAGGCTAATCTTTGGTTCATATTCATGTGAGGACGTGTCAACAGAGTTATTGTACTTTGTATAGCTGACGGCATATGATGTTATGTATGGATCATGATGACGCAGTCCACTATGAGCACAAGAACGAAGTAGGAAGGTACTTATTTGTGTACCGATAAGAAACATAGAGTAGGTACAACTATTTCCTGTTCTAATCAGTAGAAACTAGAAAGAACACAACACTATTATTTCCCAACTAATGCAATGAAATATGAAAAAAAAAGCGATTAAGGTGTTCATTGTCAATTCACAAAATTGTAGCTCCACATTGTATCCAAAAACATAGCTAGATCTCAGATCATGTTGTGGATAGAACAAAGGGATTAGGTGACCGAGTACTAGTGCGGTATGTAACCGTGGTGAGATATCATGAAGCGACAACGCCAGCGTGAAAGCGCTGGACATGTGCTTTTGTTTAACCCGCGCATATTAGTACGTGTGCTAAATAGCAACTAGCCGTGGTGAAACACTACCTTGTCCAAATGTAAATGCAGCAGGCGGCGTAGTAATAGAACAGGGTTATGATACTTTCGATCGTAAAATGTGAGCCAAGCCTAATCGGGAGCCTATGATGGGATATGGATATGATATGAATACCGTTTTCATAAATGGCGAGTTTCTCTTGTATGGCAGGTGCAGTTTTACGTGGACGAGCGCACATTGCGAGGACGGATGCGGGCCGAGCAGCGACGACTAAATGCCTCAATACAGAAGCCGGGCAACGTGTCACGGCCACCTAACAGGATTAACTTACCTGCCCTACTACGCAGGTAAAATGAACTGAACTACTCGTACAAACCACAATATCTTATTTACTTACTTAACCAGCTTATAACTATTGGTTTGATTTTGAGCAGGGCCACGCAAAGCTAAGCATTACAAGATTAGGTACTGTCAAACATTTGCATGCACTGCACAAAAAAATAATTTACTTTAGTGGAAAATTAAACTATAAATGGAATTTATTTCTTTCATTGTTGTAAGTTTATTCCGTTAAGATTTAAAGTTCATTCACTTAAAAGGATTAGCGAGTTCATGAATATTTCATTCACCTACACCTAATTAGTTGTTTCCTATTGTTTGAACTTTGACTTTTGTCAAAACTTAATCTCTAGAGAAACAATAATAGGTAGTTGTAGCGTATGTTTTGCTTAGTAGGATTACTTAAATTATCTCGTCTACATAAGTACAAACAGTTATAGCTTAGTGTAATTACCGTTGAACTGCCAAGTTAAAGGTCTTGAGTTCGAACCAAGACATGCTCCTCTGACGTTTCGAAATCATGTGCGTATTAATAGAAATAAAGAATCGTAGGGTAACCTGCATCCCTGAATAATATACGTATTTAAGTAGGTACGGATTGATTTTTTTTTCTTTACGTGTGATGTCCGCGCGGTGGACTATAGCTTAATCCCTCTCATTCTCAGAAGAGACCCGTACTAGCGGTGAGACCAGCGGTTGAGGATGATGATGATTATGACATAGTTACCTGTAGTATGCTATTGATATAAAGGAAGGTGTATCTATATCTATCTATCTGTTGTAATGTTCTACTGTCATGGAGAAGGTTTACTATATGAATTACCCACCTGAAATTCGAGCCCCTTGCTCAAGAAATGTGAGAATGGTGCTTGGGATCATTATCATAGGTAAATAAATACAGATAAAAATATAAATACAGCAATATTCCATTCGTATATCAATTATCAATATATGTAACAAACACATTATTAAGATAATAGTTTGGGTTATGGCAACCATTTTCTGTTAGGATTTACGTTCACATGGCTAGCATACATGTTAGCTGTGAAGATTTTAGATTTAGTAGTCGTTTGTCTTTTTTTTTTTTACAACTAGCTTTTTTTTACTAGCCGCCCACGGCTTCGCCCGCGTGGTTTCTCGGCTTTTCTACATTTAAAATTTTCCCGTTTTTGCAACATTTTTAATTTATGCTCTGCTCCTATTGGTCTTAGCGTGATGATATATAGCCTATAGCCTTCCTCGATAAATGGGCTATCTAACACTGAAAGATTTTTTCAAATCGGACCCGTAGTTCCTGAGATTAGCGCGTTCAAGCAAACAAACAAACAAACTCTTCAGCCTTATAATATTAGTATAGATAACGATTTTCATTACTAATTGATTGTAAGTAATTAATTTATTAGCACCAGCAAGAAATGCTTTTAATAGCGATATTTTGATATGTGATAAGAGAAAAACCTGGCTACCTCCTCCCAAAAAGTCCTAGTTCTCTACTCATGTGTTACTTAAGAGGAGTGTCCCTCGCGAACGCAACAATGTTGCACAGTTGTCGCTGTCTCTATCCCTCGCGATGCGAACGCGTGCCCGAGAGGAGAAACAACAACATTTTCACGCGTATTTCGTATGTTCCGAATTTTGGAGATTACTCCTATAATATTGCTAATATGTAAAAAAAAAATCTTGTAAAAAAATATTCACTATATTATCTGGGTTTCCTTCGAATCAGAATGTTTCTGTATTGATACATTGTCGAGAAATACTAGCATAAAGTTGGGCCGTTTTTCAACGAAAATTGCCAATCTTTGAGCTTGTGTAACTTTTT
This sequence comes from Subacronicta megacephala, assembly GCA_958496365.1. Classification (NCBI taxonomy): domain Eukaryota; kingdom Metazoa; phylum Arthropoda; class Insecta; order Lepidoptera; family Noctuidae; genus Subacronicta; species Subacronicta megacephala. The sequence continues at coordinate 6,597,209 of OY292518.1, forward strand.
AACCGTATATTGAAATGAAATTTTATATTACAGAAACACGTATATTGATGATAAGATTGTTACTGCAAAATTTCAATTACTTTCATTGTTTAAAATTCAAGCAAGGGCCAAACTGCGTTTGTATGGGGCGCGAAGCGGATACTATCCTCTTAAAGATAACTGCGATTTTTTTAACAAAAACACCTATTACAGACCGTGAGAACCAATGTGGACTGAACCCAGGACATAGCGATTATTGCCACATGTCTTACAATGGGAAAGCTAATTTGTTTGCCTAATTTATGAAAAATGTATAAATTGAACATTTTTAATCATCGTATTTTTTACTACAAAGAATAAATATTAATAACGTACAATAAAAGGTGAGTTATATTTTATTTCAGATTTGAAAACATTTGAGAAATACATTTACCAACACAAGATGTTATATTTTATCATCGTTTAGTTTTATTTTATAGTTACATATTATATTCTCAAATCTTATTCTTTACGTAATTACTTAGATGCCTTATTACATTACGTTAGGCCTTCTTTAAAATCATTAGCAAAAATTTAATTATCATACATATTTAAGTACGAAAAAATAGAATACTTAATAAAAAAATATATAAAAAGGGTTCTTGTGGTTACTATGCTCTGTGATACGATAAGCATATTGCGTATATTAAATAATAAATAGCAACTTACCGTAGTAAGGAATATAGCACTTCACTTAAACATTCGTATTATAATTGTTCACAGAAAAGCTTCTTTTAGCAAGGCTTTCAATATTGCAAACGTATTCTGAAATCGATTTACGTAAGAAACGCTCGTACGGTTAGAGCCGCTGCCAGACACCGTCCTTCGCTTGATTTGATTGATAAACAAAACTTCGTGTTCTAGCAGCGCGCGCATTTGAGTATTGCTAGTACGAAAATTTTATTTATATTTGTCATTCGTATTTAAATTTTTTCATGTTTTCTATTTAACCCAAAAAAATTAAATACCTGTCCATTTTGTTAATAACAACTGTATTTATTTGTTATCATTTTTAAAATATTATAAAAAAATAACATTGAGGCTAAAGCATCAGGGTAGGGCGCGATATTCAATTTTTTATTGGTTTTTGGCAAATTTTTCGCCTATACGCATTCTCGGTACATGGCAGTAGAAACTGCGATATCAAAAATAACTTATTAACAATTGGGTATCAAAACTTTTGCTTATAACCGCTATCGTAGGAGATATAGGTGTAAATTGTAATTTATCGCCGAATCTACTATTCTACACCAAAATCTTCGGCAATAACGATTTTTAGGCAAAAGTTTTGATACTCGATTGTGATTAAGTTATTGTTGATGTCGCAATTGCTACTGACATGTAATAACCGAAAAATTTGCGAAAAACCAAGAATAATAAAAATTTCGCGCCCAACCTTGCAACAGCAACCAGCGTGTTAGTGTTACTTCTTTAAAATTATTTCCTTAATGTTGTCAATGATGTCATTGTCATTCATATGTCAATGTCTTTCACAATTCAGAGTTTTAAATGTCATTGACGTTTTTATTCTGTCGATCGCCAGGGCTCCGAATTTTTATTTTATCAAGCAATCCTACATAAAAAATAAAATATACGAAGCTTTTTAAGAATGGGCTTCAAATTTCTATTTCTTGCCTCGACATCCTATAGGGTAAGCTTATGATATTTTATACTACGAAATTCTAGTTCATGGAAAAGATTTTCAAAAAGCTGTCAAATGTTATGCAATAATTCGTAGTCAGCAATTGTTCCTAAAGGTTATTGATTTCTCTAAAAGCTGACAGAAATTATAATTTTATTTCTGAAGCATTGAAAACAACATTCAAACATATTTTATGGACCAAGGTAACCTGAATTGACCTTCACACATGTGACAGATTGTCACATCAATATTCTTATCAGTCAATAATATGCGAAAATCCGGGGTACAATTTGACTTTGATTCGCAATAAATCTAATCTAATTGAACAAATTTAATCAATAATAAAGCCTTAGTAGATAGATAGCCTTTGATATATAAAATATTTATTTGATCTAATACTTCACCCCAGGGCAATGTTGTATGTTTAACCCTTAACCACCTACCACATATTTTTCACACAACCACCTGCCATACGTCTGGAGGACCCCAGAATAATAAAATTCACCAATGTAAAAAATAGTAGGGAAAGGTTTTGTTATTTATTGAAAATCTGTTTAAAAACATATTAAGTTATATATTAAAAAAAAGGGACATGGAAATTAACATAACTTTTGATTTAATTATAAATAATTGTCAACATCTCTTACATTAGGCTTATAAACTAATGGAAAATGAGATCTATAGAAATTGCTACATATTATAAGATATTTTTTTAAATTTCAATAAGCAATGAACATAGAAAACAATATTAATTCTTATTAAAATCACACATAAAACAAAATTGCAGGCTCTCAATTTATAGTTTTTTTGTAAATTAAAAACTCAACTTGTTTGAGCATTGTAGGCAAATTGGTGCTTTGCATTCGAAACTCATGTCCCCTCGAACACTTTTTACGAACCACTAACCTTTCTTCAGCACTGCTGCTACTTAGAGTTGCTGCTGCTTGCTTATTGCAAGTGGGTCTTACAAGTGACTTTGAGGTCAAGGTCAAGTGATGCCAGAGGTCATACTTCTGGGTGGTTTTAAAAAAAATGACCACGAAGGGGATGGCGATTATTTTTAGGTGTTCTATACGATAGAATCACGACAACAATGATTTGAAAAACAAAAAAAAACTATTTTTTTTCTAAGTCCCTGACGCCTTTATAATCAGCTTAAACTAGTTTTGTAAAGGTTGACCTGTAGCCATGTGTACAACTACAGTAACTATACAACTAAGACATAATATGGTCTATTGGTCTAATTAAGCGGCGTTACATGATCAGTATCATGTAAGGGGCCATCCATTAATCACGTGATATTTTTTTTTTGCATTTTTAACCCCCCCTCCCCCTTGGTGATACATGGTGAGGTTTAAGACTGCCCCCCACCCCCTATATCACGTGTATTTTATAGTACCTACAAAAATCTTTTTTTTTTTTTTTTATTTGCGGTGCGTATGCCGAAAATATAAATACACGTGATATATTACTACACCCCCTCTCCCCCCTCGTGATATTTCGTGATTTTTTATGGACCCCTCCCCCTCCCCTTTTCTAACCTCACGTGATTAATGGACAGCCCCTAACTTTGTGAAATTATGATTTGTATGATATATAAAATGTGGAACATACTGTTATAGTCTGTTAAATAAAAATAATTAAAAACATTTTGTCACAAATAGAGTGGCAGCTTAAGGATTGTATCAAGAAAGTACTCAAGCACACATGAAGCAGACTTGGTTGTAATTGGTTCGGGCCCTGGCGGCTATGTCGCCGCTATTAAAGCTGCACAAATGGGTTTGAAGGTAACAAAACGAAATTTAAAATAATTCAAAATGTTTAGTATTCTTCTGAAAGTGAGATCCTGAGTTTGGTACCCTGGGTCAAGTAAGAATCTTATGCTTTGACTTGCTATATTATGAGGTATTTTAAGGGTCACTCCGACCTACATAGATCTGATATTTGTTGATCTAATTTGAAGATACATGAAGCTGATTCAGGGAAAAATAATAATGTGCTATTTTACAGACAGTATCGGTGGAGAAGGACCCTACACTTGGTGGGACATGCTTAAATGTTGGTTGTATTCCATCTAAAGCTCTACTCCATAACTCTCACTTATACCATATGGCTAAACATGACTTCAAAAACCGAGGCATTGAGACTGGCCAAGTTGATTACAACTTTGACAAAATGATGGAATACAAAGCTAATGCAGTAAAGGCCCTCACTGGAGGCATTGCCATGCTATTCACAAAGAATAAGGTACTTTTGTACAAATAACTTAATTTTCAAGTTCATATTTTCTCAAGTTTATGAGTCACAAACTTTTATCAATACAAGCGGGGTCAAAGTTTATACTTATCTGGTTTCAGGTGAAACTTGTACGTGGTGTCGGTACAATTGTGAATCCCAAAAAGGTTGAAGTAACAGGACCCAAAGGCAAAGAGACCATCAACACCAAAAATATTTTAATTGCTACTGGTTCCGAGGTCACACCCTTCCCAGGAGTTAAGGTATCTACAAATAATATTATAAACACTACAGACTATAAATTACTGTTTGAGGAGTAGAATAATTTATATTTATAATTATATATTTTGTTAACAGTTTGATGAGAAACAAATCATTACATCTACGGGGGCACTTTCACTTTCTGCTGTTCCTAAAAAAATGTTAGTTATTGGGGCCGGTGTAATTGGCTTAGAACTTGGATCTGTCTACCAAAGACTTGGAGCTGATGTCACTGCTATTGAGTTCCTTGGAACTATTGGAGGTAAACACCATGTCAAGGTTACCTTTAGGATAAAAAATTATGAAATGTCTTCCCTGACTATGGCTGGCTTCAGCCAAACCTTCAGTCAAACTTTCTGCTGGGTTTGGCTGAAGCCTGAGATGCATTTTTTGGGTAAAAGAGGAAACTGAATCCTTTATTGGCAATTAATTGATTGCTACTCATTGTGCATAAACACAGTATCCTACATATTTATATATATTGTTTAGGTATTGGTATTGATGGTGAAGTAGCTAGGACCTTGCAAAAGATTCTTTCGAAGCAAGGTATGAAGTTCAAGCTAGGTACGAAAGTAACTGGAGTGAAAAACGAAGGAGGTGGTGTCAAAGTCAGTGTTGAATCAGCTAAAGGTGGTGGTAATGAAACGGTAAGACATTCACTTTTCATTTAAGGCTAAAGTGTCAGCCTTGGGCGCGAAACTAATATTTTTTCTAATGTGTTCAATTATTTTTTTTGTGTTTTTTATTGCTATTCTAGGAGATTTAGGTGTAAATTTTAATTTTTCGCCGAATCCTCAATTTTACACCAAAATCTTACGTTAACTATTTTTGAGGAAAATCATTAATACTCAATTATGAATAAGTTATTGTTGGTATCGCCATTTCAACTGCCATGTACGCACGGCTACACATGAAGATATACAAATCCAGTTTACGCGGGTCTCTTATTGTATGGGAAGCCTATACAATGCGAGATCAGCTTTAACTGGATTTGTATAGGTTGACCTGTAGCCATGTGTACCGAAAATGAGTTATAGGTTATAGCTGAATAATCTGCGAAAAACAAAAAAAAAATTTTTGCGCCCAAGGTTAACGTTTTAGCCTTAAACCAATTCAGCATTTTTTTTAAATAATGCACATAAATAGTCCATTATAATAATTACGTTCAAATCCCATATAATAATTTACTGGCTGAAATGTAACATTAGTGATTGATGACTACATTCTCTATTTTTGAATTTCTGCCTCATAATTCCATTTCTATTTGTAACTTATTTTATTATACATTACATAATTATCATCTTTAAATGTACCTATATAGCGAAACTCGCTGATTTCTTCTGCCCGTTTCGGCTTTCACTATCTTTTAGAGATATTTTTCCAGAATGTTTATACATATTACTTAGGAGAGAATTATTTAATATTAATTAATATTTTCTTAGTAGAGAAAAGCCGAGAATTCTATACTGCCTTCGTAACGAAAAAGGGCACAACTATCATTTTTTTAAAATTTAGTTATATACATATTTGGAATCAGAATTAAAAGTCCAATCTGCCTATATATATATATATTTTTTTTATGGGATAACTCGGCAAACGAGCAGGCGAGCTACCTGATGGTACGTAGTCATCGCCGCCCATGGACATCTGCAAAACCAAAGGAGTTGCAGATGCGTTGCCGAGCCTATTTAGGGAAAGGGAGGGGAAGGAGAAAAGGAGAAGGAAGGGGATTGGGGGAGGAATTGGGCCTCCGGTCCTCTCGCTCACCGAACGAAGCGCAGTAACGAAACGCTACTAATCGGACGTCGGTCTTCTGCGAGAGTGTGGTACTTCCCCGGTCGAGCCGGCTCATTCATGCTGCGAACAGCGTGGCCCTACCACAACAAAGGCACAACTAACAATTACAAATATTTAAATGTTAGTTGTGCCCTTTTTCGTTACGACGGCAGTATAGTCGTACGACCTACGCCACACACTAAACAACCGTGCGGGCGGGTCGCTGGTAGTTCAAATAAAATAAATAAACAATAGTATTAGAAGATTAACTTTAGGAACTTTAGGTAATTATTAACTACATTTTATTGACCAATTCACATTTGATTTTTAGTTGGATTGTGACGTTGTGCTTATTTCAATTGGACGTCGACCTTACACGGCTGAACTAGGACTTAAAAACGTCGGAATCGCCGTTGATGACCGTGGTCGAGTTCCTGTTAACAACAAATTCCAGACTACTGTCCCTGGGTTAGTATTATTATTGCATCCGTAAGTTATAGCTCCCACACCTAATTTATATAGTTAATTTAATAAACTCTTCATGAAATTAACTTATTTAAACTTTTACAGAATTTATGCTATCGGTGATTGCATTCATGGACCCATGTTGGCCCACAAAGCTGAAGATGAAGGAATTGTCTGTGTTGAGGGAATAAAGGTAAGCAATAATAATTTACATAATTTTGTTTACCATGTAAAATTGCTACAGACTCAGACTCTGAAATGACTAGAACAGGACCAAGTTTTGGGTTAAAATCTTTTTCAATAGCTCAGTTATAGGAGCTCGCACGATTTCTATTCTAAGCAAGCTATGTGCTAAACGGAAGACAAACGTTACGTGGCTGCTTTTTATCAGATTAAGTCCGCCTAAATAAGGATGAGACTCCATATAACGCTCACGCGTGTCCTGTATTAGCACAAATATAATTTGATTATGAAGAGACTTGCTCATGATAAAAGTTATGTGTTATCCCTTTTTTGGCGTAAACATTTGTTCACAGGGATGTAAGTAATATTAGATTCTTTTATTGTAGTAGTTTTTACCAAATTGCCGAGAAATTAAAATGATTCTTTTTTTCTCACATTTTTATTAGTATTTATAAAGAAAAAATTGCGTAGGTACGTACGGTGGCCAGCACATCAAGCTACCACAAAATGACAAATTTTCTTAGTTGATTTTGAAATTTATCATCAACAATTTAAGGTTTAAAATCATTTGGAGAAATTTGACAGTTTTGTATACCTTGACCTGCTGGCGACTGTACAAGTATATAAAAAGTATACTAAAAATCTACAATTAATATACTAAACTACCTGTGTCCCCTGGTTTCTGTTTTTTATCCGATATGTTCTTTTGACAGTTATTAATCATCATTAACCCATTACAGTGTCCCACTCACTACTGAGCTTGGGTCCCCTCTCAGAACGAGAGGGTTTAAGCTATATGACCATAGGCTATGTGCTATAGGCCACCACGCTAGTTTACTGCTGGTTGGCAGACTTCGCCCCCCGTCAACCGAATCTCTCGGGCATGCAGGTTTCCCCACGATGTTTTCCTTCACCATTCATTCATATATTTTACTATACTTACATACTTTGAAAGCTCAGAAGTTCCTGCCTTGACTTCGAATTCGAGACCCTTGACTTGGCAGTCCAATGGTCTTATCAGCAGGCTATCACTCCTATAATATTAATGTCAATAGAATAAAAACAATGTCAAATAATAGAATATACACGATTAGAATTAGTTCACATAAAAGTTTTTCTGTTACATTTTTATGGATCAGCTGCTAAAGAAATTCAACTTAAAATCAACAAACCACTTTTCTAAAATAACTTATTTTGACAGATCAGAAACCGAAAAATACTTGTGAAGCAATTTATTTGCTATTAAAAACCAATGCATACATTTCGTAAATTTGAAAATTACAAATGTATATGTATTTTCAACAGTGGTACTATCCCACATACTTATCGAGTGATGTGATATGTGTATTTTCTTTTAATCAGGGTATGCCCGTACATTTCAACTACGATGCAATCCCATCTGTAATTTACACTTCACCTGAAGTCGCTTGGGTCGGCAAAGCGGAGGAAGATCTTAAGAAAGAGGTATATTATGTATAAAAAACATCATTTTCACTGTTTTTTTTATTATTTATCGCTAAATACATGTTTTAATTATAAAATATAAATAAATAAATATTTTTATCACAGGGTAGGGCATACAAAGTGGGCAAGTTCCCATTCCTGGCTAACTCGAGAGCGAAGACAAATGGCGAGCCAGATGGATTCGTCAAAGTGTTATCTGACAAACAGACTGATGTCATCCTCGGAACCCACATCATTGGCCCTGTGAGTACATTTTCACGCGCTTTAATGCCATTTATTTCCAATACCATTTATTGCCTTAATTAAATCCCTTACAGATAATATATTAATTATACATTATGTGTAACATAACAGGGTGGCGGTGAGCTGATCAACGAAGCCGTGTTGGCGCAAGAATATGGAGCCGCGGCTGAGGATGTCGCCAGAGTATGCCATGCACATCCCGTAAGTTTGATATTACTTCGAAAGTAGGTAAATGTTTTCATCGAAGCAGTTTGGTTGGTTATAACTGTTTTTTTTTTTCTAGACATGCGCTGAAGCTCTACGTGAAGCGAACATGGCGGCATACATCGGAAAGGCCATCAACTTCTAATTAGAGATTTAGATATAAACTATTTAATTTATGAGAATCTACATAGTTTAAACCAAGGCTTAACAAAATAGCTAACATAGGTTCGCCGTAAGGAATCTTGTATGAATCTTTGGACGTCTTTTGGATATTTGTATGTTACTTATTTATTCCATTCGTGCTCATCACTCATAGCAAAAAGTATTTAAGAACGAGTCGCGCCTTAAAACATTATTTATTGGATTGGTATAACTTGTCTCTCCTGTGTGTAAGTATATTTTTATTTATATACCTTTTATATATTTAGAGCTAATACTAGATTTGTTTTTAAATAATTTCATTCCGTTTTATTTATTTTTATTGAGTGAAGACCTCTGACTTGCTCCAGCATTTTAAACTAATTTACCTTGGTATATTTATTTAATTTTGTAAATATACATATACTTCTATATAGAAAATGTTTTTGTTTTATTTTTCTTAATAGTTACTTGAAATGAAAAAAGGACGACTATGTTTAAATATATATTTCCATTATTGAAAAAGTACAATTCAATATTTTTAATTTAATTTAAAAAATGAAACTAGTTATTAAACAAATACACCATTCATATTCATTGTAATAATAATTCAGATCGAAACATCATTTAACGTAAAATATAAACAGGTAAAAATTAAACTAGTGACTAGATACAGACAACAAATTAAATTAAATTAATCTATTAGATACCACAAGCGTAAAAAGTGGATTAAAATTGCGGTCAATCCATAAGGTTTGACAGGGTGTTCAAAACTATCATTGACTAAGTATTTTATAGGTGAAGACACAACCAACGTAAGCAACACATTAATTCAAAAAATATAAATCCAATATAATCTTTAAGTAGTAAACATTCGGTAATTTCTCGATGGTTAAATGTATATTAAAGAATAGTAACTGAAATTAGTCACAATTGCTTATTGAGGAGAATACCATTCTCTATCCACCATACCAGTCATGATATAGGTATATTGAGAACTGAGATTGGAACTCTATTTTGACTATGTTAAATTAGCGTAATTGCTAATGGCTTGGACTAAAGATGTGAAAATGTATGCATTAGAAAAACGCGAAGGCTTTGTATAAGTACGTTTCTAATGCAAACGTTTTTTTTATACATTCGTTACAAGTCGGTGGATGACACGTTCTCATTATTATATTTTTATTCATATAGATCAAATCATCATCGAACTTCGATCTACCGCAAGACGTACCTAGTTACATAAATAAATAGTATTTGAACAGTGATGATTGCGCATTGCAAGTAATATTAAGTTTGTTTTATTTAACCCTACATTAAAATTAGTAACAACACAAGACGAATAATAACTACATAACGTGTTAATTTATATGAAATAATAACATTAAAAGTTTTTAGTAAATTCATAATTGCATCAAACCGTGAAATATTAGCATTAATTTTACCTCTATTTGTATTCAAGAACCAGGCTCATAGTGTTGCGCTTACTGCAATGTTTCAAACTTTTAATATATCATTAAGATATTATCCAGCTAAAATAAAATGTACAGGTTTTTAAAAAACTGTTTTGGGAGTATGAGACATCACAGAAAGAACAAATGAAAAATAAGCTGGTCGTTTGCTGCAAAAAAACTCGTCACACAAGCAAATCATCATCATCATCAAGCAATCATTTTCTTACCAAGCCTAAGTAGTTACATATTCATATAACTTCAAAATATCAGTACTATATTTTAGTAACATCTTTATGTACCTATAAAGGAAATACCAATAATTACAAACAATATCGAGGAAACATTTAATTTAGGATGATAAAATTATCATCAGAACATACTGCGGTATCACTCGTGCACGCAACTAATGCGTGTGTTAGATAAAACAAGACTTTTTTGCAGTTTGAATTTTTTTACAAGAATCAACCCCAAGTATCTAATACTTGACTACACATATTCAAATAAAATTTAGGTGAAAATATTTTGTTATATTGAGTACAATCATTTGAGTACATTATAGCTGCAGCCATCGTTGTGGCATCAGACTCCATATATTTGCGTACCACAACCTCTAGTTTGGGTATGGACAAATTATTCTGTATATAGAAATTCTTAGAAAGCCGGAGACATGCTTCCCATAATTCCGCATCTACAGGAAAAATGCTCATACATTTGTCAATTATATCTGCTGCTTTCATAGAAAGGTCACAGTCTAATATGTTAGTAATCGATGCAGATATCCCTTTTTGAAGATAATTTATTTCATCGCAGCAGCATGGTAAAGCTTTGTAGGTTGATGGATCTATTTCAGGATATGGTTCTTCGTTCAGAATAGATAAAGATACCTCTTTGATACGCTTAGACATAATATTCTTGATTATTAATTTCAACTCGTCTTTATTTGTGGAAGTTTTTATAGGATTATTTAAATCTCCGATACTAGTATGTGTCACATATGTTTGATCATATTTTGGTTCAAATGTTAAATCTTCTAGTAATAATCTTAAACACTCTGAATATATTTTG